>CM041777.1:27528971-27916867 GCA_023374045.1 Limonium bicolor | reverse complement strand
AGAAGTTAGAAGAGGAAATGCAACGGGATGCCCACATGAGGGAATTAGTCTATCTCCAAGGGCGAGGCTAAAATCAACTTATGAAAAGGAACTCATGGCGGTGGTGTTTGTGGTAACAAATGAAGACACTATTTATTGGGCAGATGGTTCACAATTCGAACAAACCAGCGTAGCCTAAAACATTTGTGGGAACAGAGGTTGCTAACCGAAGAGCAGCACAAATGGGTGCTAAAATCGATGGGGTGTGATTTCCAAATCCAATACAAGTCGGGACGGGAAATAAAGTTGTAGATGCATTGTCAAGTTGAGACCGGACAAATGATGGCCATATTTGTTGTTGTCGTTGGTGGCTGGGAGAAGTTAGAAGAGGAAATGCAACGGTGCCCACATGAGGGAATTAGTCTAGAACCTGATGGTCGACCCCGTTGCCTACCCAGATTATGTCTTGGCGAATGGGAGGGTGTACTTTAAGAACATATTGGTCCTACCAAGATCATCCACTCTCATACCAGTCCTTCTCAATGAGTACCACTCCTCACCAGTAGGTGGACACTATGGATTTCTTTGAACTTTCAAACGATTGTTGGCTGTCATCTTTGGATGGGCATGAAGAAATAGATAAAGGAGTATGTAACAAACTGTGAAGTGTGCAAACAGGTCAAGTACATTGCCCTTTCACCAATGGGGCTTCTCCAACCATTGCCGATACCAAAAAAGAGTATGGGAGGATGTATCTATGGACTTCATTTTCGAGCTGCCACGGGAGTTGATATGGTGCTTGTAGTAGTGGACGGACTCTCTAAATACAGCCATTTCATCGCCATGCACCATCCCTATACAACCAAGGACGTAGCAGCGGTGTTGATTCGAGAAATAGTCATATTGCACGGCCTTCCCCACACGATAATATCAAATTGTGACCCCATCTTCATCATCTCTTTCTGAAGGGAGCTCTTTAAACAATCAGGAACTACTTTGTGCCTCAACTTATCCTACCACCCACGGACCGACGGACAAACGGAGGTTGTCAACCGCTGCCTCGAGGATTACTTGAGGTGCTTTTCATTTACTAAACCAAAACAGTGGCTGCATTGGCTTCTGTGGGTAGAGTTTTGGTACAACTCCACCTACCACATAAGCACCAACACCTCACCGTTCAAGGCTTTATATGGTTGTGACCCACCATTGCCGATCAGATACTCCCCCCTTGAGCTCCCCCTTACAAGAAGTTGACAGACAACTGGAAGAACGGGATGCCATACTGGATGAGCTTAAAGAACACTTGGTGAAGGCCCAGACCAGAATGAAGACTAGTGCTGACCAACATCAACGAGATATCCGATTGGCGGTGGGAGACTGGGTCTATTTGCGCCTAAGACCACATCGATTCAAGTCCTTGGCAGAAAAACATAATGCCAAGCTGAACCCACGCTTTTATGAACCGTATGAAGTTGAAGAGCATGTTGGGCCTATGGCTTACAAGGTAAAGCTGCCAGCTGGGGCCCGAATCCACTACATGGTCCATGTCTCTCAGTTGCACAAGACTCTCCCTCCAACCCAGCCAGCTGAACAACTCCCACCTGAGCTCACGGAGGACTTCAAGCTGTTACTCAAGCCTATTGCAGTAATCATAACTAGACAAGTGGGTGCAGGGGAGAAGGAAGCCGCGATTAGGTGGGAGAACAACTCTAAGTTTGAAGACTCATGGGAACCATTCTCTGTCATAATCAACCAGTTCCCATATTTCCACCTTGAGGACAAAGTGGTTTCTTCATCAGGGGAGGGATGATGAGATGGCCAGGACCACTCGAGGGCACTACGGTCATTATTATTCACGTGCTGCCAAAAGGACAATTGCAACATGATTCTGAAATCATGGCTGGCTGGAAGGTGCAGACGTAGTAGTGAAGACATTATCTTTATTCAGTTATTCCTACCTAGCTAGTTACTTTGTCAGCTCACCATTTTGTAGCCTATTTTAGGCAAGATGCTCTGCTGGTTTCAGGTATTGGATTGCTGAGACTAGAATGCCTTGAGGCTACTTTTACCACTCTAAACTGCACTGTTTTATTGTGTTTCTGTCTCTACGTGAGGATGTAAGGGGATTTGGAGTAATGAATGTGAGTTATTTAGGCTCCGTTCTCAACCCAGATTATAGGCTGGAGATGAAGCTTACAAGTTAATAGTGGGACCCATTATTCTAATCATCATCGTCCATTTCAAAAAAAAGTTAAGCTTCAAGGGTAGATTATAGGAGACGCTGGTTCGACTAGCTTTTTTTAGTAGATCAATAATCTACCCCAGATTATATGATCCATTTTGAGAACTGAGCCTTAATAGAGAAAATGGACCTTATCAAGTACCAAAAAGAAAATCAGATCATTAAAAAAAAAATATTTATTTCTTTTGAAGTTGTTGTTTCTTGTACTTTCTTTTATAGACTGAATCTATATCGAAGCATCATGAATTGTGTAGGATGTCAATCATACATGAATCATATGAATTTCGATCATAAGAACAAATAACAATCTTATGTGGAAAATCTTAGCTTAGACATGCACAATACTATTGTTAGAGGTTTCTCTCCTAATAATACTAGGTTGTTGAGCACTTTAAAGGTGGTAAACGTGACCGAATAGAACTAGAACAGGTGGGATTGAACCGGAACCGGTTCTGAATCGGAACCATATGCAAGCGAAGCGAATCCGAATACATCTTTGGAGATTCGAGATCGAACCGGGCCGAAACCGGTTGGAACTGATACATTGGTGTAAGAATACATATGAAAAACCGGAATCAGTTGAACAGCTTTGGAATCCAACAAAAAGTTATGAAGAATTTCAAAAAAATTCAAAAAAGTTCAAAAAAAGTTAAATTTGGAACCGAACTAGAACCGGTCAGAACCAGTTTTTTGAGCGAATCCAAAACGACACACAGTCTTCGAAACTGAAATCGGAACCGCCCCTGAACCACCACACCACTGACCGATTTCGAATCTAAATACAGATGTTCCAGAACCAATGGAACCAGTCAGAACCTGAATCGTGCCCAGCTTTAGGGCACTTCCTTTTCCAATTTAGCGTATTCTCGATAAAGCTAGTCACTATTCCTATGCCACTGGTTTCAATTCTATTAATTCCGATTCCGAAACATGTGTATTCAGGTTCAATACCCAATTAATAGTGGTGATTCCAAAAGTTATATTAATTTCAGATTCTCTCAAAAATCCGGTTCCAACTCCAATTCCATAGAAAATTAATCATTATTTTAACCGATTCCATGATGGTTACATCGGTTCTAATTCTTCGTATCTTATACCAAATGTACAAATTCCAGTTTCAACCAATACCAATTCCAACCAATTTCAAAGCGGTTATGGATCCAATTCAATCCCAAATCTCCAAAAATGTATCCAAATTCACTTCGGTTGCATACAGTACTAATTCCAAATCAATTCTAACCGGTTCCAATTCAATTCTACCCGTCATAGTTCTATTCGGTCACATTGACCACCATTAATTCTCCAAAAAGACTGAATGAACTGGATACATAAGTGCCATCAAGAAAGAAATCATAAATACAGATAGGAAGACAGCTGGACAATTCTCCCATTCTCCAGTCGGCGCAGATCGTCGACTAAAAACTGAATGAGTTGGGTAGAAATGTCTCGTGAATATACATTAGTAATGTGCGGTCATAAATTTATTGAGCATTTTTGGTCCAATTTTTTTTCGACATTAACAAATATTATATTTGAAAGTATATAAATGTGTAGTCATAAATTTATTGAACAATGAAATTTTTAAGGTAATATTTAAATTTAAAATAAGTAGATAGTATTTGTAAATTACACTCATTTTTTAAATAATTGAAACATATTACCTGATGAGGTTAGACTTAACATGAGATAAAAGAAGTAATTTTGTTTCATAACATTATTAAAAACCTAAAAATATTTGACAAT
Source organism: Limonium bicolor (assembly GCA_023374045.1). Taxonomy (NCBI): domain Eukaryota; kingdom Viridiplantae; phylum Streptophyta; class Magnoliopsida; order Caryophyllales; family Plumbaginaceae; genus Limonium; species Limonium bicolor. The sequence goes on along the minus strand of CM041777.1, from coordinate 27,912,903 downwards.
AATTGAACTTACAACCTATCTACCACTAAATTATTATCAACTTTCAGTTTTACTCAATTTTATTTTATTAAAACTATACTTTAAAAAAATTAACTTTTTATTATCAGAAAAGCTATGGGTCCGGACCCCACAGGACCCCACTTGGGTCCACCCCTAACATTACTCGCGTTACTCCTCATGCTTCGCCTAATGCTACCCATAACCATTCAGTATCATTAGTCAGCCGCATCCTCATCTTCGGTAAATCTACTAAGTAAACTAATATGGATCGTGTTCCAATGAAGGTAAATTGTTCTATTGCGGCAACTTTGATACGTGTCTTCAGCAACCAACCAAAACCACCGACAAAAGATAGGAGGAACACTTGTGATCGACTACGCAGCCTTCAAAAAAACACTAACAATAACATATCATTACAACAGTGGCTTTCACAAAGCCATCAATGACTACAAGCTTTACTTAGATTTTTGTTGGGCAAGGAAGCCACTTCTCCATGCTCTATAACAGATACATGCAGAGCTAGGCAACTCAACCAGAATCAAAAGTCCAACCCAGACGCTAGATAATTTGTAACAGATCAACTAGTCCAGTTTTATAAGATCATGTTCCCAGAGAAAGAAGTTTCTCTCATTATCCATGCATCTCAATAGACAGATCCCAAAGGATGGTCAGAATGCAGATATTTACATGTATCAACTCTACTGACCATCTACTTCACCAGAGAATAAACCCTGAAGCAGAGGACAGTTTTTAGAGTGAACAATTGATGTCAGTCCATTAGCATTCAAAGCAGATCATCATCAAAATTAATCGACTATTCAGCTTTGCCAAGATGGACTTCATACAGTTGCTTCCCAGCAAAAAGAAACAAAAATCAGAAAGGCTCTACCATTCTAGTATAATTTCTTCACGACAACAAAAGAACACTATACCAGAGAGACAGCAGATGAAATGTGTTAAAAAATCAGCAACTATTGTTTGGATCAGATTCTGGCTTGATTTCTCTGTTAAGGAGAAATGTATGTAGCTCAGTATGTTCAGCTTCGATCATTTGGGAAAGGATCATCACTTCAAACAATAGCTGCTATGACCCACAAAACATCAAATAAAACAAATATATTGTTGCATAATTTGGGCCTATGAACGTAAAAGGGATCTGCATGTTTATTGTATTCAAGTGTGATCAACAAGCTTCAAACAGTTCTCATCGTTTGATGTTACAAAAATACATCACAGCAAGATATCCTAATAGTAATAATAAAGGTCAAAACAGAAATTGGCAATTGGATAGAACAAACACAAATCAATATAGAAAGACAGAAGACAACCACCAATCCACACTTTAGATGGATATAGAATGTTTAAACGAGAGTTGAACCATGAACGATGAATGTAAAAGGCTAAATTTGAGGCGGATCAGAACACTGGCTTGGAAACTCAAACGAGAGTTCACTAATTTAGCTTGGTATAATCAGCGTCGATCATCTGGGGAAATAATCATCACTTCCACCTCATAGCCAAAAAACATCGAGTAAAACCAAAATTGACGAGTGTTAACATAAAAAATGCACACATCAGGAATCAGTACGAATGAAATGAATAGCTGTATGAGTATCTGAATGCATATACCACACTGGAGTGGCAAATGCCAGAATCTCAGCTCAAATTACTGTCGGCAACGTACAGCGCTAGCAGTCGCTAAAGATTAAGCGAAGTAGAGACTCTAATTTGTTGCCTTCCGCAATTTGGTTCAGAAATAAGTTAGGAAGAAACATAACAAAATGAACAACAAGAAACAGTGATAGCACCAAAAGACAGACTAATCGCTGTCGAGGAGGGAAGGGAGAATTGAAAGAATGTACAGAGAATAGGAAACGGTTCTCTGCATACGATGAGCAAGGGGTAGTCAGGTCGACCACGATTTCATGTTGGGGGTTGAGGTATGGTGAGACGGCGATACCAAATGGACGTATTTATCTGCAGCAACGAGCGGCACTAGGGTTAATAGAGTTCGCGTCCTGAGACTGCGCGTTCGATGAGCGCGGCACACTTTCTATGTAGAAGTGACATATGACAGTATCTTGTTGGATAATTTTTAAACTGAACTGCCAAAAAAACAATGTCCAGTTATTATTTATTAACCATGGTTAGATTTATATAAACATAGTTATATAGTGTGCGTTTGGTATCGAGCTTCAAACGCAACAATACTCGTCTTTGTATAAAGGTGACTGCAGTTAACTATTAGAAAATGACACACATACTCTAGTTAATGTTTTAACCTGTAAAAAGGTGACATATGGCAAGAGAATGAGATTAATAATTGAAACACCGCTACCGAACAACGCCATAGTGGTTGTTCGGTGAATGCAGGAAACCTGTGAATTTATAAATCTGGCCATGGTTAACTGCAGTTAATCTATTATCACCTTACAACTATATTTTAGTGGGCCCAAAGAAATTGAATAATCCAATAACAAACTTGCACATGTCAGCTTAATTGAAAGAAGTTACGAATCGTAGCTATAGAACGGCCCCATTGATAGGATATTATTGAGTAAATTACTGACAATCCTTTTAGTTTCAGGATAATACTTGTAACCACTCTGTGTTTATCATAATTATTGGTAATCATCTTGAGTTATGGTGTCTCTAACTACGAGCTCCCGAACTATAGCTTCGTTAATAAATAGTTAACCCCTTATTGACCAGGCAGCTTATTCACTAAATGATGTCAGGCTGGACAAAAAGCACCACTTAATCAACATCATCTAAATCTCTCTCATCTCATTATTATTTTCCTAAAACCGTCAACCCTAGCCCAGAAATGGTCTACAATCAAGAACAACTCCTTCCTTAAGTGTTGCGCAGCAGATCAACAACCTTCTAAAGCGTGTAGAAGATTTGGAGAGTGATCATATTGAATGAGTTAGGGTTGACATTTTAAGAAAAGTAGTGGGATGAGAGAGACTTAGACGATGCTGATTAAGTAGTGTTTTTTGTCCAGTCTGGCATCATGTAGTGAATAAGCTGATAGGTTACTTAGGGGTTAACTATTTATTAATGAAGTTATAGTTCGGGGGCTCGTAGTCAAAGATACAGTAACTTCAAGGAGATAACCAATAATTATGATAAACACAAGGTGGTTACCGGTATTATCCCAAAACCTCAAGGGGGTTCCCAGTCATTTACTCTATGTTATTTAGTTATTGAATATTGATGGATGTTTTCTTTGTTTTGTGACTAGTTTTTTTATTTTATTTTTTGAAAGATTTAGGCCTCATTTTTTTTGTCACATTATCAAACGAGTTTATTTAATTAGTTTATTTTTTTCTCTAGATGTCACATACAAATTGTCATATCAATGTTTTACATCTTTTACTTACTTTTTCTCTCCACTTTTTCTAACTTCAGTTGACAAATGACATCAGTTGTCACTTCAGCTTTACAAAAGAATGGGGCCTTATTTTTTCTGGCTAGTTGATTGTGTGCAGGCAAAGAAAATGAATCACTAGTCAACATTGTTTGGTAATGGTTAATGGTCACGGGGGGCGTTGATCAACCTCCATCAATTATTGATCAATATCCACTGATCACTGATTAATGATCTATGGTCATAGGTCAATGGCTTCCCGTGATCAGTCAAATGGTACTTGGGAAAGATTATCTCAAAGAAATTAAAAAAAAAAAAGATCTACAGTGGTGTGGATTCCACACAATTTCTTTTTCACGTTCCTTAAGTAAAGAAAATACAAAAAAGTAAATTGATTGGTTGTATCTTTATATTTCTGATCTGACACCTTCAATAAAATAATATTTACTGATTTCCAAAATAGTTTTACGATTCCCAGTTTCCTATATACTCTCAACCACATCTCATTTAATATTAATACAATAAACAAAAATTTCAAAACTCAACTAAATCATGTTGTTATCCTAGTTTAGCTTTTTAAAAAGTGTTTATTTATGGCCTGACTAGGAGTTCAATTTCAGGTGAATGATCTTCATGGAGTGGTCCTTAGGGTTGTTTCCTCTTTGTGCTTGCTCTAAATGAAAAAATCAAATAGAATTGTGCAATTGAGCGAAAAAAGATGAGATCATCTTCTCTATGGCATGATTGTCTCTTGATCCTTCATCCTTTTCCTCACTACTTCTAGTTTTGGTGGCCACATCTCATGGTCTTAATTGAAGTTTCTGTTTGTTTTGATATATTTGTCTATAATCCCGATTGATCTCATGGAGGAACAAACTTTAATTCAGAAAGTTGCAAAGTAACCAAGGAATATGAGGGAATTCGAAGTGGATATGGTTCATCAGGAAAAAGGTTCGGTCCCAATTGGGATAACTCAAGGCGATCCTAATGCGTCTTTCAAAATCCGTGGTTACTAGAGGTTACCAGAAGGAGATCTTTCCACGTGATGAATTCTTGGACGATAAATATCTGATGATGAAGATGAACTCATGGAAGATGATGATCTGATATGTCCAACGATCACTTTGTCAAAAGAGAAAAACTGAGGTACCGATTACCGTGGAAAAATGCGGTAATTGTTAAGCTTTTAGGAAAGAATATTCTAATGAATATACTCTATGACAGACTGAGGAATAGATGGAAAGTTCACGGTGAATTTGTAATGGTTGATCTTTCAAATTGTTTTTTCAAAATTGTTTTCTCTAATCCAGAAGTCCTTTCATTTTGTTCTCACTCACGGAAGGGCTTTGGCCGATTATGGATCACTACTTAACTATTCGAAGGTGGCGACCGAACTTCAATCCTAATTCAGAGGCACTGTCGAGTTTAGAGGTCTTAGTGTGGTTCCTATATTTTGCCCAATGAATATTATAATGAAGACTTCTTGACAGTTATCAGGTAGAAGGTAGGGAAAGTTAAAAAGTGGATTTATCCCCTACTTGCTTTGGCAAGTCGAGACTGGCACAGGAAGCAATCGAAGTGGATTTAACGAAACCATTGCTGGCTAAGTACTAGTTCCGTCAGAAGATTATAAAGATTTGAGTATGAGGGGCTCCCGTTGTATGCTTGCAGTGTGGGTGCTACGACCACAAGGATGGAAAATGCCCCTTCCGGGATTGTGATGGCTCAGTTCAGCAAGAAGTCAGGGTTAAACTCGTACAGAGGAGTAATCAAGAAGTATTGAAGCATGTCAAAGAAGAGTAGGGGGAGTGGATGGTCACAAAGAAACAGAGTCTTTCGAGACTTTCACGTAAACCTCAAGATAGCAATAAAACCCTAAATCCAACGCAAAAAGGGGACATGCACATCTTACAAAACTGGGTGATAGTGAAGTCAAGAAACCGGTGCTGCCGATGGTTATTGATAACGCATTTACCCTGGGCAAACAGGCAGAATTGTTGGTAATGTACCCCTACCCTAATCGTATCCTATTCTTATCGTTCAATCGTCCTGTTAATCCTATCAGTTCACAGCGGAATTGTTACTATTACTACGGCGGGTGATACAACGCCGCTAACCGCCCATACGGCTAGCATGGCTTACGCTACTTACAGTCACGGTCTGATGCTCAAAGTATACCGAGCTACTACAATTACTTACCCATTCCAAAAACATAACATACTTACAATCCTGGATCACCGAGTATTTAAAGTGTATTCAATTACATTCCCTTTTTCAATCTTTCCAAAAGAATGAGTTTCTACCAACTACTCATCTATACCCAATCTCAGTCCTATCAACATCCAAAAAGTGTACCCCATGGTACACCGGCTATCAAAAGCTAAAGCCGTGTACTACTTAGTACACCATTCATAATCCGTTAATTACAAATCCAAAAAGAAGACAAAAGGAAACAAGCTACATCTCTTCACGGTCTTCATCCTTCTCTTGTACCCACCTGCGTAGTAAAAAAAACATCACCCCAAGGGGCTCAGCAAAAGCTGCGCATGAACTCCGCATATACCGCGTGCTAGCTAGGGCACGCCGACTAATTAAGGTCAAATAGGCATGCGGTTCATTTTTTATCATACATACATGCTTGCATACAACATACATTCACATGCAATACTTCATACAATGCAAGATAGCGATACAATAGCACACACACTTACTTACCTTCACCGTGTTAGCCAATTACGCATCCGGGTTAATCGGAATGCTATTTACTCTTTACTCATTACACATTCTTACTCTTACTTTACTTACTTACTTTCATTTACTTACTTACTCATTCTTATTTACTTACTCATACTCAAGTTAAGTCGGTATGACCTCCGGTCCGGGGATTACACCGTCCCACCACCGGGATTTACTTGACTCACCAATCCGGGATTCTACCCACTTAAGGGATTTGGGCCACAGACCAGTTTAAGAGTCAGAAATCGGATCCAACCTCTTGTGTCTTCTCTCCTCTCGCGTGGCCGAAACTATATCGGACTTCTACTCATTCCAGTTTAATTATCAATTTAAGTTAGATTGGTTAGCTTGTTAGGAATCAGTTAGAAGTCCAATAACAATCATAATCGGTCACAGTACAATACAACATACATACACACATTCATATTCATCCATACATTTCATGAATTATACAAACTAAGACTTAAAGAAACTATACATCAACATACAACACTACATATCACAAGTAACATGATAACTCCGATTCGTGCAAATATCTTATTTGGTGATCATTTAGCACCACACACAAATCAGAGTAACCAAGATAGCATACGGGCATGAGGAAGTCATACCGTTCACCGTCGTACTTGTATCCCAACTTTCCTCTGGTGCTCACAATCAAGTCCTATAGTACACATGTAATCGAGTGATTAACTGTCTATAATTAACTTAACTCGTATTCCTATTACGTTTCCTAACTCTTACCTACTATGTCCTTACACTTTTTATACTTACACATTACTTATTTATTTTTCCTTACCTTAAGTTTTACTTCCTTACTTAACATTGGTATACTTACATATATGTACCTATGCATATGTGGGTATACATATATATATATTACCATCATTTTAATTTTAATTTTTTTTTTTGTGACTCGACCGGACTTGCAAGCCCGGTTGCAAGTCTGGTCCATTCCAGTAGCTTTCATTACGGGAATTTTTCTGGCCCGACCGAACTTGCAAGTCCGGTCGCAAGTCCGGTCCATTCCAGAAGGTTTCAGATAGGGGAATCTTCTGGTCCGACCGAACTTGCAAGTCCGGTCGCAAGTCCGGTCCATTCCAGAAGGTTTCAGACAGGGAAGTTTTCTGGTCCGACCGAACTTGCGAGTCCGGTCGCAAGTCCGGTCCATTCCAGAAGGCTCCCGTCTTTGTGATTCTGGGCTCGACTGAACTTGCAAGTCCGGTCCGGCCCAGTACTTCAGTTTAAAAATCTGTTTTCAGTTGGTTTCTTTACCCATTACTTCCCCATTGTTCCTACACTTATTCCCACATTTTTTAACCACTACTTAACACTCTAAATCATGTTATTTCACTCCTCCTTAATCCCTTACGCAATCCTATGCTACTTTATATATAAAATTTTCCAAGTTTCAACTCACACTCACATTGCTTCTTCCCTTATTACTTTCTTGCTACAAATTTTGACACTTACACTCCCCTTCTATAACTCCCTCTCTCATACTCCCTCTTCTAGTGTCATTTCTAGAGTTTCTAACACACCTCAATACATTAACTATCTCTCCCCATCTACCCATTACCTAACTCAAACAAAATCTTTACAACATACATTTTCCACCTAGTTTCTAGCTAGCCCACTAAGTGTTCTATTCCCTAGGTAAATTTTGCCATAACCTCCCCTATATTTTTACACTCTCACCACAATGTTTCACTCACATAAATGACCCATACCACCTGTTCATAACCAATATATCGATATACCCATCTCTCATACACATACCACACTAAAAAAAAATTAAATTCCTGCACTCAAACATTTATTCTCATTTAGGTTTCAACAAGTTTTACATGTCTTTTAAAGGTTTAAAACCTTTGTTTTCTCCTACACATTACACTACCATTACACTACCATCTTACAATACATATTTTCATTTCTAAAAACCTGTTACATAATCATTTACAAAGCTACACAAGATGAGTATAATTACCGTGTTCCTTCTTCTAGTTCTTTTCTTTTCTTCTTCTTCTTCTTTCTTCTTCTCTCTTCCTTTCCTTTCCTCTTCTCACCGGTTTTTGTAAACCGAATTCTAACACTACAGCCCACATACATACACACCATTTTAATACACTAACTAACCCTAACCATTACTTAAGCTTAATGCCAATTTAGGGTTTAGGAGTTTCCTTACCTTGCAGGGGTATATGTAATACTTGGAACAGCTCAAGAACAAGATTTCTCACCCTCCAAGAGTGCCAAAATCAGCTAGAGTACAAAGGAGCAAACAAGAGTTTAGCTTCAAATTTCGTTTTGCCCCCAAGGGCTAGAAAAATATGGAGTTTCGCGAATATTTTTACCTTAAAATAACAGGGAGAAGAAGGTGGTTCTAGTGGTAGTCTTGAAGCTCCAAATGCTCCATACCCATGGAGATGAAAGTTCTCCTTTTCGAATTTTGGAAAGATAGAAGTGTTGCTCTTGATGAGAGGAAGACAATGGTGGTATTTTTATAATTTTTGGAGGAGGTTCAAGCACTTAACAAGATGAGAGAAGATGGAGTTTTGTGGGGGTTTGTTCAAAACTCCATGGCATCGGTTGAGAGGAAGAAAATAGAGAGGAGGAAGGAGGTGGGTATGTGAGTGAGAGAATAGAGAGTAGGAGAGAGAGGGTGTAAGGTAAAGTAGTATAGTTACTTTTTGCTTTTAATTATTTTGTTGTTTTGTAAATAAGAAGAGAGTGTGAGGGAGTGTGAGAGAGGGGGATGGGGTCGGCTGGCACCAGACCACACACACACACCTTACACTTTTATTTTCAAAGTGGACACATAAGTTTGAGTTAATTATGTTTCTACCCCATAACTTCCCGTTTTTGACAGTTTTTACTATTTTCTCATTTTATTGTTTTTATTGTATCTAAAGCTTCACTAATATTTATTAATGACTATTTAGTTGACCAAAATTGTTACGAGTCTATTTGACCCGCTTAAAGACACGTTTTCCCGGTTATCTCGAATAACGTGCTTTAAGGTTCGTTAGCATTTTTAAACCGTTTTAAGGATCCGTTTTCTTCGGAATTTGTTCCTTCATGATTATTTAGATTTTATTCAGCTTCTAAATTATTTATTAGCCTAATTAATCACTATTTTTAATTACGGGGTATTTCAGTAGAAGGAGTTAGTCGACTGAACCTTATGGGGAATCGTCATAATAGAGAGCTGTAGAAGGAGGACTTGCTTCAGCCGATGGAGGTAGCTGACGATGGCAGTTAGAGGGTGGATTCGCCCAACCACAGTACCCGGATTATTCGACCTATAGAGCCACCAAAGAAAGATCGACCTGGATGGGGTGGTACGTGATATATGGTACTCTCTATAAGTTGTTCTTGTCATGGTTAATAAAATTTTACTATGGAATGTAAGAGGTACCTTAAAGTCCAGCTTTCATTGATCATTTAAGGATTTTCTCGTCTAGTAAATCCTAATATTGTAGCTTTATCTGAGCCTTGCATAAGTGGGGCTACTGCCGAACATGTTTTTTCTAAACTGGGATATGATGGGGTTTTTAGGGTAGATGTGCAAGGGTATAGTGGTGGAATATGGTTATTATGGAAGAATCATGTCAAACTTCAGGTGATTTGCTCTGATCTGCAATATGTTCATTGTGAAATTTTAGGGGAGAAATCTAAGTTCTTCATTACCCTTATTTATGCTAGGCCGAATGTGAATTTGAGAAAGCAACTGAATAAGATTCATAATCTATCACATTCATGTTGGATGGTTGGGGTGACTTTAATGCTACCTTGCAACCAATGGATAGGAATAAATCTGCTGGTAAAAATTTCGGTATAGATAATGAATTTTTAAATTGGTTTCATTATCGTAGTTAGGTTGAAATTAGGGGGTATGGACATAGATTCACATGGTCAAATGGGAACCACTTTGCTTGTTTAGATAGATTTATATCTATTATTAAGTGGAGAATGCTTTTTCCTGATGCTGAGATTGAAGTTATGCCTAGGATAGCTTCTGACCATAGTCCTTTATCTTTAACCCTGAGGCCTAATTCGCTGCATAGGCAAAGAGTTAAGCCTTTTAAATTTTTAGCTGTCTGGCTCTCTCACCCAAAGTTTAGACAAACTGTGACTCAAAACTGGTGTAAGGAATCTGAGTTAAAGGAGGCTATTGATGGCTTACGTATCCATTTAAAGGAATGGGATAGAAATGTATATGGACATATAATTTTGAATAAGAGACGCATCTTGGCTCGGTTAAAATGTATTAAAAGGGCTGTGGATATGGGTAGAGGTGATCATTTGAGGGGCCTTGATGGGAAGTTGATGAAGGAGTTAGAGATCTGGCAACTTAGGGAGGAATCTCTATGGTTCCAGAAAGCTAGGGATAAGTGGATCTCTATGGGGGGATAAAAATTCTACCTATTTTCACACAAAGGCTACCATTAAAAGGGGTAGGAATAAAATCTATAAACGTTTAGGTTTGGATGGAACACGGGTCTCAGGGGATAAGGAGCTGGGATTATTGTTGAAAAATCATTTATCGGCTCATTTTAGCAAGCATGATTGCACTCGGTTTATGTTGGAGGGCCATAACTTTAATACTCTTGGTAAGGAGGATAGTGAATCTTTGAAGTATGTAATGTTGTGATGAGCATGAAGGCCTTCAGAGCTTCAGGGAAAGATGGTTTACCTGCTAGGTTCTATCATAATTTTTAGAACCTGATAGCCCCTAATGTCCTTAGCTTCTTAAGGAATGCTTTCTCCCCTAAGAAGTTTAATCCAAAACTTAATGAGACTATTATCACTGTGATTCCAAAAGTTGATAATCCCATTGAGGTTAAGTAGTTTCGGCCCATCTCTTTATGCCAAGTCTAGTACAAAATCCTGGCTAAAGTCATAGTTAATAGATTGAAACCATACATGAACAATTGGGTGTCAGATAGCCAAGCCAGTTTTGTGCCTGGTAGGAGCATTTTCGATAATATTATTTTAGTTCAAGAGGAAGTTTATTGTATGGAGCACACTAAGGCTAATGAAGGTTTTATTCCAATGAAAATAAATATTGCTAGACTTATGATTGTTTGGCTTGGGATTTTATCATTGATACACGTAACTGCCTTGGTCTACCTGATGATTTTAAGAATCTTATTATTTTTTGTATTACATCGGTTTCATTCCAAGTGAGTTGGAATGAAAGTTTGCCTGATTCCATGGAGCATGTAAGGGTGTTAGGCATGGAGACCCGTTGTCTCCCTACATTTTTGTTTTGTGTATGGAGCGTTTGTCCCAAATCATTCATAGTCATGTTGAGTTGAAAATCTGGAAACCACTCACTAGTAGAAAAAAGATTTTATGTGACGCCCTTTAAACCACTGTTTTACCTATAACCGTGGTTTAAAGATTATATACCACGGTTCTAAAGCTAACCGTCATATACAACCTAACAGCAAGACTTTATACCACGGTTCTTATCGAAACCGTCATATATAATATAATCGCGAGACTTTATACCACGGTTCTATAGGTAACCGTGGTATTTAGCTAATAATAAATGACGGTTTTGATGGAACCGTCGTTTATAGTTTCACCGGGATAATATAAACCACGGTTGTTGATAAACCGTCATTTATGTTGCGTCACCTTAACATTTTAAATGACGGTTTTTTGGGGAACCATCGTTAAAACTCTTCTAATTAAAACCCCGATTTTCCTCTTCTTCTTCCTCCTCGACCCGACGCCATCTCTCTGCTCTCTGGCGATTTCAAAAAACCAGCCACCCCTCTTCCTCCGCTGCCGCCCCCCTCTTCCTCCGCTGTTCCGTCCTGTTACCCGCCCTGTCCGCCGTCTCGCCACGCCGCCCCGACTTCCCCCATCGTCGCCCAGCAACGAACAAGGCGCGCCAACACTGACGCTGCTCACCACCTCACCGCTCCGCCGCCCCGCTTCTCGCACCGCCGCACCACGCACGCCCGGCCACCACCTACAATTAAATCCGGCCAGGTTAATTAGGTTTTAGCTTGCATTTTTACATCAAACAATAAATTGTGAGTATATGTGCTTGTTTTTGGTTTCTGTTTTGCTGAAACAAAATCGATAGTATAATTACTGAAACTATATGGTATTACCGAAACTGTGAATATATGTGCTTGTTTTTTGTTTCTGATTTACATTAAGCAATATAGTGCAGTGCCACCTATCAAAAAAATAAAAAATGATACTATTGTTGCACTTCAAGAAACCTTTCATTTTGCACACGAATAGAAGATACCAAGCTGAATATCCTAGATACCCAACATCTAGCTGAAACATGATCTCTCTGTTAAAGAGTAGTGTTTGAGATTGATGTAATGTACAGTCACTTAGAGAAAGAAAGTTACTGAATTGATGATTTGACACTGATCAAAAGTTGAAACATATGCCCGTTCATAATCTACATTAGCATAGACTAACAGTTGTAATTTCATTATGAGCCTAATAGATACACATTGTTTGACAATGAGGATCAACTTACACCCAGAACTGAAAGGATACCCTAGGCCCGGTACACAAATTGTCATGATCATCTTCAGTTTAAATGAAGTACTAGTAGGAAACGCAAAACATAGAACAAAGGCGAAAGATAGATCATCTTCCTAATTATGTGGCCTCTAGTGATATCCCAATTTTTTCTTTCTCTTTTTCATACAAGTGGCTGGTAAATTAATTCATGGGTCCTGTATTCTGATGCTGTTATTGTGTTTGTTTCTGCTTAAAAAAAGTGTGGAGAATCTAACAATACGCAAAGGTCATGCCAATTTTTTTCCAGAATTTAACCTTATTCTAATTTCATTGGATAGGTGTTACTACGGTTGAAAAATTCCTCTTCCATCCCATTTCCGAGTTGACCATCACTACTCACTAGGTTAGTATTTTAAGAATGATTTTATTCGTTTGTTCATTTGTTCAATTATTCATGTTATTTTTTAAATTAAAACCTTATCATAATATCATTAGGTGTTACTGCATCCCGTTTCTTCTTCCTCTACCTCCCGCTAGCTGACCATCAATACTCATCAGGTTGGTATTTAAATGTTTCAAATTTATTCTTGTTTTTCTATTAAACAATGGAAAATCAATTCAAACATAGAATTACTCACAGTTTTTGTAACACCCCTACTACGCACATGACACTAAACGAAATCGCAGCGGAAATAAATAACTAAACAGCAACTAACGCCTCGGTGCTACAACGCCGTCAACCACCCACGTGGTTGACAAGGCAGAATGAATACAAGTGTACCGGTCTGATGATCAGACTCCCGAGCATAAAACTAAACCATAAATACATTATATACAATACCGAGTGTTTACATAAGTCCTTCACTGTGTCACACCACTGTTAACTGTCACAACCAAATATATATCACGCCACGGGAGCACAGGCGCATCCCGGGCCAACATCCAAAAGTATACAAAAGTAAACCTGCATCCTAGGATCTAAAGCCACTCCGCTTCTTCGATCCTCATCCTGCAGTATAAGAAATATGGATCCCCCGAGGGGGTCAGCAACCCTTGGCTGGTATGGTTAACGCGCAGCCCATCGGCTACCGGGATACGCGCAACTAATTGTCATGTTAGCATGGCATTCATTTATATACATAACATAACATAACATGTGGCATAGCATCAATAGTGCACAACACAACATCACATACACGGTGGATCTTCGTTCCACAATAACAAACCACAAGGGTCAAATATCACAAGAGCCTAGAGAATGATTCACTCTCATGTTAAGCTCGTTAAACACACTCATTACCGTTCTGTTAGACGAACGAGTAACTTAAGTCACAGATGGTTCGGATTTAGTGACCCGAACACACCACACAAACACATGTTCCCACTAAACCGATCATAAGTCAGAATAGGTAAGCTTTGGAAGAAGCTAGCGGGAGATCGAATGCCAAATTAAGGAGAACAATCTTAACAACATAAGAGTCGAATCTGATTCAGATATCTACTCTTAACTTACATGCATGACCGGACAACCGGATTCCTCACTTCCCAGTTAACACTTGTTAGAAGTTCATAGTGGAACTTAACAACCAATACAAAATAAGTGGTAAGTCATGTTAGACACACACAAGGGAAATGAGTCACATCATAACATCACAATTATATGAACAACTGTAAACTCATTACATGTTTAGATCTTATAACGTCATAAACACACAGAAAAACATACAACACACAAGCCGGTGTAAACCGGTAGACAACAGACTGCAAGAAAACCATACCTCGGTCCTTGCCTCGACTGGTTTCCACCTTGAGAGAATCCTAAACACATTAGTAACGTCGGTTAATTTACGCACTAGTCCATTATTAACATTATCTACTAAACATTACTAGTTTATTTTTATTTTACACTTGTTACAACTTTTCATCCTTTTTAATTGCCTTTAAAACCCACCTAACATGTCTTACATAACCTTATAATATCATTACTAACCAACTACCATTTTTAGATAACAATTCCCATCTTAAAACAATAATTTTTGGTCCATACAGTGGCCTGTCCGAACTTGTGTCCGAACTTCCAAGTTCGGACGCAAGCCATGACTTTAGACAGAAAACAGACGCACGTCCGAACTTATGTCCGGACTTCGGAAGTTCGGACGTGAGCCGAGAAAAATCTAGACAAAAATCCATGCGTCCGAACATGTGTCCGGACTTCCCAAGTTCGGACACAGTTCGAGGATAATCCTAAGGAAGAATGGGTACGTCCGAACTAGTGTCCGGACTTCCCAAGTTCGGACACTGTTCGAGAGTAAGAATCCTTTTACCCAACAGAGCCTGTCCGAACTTCCACATCCGGACGGAAGTTCGGACAAGGCATTTTACTCAATTTCTAAGCCCTTAAACACTTAACCAAATTTCTCCAAAGCCTCCAACCCTTATAGTATCTTCTCCTAAAGTTTCTAAGTGGTATTCCTTGCCTATTCCAATCATTATACCAAGATATTTCTTCCACACAACATCATTACTTAAACATCATTTCTTACAAGCTAAAACTTCTTATGTCATCCTTGAAATCCCTTTTTCTAAGCTTACACTTTCTCCTTATTTTACCAAAGTTTGCCTAAGTCCTTACCTAAGTCCAAAATGACTTTGGTACATACTAAAACCTCAAGATCATGCCTAAGTCCTTATTACACTCTAGAACACTTCCTAGTTCATCAAAATTTCTTTAAAACACCTTGAACACCTTATGCATTTCCACAAATTTCGACATAGGTTCTCCTAGCATTTTATTACACCAAAGCACATTGTTTTCACCAACAAACAACCAAGCACACTAAAAATCCATCAAGTACTTTCTTATACACAAACTTCACTCATATATCACTACATCACATTATAGTGCATAATTTAATTGCATGGCACTTAGGCCCTTAAATGACATGGCTCTTAGGCCCTTAAGATGCATAAATCATAAACACTGAATTTCCACAATATATTTGCCTTTGACCTGCAAATACACTCAACAACACATATGCCTTTTACTAAGCTCTTGTGAACACTTTACTAAGTCATTCACCATTTGCTCTTTAGGTAGTTTTAACAAGCATTATAAGCTCATTTCTCCTAAGGCATTAAACAACATTAGGTTAGTAGATTTACCTCTTTTCCAAACAACTTCTTTCTTGTTTCCTTTAAAAACCGGTAAGGTATTTGATTCTTTGTCAAGTTCTAAACGATATACAAACATTATGATGAGTATTCAAGCTATAAGCTTCATCTCATTATAAACCCTAATTTTACATTGTTTCCAAAAACATTAATGTAGTTGTTTTACCTTGATCTTTGAAGAGAGTTTGAATATCTAACAAGAGAGGACTCCACCTAGTCCATGAAGAGTTGGAATGAAGCTAGAACAAAGTCACACAAAGAGCTACATCAATGTGTATTTTCGGTCAAGGTAAAAACATGGGGGAAACATAATTTTTCTTTGAGATTCCTTACCTAGAAGCAAAGGAGATCAACAATATGAAAAAATACATGCTCAAGCTCCTTCAATGGTGGAACTCCATGGCACCGAAATGGGGCTCTTGAAGCTTTGAGAAGATAGGAATGAAGAGCTTGATGAGAGGAAGAGATTGGTGGTGTTTGTTTTTGATTTGGACAAGTGAGCTAGATTTTACAAGTGGTCAAAGCTAGAGTTTTAATGGTGGTGGTGGTATTACCGTGAGAGAACAGCAAGAAGGAAGGAAGAAGAAGTTTGGGACCGTGGGAAATGAAGGAAAGAAATGAGAATGAAGATAGAATTTGCTTTTAAGAAGATATTTGTAGTAATAAAGTAAAAAGTAGTTTTAATTAGTTTTCTTTACTTACTTATTATAACTAGAGAGTGGTGAGTCACCACACTTAGAAAACCGGCCCCCTATATTATAATGAGGGTATTTTAGTCTTTGTTTTTCAATTTAATTACTTAACACAACATATGTTACAAACTAGCTTATAAAAATCACTATTCACCTAAACAAGGCACTTAGAAGTGAAATTTTTGATTTCCCATTAATATAGCCACCCAAATGTGATACTATATAGTACACATATATTTAAGAGTAATGATGGACATTTAGCCACTCAAAACTCATTTACAAGACAATTTTCAAAAATGTGCTTTAAGACTTCTTAAAGCACATTTTGTGTTTAACTTGTTTTCAAGCTTGGTTTTCTTTGGTAATTGGTTTAATAAGTCCATTAGTATATAAATGAGGTCTTGGTAAGTTCACTAGGTCTTAACCAAGTTTATCCCAAGCTTAGAGCACATTTTGGCTCTTATTGCACATTTTGTGTTTTCTTTTGTTTAAATTTGTTTACTAATGTTTCTAAGACTCTTTTTAGTCTTAATATACCATATTTAGGTGTTTATACAATATATTAAGGTTTGGGGTATTTCAATCTACCCCCCTTAAAAGAACTTTGCCCTCAAAGTTCATACTTCCACATATCCTAAATATTAGAACACGGGAATACTTATAAACGATACTTCCATACATCATTAGCAACACACTTACATAACATTGGACACAAGGTCCATACAACATAACATCGGGTGCATAACAGTGGACACAAGGTCCATACAACATCATTCAGACACAACGGTCTGTAACATAACAACATACATAGACGATGTATTCAAATACACGTCGTACACACATAACCGAAACGGCTCTACCCCCCTTAAAAAGGGGTACGCCCCGTACCCTATACACATAAGAACTAAGAAGTAAACAATGACGGGTACTTCTCCTTCATCTTATCTTCCAGCTCCCAAGTGGCCTCCTCAACGTCCTGGTTAGACCAAAGAACTTTCACCAGTCTCACAGACTTATGGCGAGTGTCTCGAGTCTTGGTATCCAGAATCCGTACCGGAGTCTCCACTGATCGCATGGTCGGCTCTAAGGTTAGCCTTTCAGGCTGAAGCACATGGGACGGATGAGACATATACTTCTTCAACTGGGACACATGAAATACATCATGTACCTTGCCCAGCTCGGCGGGTAGGTCTAGTCTATAGGCTACCGGGCTGATCCGCTCCGTCACAACATAAGGCCCCACATATTTTGGGCTCAACTTGCCCTTCTGGCCAAAACGAAATACTCCCTTCATGGGGGACACTCTCAAAAATACCTGATCGCCCACGGCGAACTCCAGGTCACGTCTGCGCACATCTGCGTACGACTTTTGTCTATCCTGAGCTGCCTTCATGTTAGCCCGGATCTGGCGAACTTCTGCCTGAACTTGTTCAAGATACTCTGGTCCTATAATGACCGTCTCACTCGACTCATCCCAGCATAATGGCGTGCGGCATGGTCTACCGTACAAGGCCTGAAAGGGAGACATCTTGATCGAAGCGTGGTAACTGTTGTTGTAACTAAACTCGATCAGATGTAACTTATCAATCCAGCTGGTCTGAAAGTCAAGTGCACAAGCACGTAGCATATCCTCAAGTGTCTGAATGGTGCGCTCACTCTGACCATCGGTCTGTGGGTGAAACGCTGTACTCAATTTCAGTTCAGTACCCAATGCCTCTCGTGTAGACTTCCAATATCTGGATAAGAATCTGGTATCTCTGTCAGATACAATCATTTTCGGTACACCATGATGTCTTACAATTTCTTTATCAAAGAGTTCTGCCAATCTTGCCACTTTTCAGGTGTCCTTCATCGGAATGAATCGGGCCACCTTGGTCAGTCGGTCAACAACAACCCATATCATATTCAGACCTCCCCTTGTAGGCGGAAGCCCTACTACAAAGTCCATGGAAATATCATGGAACTTCCACTCAGGCACTGGCATTGGTTGTACCATACCACCAGGCCGTCGGTGCTCAAACTTGACCTTCTGGCAAGTGAGACACCTCAACACATAATCACTTACATCTTTTTTCATTCCAGTCCACCAAAAATATCTTTTCATACCTTTATACATCTTTGAAGCTCCGGGGTGAATCGAAGTAGTAGAACAATGGGATTCACTCAATATGCGCTTCTTCAACTCAGCGCTACTCCTAGGTATACACAATCGGCCATTAAGCCTAATCAGGTCATCATCGTGGAGTCTGAAGTCGTACTTCTGACCCTCGCATGTGCCATCAATAAGCTTCTGCCGGATCTCCATCATATACTGATCCGTCATCTGAGCACTCCGCACCTCTTCAACCAAGCCAGTATGAGAGACTAGCGAATGAAGAGAGTGTGCTCGGCGACTCAATGCGTCAGCTACCACATTTGCCTTACCCTCTTTATATTGTAGATTAATATCGTAGTCATTCAGAAATTCCACCCACCTTCTTTGTCTCATGTTCAACTCCTTCTGAGTGAACAAGTACTTTAAACTTTTGTGATCAGAATAGATTGTCACACTTACCCCATACAAATAATGTCGCCATATCTTCAATGCGAAGACAATGGCACCCAACTCTAGATCGTGGGTAGGGTAGTTCTCCTCATGCTTCTTCAGCTGTCGGGAGGCGTATGCTACGACCTTCCCGTGTTGCAACAACACACAACCCATACCTCTACCTGATGCGTCACAGTAGACCTCAAAACCATCTGGACCGTCTGGTATAGTCAGGACTGGTGCAGATGTCAGAGCATCCTTGAGACTCGTGAAAGAACTCTCACAGTCGACTGTTCACTCGAATGGTGCATCTTTCTTCATTAAGGAAGTCATCGGCTTCGAGACACTGGAGAAGTCCTTCACAAACCTCCTATAGTAACCTGCCAGACCGAGGAAGCTCCTGATATCGGTAACTGTCTTCGGCCTAGGCCAGGTGCGCACTGCATCTATCTTTGCCGGATCAACAGCGATCCCGGCCTCAGAAATCACATGTCCAAGAAGGATACTTGGTTCAACCAAAATTCACATTTCGAAAATTTGCATACACTGATTCCCTCAATGTTCGTAACACATTTCTCAGGTGGCTTTCGTGCTCACCTTTTGATTTCGAATACACAAGTATGTCATCGATGAAGACTACCACTGATTTGTCCAACTGGTCTTGGAACAAACGGTTCATTAAGTCCATGAACTTAGCTGGTGCATTTGATAAGCCAAACAGCATAACTGTGAACTCATAATGCCCATACCTAGTTCTGAAAGCTGTCTTTTCGATATCACTGTCACGGATGGCAATCTGATGGTATCCGGAACGTAGGTCTATCTTGGAGAATACTGATGCTCCCCTCAGCTGATCAAATAGATCGTCGATACGTGGTAAAGGGTAACGGTTCTTCACCATAACAGCATGCAGCTCCCGATAGTCAATACACAGGCGGAGGCTACCGTCCTTCTTCTTCACGAAGAGGACCGGCGCTCCCCATGGTGAAACACTAGGGCGGATAAAGCCCTTGTCAAGTAGGTCTCTCAGCTGCTCCTTGAGCTCTGTCATCTCTGCTGGAGCCATACGATAAGGTGCTTTCGCAATGGGTCCAGTGCCCGGAACTAAGTCGATCTCAAACTCAACCTCTCGTGCTGGCGGCATGCCTGGCAGTTCCTTAGGAAATACATCAGGAAACTCTGACACTACCGGCACATCAGAACTAAACTCTGGGTCTCTCTCTATGTCCTGGACATAGCAGAGGTATACATCACTCCCTCGTCGTAACTCACGATACATGGCCATGGCGGTGATGATCTGAGTCGAAGGCTCCCTGGGCCTCTGGCGGTATGATATGGTAACCCCAGATGGACTCCGAAGAAGTCGATGCTCGGCACAGGATTCTACCCTTGTACCGCTCCAACCAGTTCATCCCGACAATCACATCAAATCCAAGTCCGTCGAACTCTATCAAGTCGATCGGAAACTCTTCACCTCTGATTCGTACAACAGCATCTCGGTGGTAGCGGGTACACCTGATCCGCTCTTTCGATGGGAGAGTGACCAAGAAGTCTGGCATCTCATCTCCATCTAACCCCAGCCTCTTCGCAAAAGATAGCGAAATAAATGTGTGTGAGGCTCCGGAGTCGAACAAGATCGAAGCGTCCACGCCATTGACTGGAAAGGTACCGGTGAGGATTGTGCCGCTCTTGCCGGCTTCTGCCTCATTGCAGACACTCAGTGTACCTCCCGTTCCGAGTGCACAGCCTAATTCATTGGAAAACTAATAAGTACTGGGTAACAACACGGTTGATATACTTCAATAACTCCACTTTATTCATTAACACATTCTCTTTACAACATTGTTGGTTTACACGGTTGACATAACTTAACACATACATAACTTCCTTAACATATACTGGCTTAACACATTACACAATTATACAAGGCTTTAAAACTGTCTGAAGGTCAAATTCAAACGTCCAGGTTTCATGTGTGTGGCATTGATCACTGCCGACGGTGCGGTATTCAGTTTGATCTTCCTGATGCCATGATATAGCATCCTTGCCTGCCCACCCATGATTAACACATCTCCTGACTTTAGTATTAACTTCCTTGCGAGGTCAGCACACTTCTGCTCGCCATACACAAACACTGCGGTATCACCAATGGACCAAGACACCACGGGTACTCCCTTACTTAGAGACTCGGGTGACTCGTCCTTATCTTGGTGCAAACCTAATCGTCCACCTTTCTGGTAGAAGTTCACAATACACAAATCTGCTTTCACATCCGGAATTGAATCCGTTTCAACTTGTTGAGCAATTCCCACGGCGTGATTAACGACCGCATGGAACTCCTCAGGTATACTTGGTACTGTTGCTCCATCTTCAGCTCGCACTTCTTGATATGACTTGGTGTAAGGGTTCCAGTCCTTACCCATGCACATCATCTTCAATTGCATTCTTGATCCGTTCGGGTATTCGGGTGTGTAGAAACCTCCGGGTTTAGCTCCTAGTTCGTCGCATCGTCTGATGACATGGATTTGTGCTTCCGGTGTCAGGTATCCATTTAAAAGTATCATACCTGGCTGGATAACCTGACATTGCTCCATTGGAAAGTCGGTGATGTTGATGGTGGTTTCTTCAGGGTTTGGTGTGGGTGGGATTGGATAACATATATTGAAGGTTCCTTTAAGTTTAGAATTTTTTTCTAATTAGGTGACTTTCACACTATACTTCAACTCTTTACTCACATGATAATACACTTGGACTCACTAATACACACATGCATGAAATGCGGTATGCAATTACTTATTTCATTCAACAGTTTAGGCGGTACCTGGTCTAGAAGAGGGCCCTGGCGCCTCAGACCGGTCCACCACATTCAGGGCGGCCTTGCTAGGTCCCGTCCCCTTCCCCTTCTGGGAATCAGTGTGCCTCTGATCTGTGGGTGGCTGATTAGCCGTCTTCGGGCCATCAATAGCTGCTGTGGCCTTACCCTTCCACTGCCCTCTGGGCTTGTTAACTCTGCTGTTGGGGTTCCGGTAACACTCGTGGTCACGGTGACCCCACTTCTCGCAGTAGCGACACTGCACCTCATTTCCCTTGCAGTCCTTGCCGGGGTGGTCTCCATTGCACCACTTACAATAATAGTGGCGCTCCGGTCCAGAGCCCGTGCTAGCTGCTATCACAATACACATTCAGTACTTGTTTCACAACTTATCAACATACACTTCAACTTATCACACAAGATTAAATAATTACCCTTAGATGGGTAAGAGCGTAGGGGCTTCGCCGCATAAGCATAAGTGAGCTTCAGTGGCTCCTCAGCTGTGGTGGTTTGGGCTTGGCCCTTGTCACCCTGGTGCTGACTCTTCTGGGGCTGGGGATAAGGTTTCTTCTTCTTCTTTCCTCCCCCGTACCCCTGCGGACTCTGGCCCTCGCTCGTGGCCTTGCGCTTGTGCGCATTCTCCTCGTCCCTCAGACGGACGGTGATCTCCACCTTAGCAGCGGCATGATAGCACTCCTGAATTTAGGATGGTCAGTCATGCCCCGCAATACATACTCACAAACTCACATTAATACTCACTTGTAGACTACACATATTCACATCACTCTTTATTTAAATTACCTGCAAGGTAGTATACTCAGCTGGCCCCATCCCATAGCGAAGACGGTGGCTGAGACCGTTGTAGAAACGGTTTACCAGCACCCGGTTCGAGTATCCCAGGTCCGGTAACAGGTGGATAAGGCCGGTGAATGCAGTGTAATACTCATCAACCGACACCTTGTCCCCCTGCCTCAGACTATCCAGCTCCAGGCGCTTGGCCTCTTGAACGTGCACAGGGTAGTATTTGGCTCGCAGCAGAGCCGTGTACTCCCTCCATCCAAACTGAGGATCCGCCATCCGGTCCTCTCTCACAAGCTTCCACCAATTCTGTGCCGAACCCTTCAGGTAGTAAGCGGCAAGACGGACCTTAGCCTCTGCAGGTACAGCCAAGGTCTCGTAGGCGGTCTCCAACTCGGAGATGTACGCCTCCAGCTTACGTGGGTCGGTCTCCCCATGAAACGAAGGGGGTCTCAAGTCTGCCAATGCCTTGACCCAGTTGGTCTCGTCGGTGGCGGTGGGTGGTTGAACTCCGGGCATCTGCCCCTGCTGAATCGTAGCTACAAGCTGGGGTACCATTTGGGCTACAGCGGCTGCTACAACCTCAGCCATAACCTGAGCCGTAGTGTTCTCGCCCTGGTTACCCATATCACCAGTACCACTTCTGCGGCCTCTACCACGCGGTCTACCTGCCATCTGAATTCACATGAATATTCATTAGCAATATGCTTGCACACTTATCGGTCCAACGGTTGTAACGTTTCCCGACAATAAGGTATCTCCACACTTAGTTAGTGGTTAACCTTTCCATAATGTTCACTGAAGTATCGCTCTGATACCACTTTTTGTAACACCCCTACTACGCACATGACACTAAACGAAATCGCAGCGGAAATAAATAACTAAACAGCAACTAACGCCTCGGTGCTACAACGCCGTCAACCACCCACGTGGTTGACAAGGCAGAATGAATACAAGTGTACCGGTCTGATGATCAGACTCCCGAGCATAAAACTAAACCATAAATACATTATATACAATACCGAGTGTTTACATAAGTCCTTCACTATGTCACACCACTGTTAACTGTCACAACCAAATATATATCACGCCACGGGAGCACAGGCGCATCCCGGGCCAACATCCAAAAGTATACAAAAGTAAACCTGCATCCTAGGATCTAAAGCCACTCCGCTTCTTCGATCCTCATCCTGCAGTATAAGAAATATGGATCCCCCGAGGGGGTCAGCAACCCTTGGCTGGTATGGTTAACGCGCCGCCCATCGGCTACCGGGATACGCGCAACTAATTGTCATGTTAGCATGGCATTCATTTATATACATAACATAACATAACATGTGGCATAGCATCAATAGTGCACAGCACAACATCACATACACGGTGGATCTTCATTCCACAATAACAAACCACAAGGGTCAAATATCACAAGAGCCTAGAGAATGATTCACTCTCATGTTAAGCTCGTTAAACACACTCATTACCGTTCTGTTAGACGAACGAGTAACTTAAGTCACAGATGGTTCGGATTTAGTGACCCGAACACACCACACAACACATGTTCCCACTAAACCGATCATAAGTCAGAATAGGTAAGCTTTGGAAGAAGCTAGCGGGAGATCGAACGCCAAATTAAGGAGAACAATCTTAACAACATAAGAGTCGAATCTGATTCAGATATCTACTCTTAACTTACATGCATGACCGGACAACCGGATTCCTCACTTCCCAGTTAACACTTGTTAGAAGTTCATAGTGGAACTTAACAACCAATACACAATAAGTGGTAAGTCATGTTAGACACACACAAGGGAAATGAGTCACATCATAACATCACAATTATATGAACAACTGTAAACTCATTACATGTTTAGATCTTATAACGTCATAAACACACAGAAAAACATACAACACACAAGCCGGTGTAAATCGGTAGACAACAGACTGCAAGAAAACCATACCTCGGTCCTTGCCTCGACTGGTTTCCACCTTGAGAGAATCCTAAACACATTAGTAACGTCGGTTAATTTACGCACTAGTCCATTATTAACATTATCTACTCAACATTACTAGTTTATTTTTATTTTACACTTGTTACAACTTTTCATCCTTTTTAATTGCCTTTAAAACCCACCTAACATGTCTTACATAACCTTATAATATCATTACTAACCAACTACCATTTTTAGATAACAATTCCCATCTTAAAACAATAATTTTTGGTCCATACAGTGGCCTGTCCGAACTTGTGTCCGAACTTCCAAGTTCGGACGCAAGCCGTGACTTTAGACAGAAAACAGACGCACGTCCGAACTTATGTCCGGACTTCGGAAGTTCGGACGTGAGCCGAGAAAAATCTAGACAAAAATCCATGCGTCCGAACATGTGTCCGGACTTCCCAAGTTCGGATACAGTTCGAGGATAATCCTAAGGAAGAATGGGTACGTCCGAACTAGTGTCCGGACTTCCCAAGTTCAGACACTGTTCGAGAGTAAGAATCCTTTTACCCAACAGAGCCTGTCCGAACTTCCACATCCGGATGGAAGTTCGGACTAGGCATTTTACTCAATTTCTAAGCCCTTAAACACTTAACCAAATTTCTCCAAAGCCTCCAACCCTTATAGTATCTTCTCCTAAAGTTTCTAAGTGGTATTCCTTGCCTATTCCAATCATTATACCAAGATATTTCTTCCACACAACATCATTACTTAAACATCATTTCTTACAAGCTAAAACTTCTTATGTCATCCTTGAAATCCCTTTTTCTAAGCTTACACTTTCTCCTTATTTACCAAAGTTTGCCTAAGTCCTTACCTAAGTCCAAAATGACTTTGGTACATACTAAAACCTCAAGATCATGCCTAAGTCCTTATTACACTCTAGAACACTTCCTAGTTCATCAAAATTCCTTTAAAACACCTTGAACACCTTATGCATTTCCACAAATTTCGACATAGGTTCTCCTAGCATTTTATTACACCAAAGCACATTGTTTTCACCAACAAACAACCAAGCACACTAAAAATCCATCAAGTACTTTCTTATACACAAACTTCACTCATATATCACTACATCACATTATAGTGCATAATTTAAATTGCATGGCACTTAGGCCCTTAAATGACATGGCTCTTAGGCCCTTTAGATGCATAAATCATAAGCACTGAATTTCCACAATATATTTGCCTTTGACCTGCAAATACACTCAACAACACATATGCCTTTTACTAAGCTCTTGTGAACACTTTACTAAGTCATTCACCATTTTCTCTTTAGGTAGTTTTAACAAGCATTATAAGCTCATTTCTCCTAAGGCATTAAACAACATTAGGTTAGTAGATTTACCTCTTTTCCAAACAACTTCTTTCTTGTTTCCTTTAAAAACCGGTAAGGTATTTGATTCTTTGTCAAGTTCTAAACGATATACAAACATTATGATGAGTATTCAAGCTATAAGCTTCATCTCATTATAAACCCTAATTTTGCATTGTTTCCAAAAACATTAATGTAGTTGTTTTACCTTGATCTTTGAAGAGAGTTTGAATATCTAACAAGAGAGGACTCCACCTAGTCCATGAAGAGTTGGAATGAAGCTAGAACAAAGTCACACAAAGAGCTACATCAATGTGTATTTTCGGTCAAGGTAAAAACATGGGGGAAACATAATTTTTCTTTGAGATTCCTTACCTAGAAGCAAAGGAGATCAACAATATGTAAAAATACATGCTCAAGCTCCTTCAATGGTGGAACTCCATGGCACCGAAATGGGGCTCTTGAAGCTTTGAGAAGATAGGAATGAAGAGCTTGATGGGGAGAGAGAGATTGGTGGTGTTTGTTTTGATTTGGACAAGTGAGCTAGATTTTACAAGTGGTCAAGCTAGATTTTAATGGTGGTGGTGGTATTACTGTGAGAGAACAGCAAGAAGGAAGGAAGAAGAAGTTTGGGACCGTGGGAAATGAAGGAAAGAAATGAGAATGAAGATAGAATTTGCTTTTAAGAAGATATTTGTAGTAATAAAGTAAAAAGTAGTTTTAATTAGTTCTTTACTTTACTTATTATATCAACTAGAGAGTGGTGAGTCACCACACTTAGAAAACCGGCCCCCTATATTATAATGAGGGTATTTTAGTCTTTGTTTTTCAATTTAATTACTTAACACAACATATGTTACAAACTAGCTTATAAAAATCACTATTCACCTAAACAAGGCACTTAGAAGTGAAATTTTTGATTTCCCATTAATATAGCCACCCAAATGTGATACTATATAGTACACATATATATTTAAGAGTAATGATGGACATTTAGCCACTCAAAACTCATTTACAAGACAATTTTTCAAAAATGTGCTTTAAGACTTCTTAAAGCACATTTTGTGTTTTAACTTGTTTTCAAGCTTGGTTTTCTTTGGTAATTGGTTTAATAAGTCCATTAGTATATAAATGAGGTCTTGGTAAGTTCACTAGGTCTTAACCAAGTTTATCCCAAGCTTAGAGCACATTTTGGCTCTTATTGACTTTAAAGCACATTTTGTGTTTTCTTTTGTTTAAATTTGTTTACTAATGTTTCTAAGACTCTTTTTAGTCTTAATATACCATATTTAGGTGTTTATACAATATATTAAGGTTTGGGGTATTTCAGTTTTAATTTTTTTCATCTCTTGCACAATACCATTTTTTATTGTTTTTATAACTTTTAAGATGAGAACTTATCATTTCTTGATTGAAGTTGCAGTCTTGAATTTCTGACGAGACCGGTTGTCGCCCTAACTGCTGCCACGCACGTGAACTTCTGCCACCGACTTGCCTGATCTGAACCCACGGTAGTATTCTGGCGTAGTGCTAGCAATTAATTTCCTTTTTCTTGTGAACTAAAACTTAATTATTTTAGATTCAATTGATTAATTATGTGGACCTAAACCAAAACATCCCAATTGATTATTTTAATATATCTAAAGCTACATTTTTTTGTAGTTGTTACCTCCTCATTTCGCTAACTATTTTCTTGAACCGGCGATTTCCAGGTTGCTTCGAGTTCGACCAGAATCAGACTGAAGACGCGAGGGGAGCAAACAGATCGAACTGGTATAATACTCGAATTTAATTATGTAAAGCAACGTATTGTTTATTATTGCATAATAACGAAAGATTTAATATCAAATATATAAATTGATTTGTAATTCTGATTATGATTCTGGAAGTTCTATATTTTAGTGGCATGCCTATTAATTTGAGTGATCCACTATAAACTGCTGCTGCTTGACATAAATATAATATGCATGCTTCCCATTCTGATGATGTCTATTGTGTGCGTTTTGCTGAGAATGTTGTTATTGTGTTTGGATTTGCATATATAAAAAAGTGTGGAGTACCTAAAAGTACGTAAAGGTCACGCCAAATTTTTCCAGAATTTAACTTTATTCTAATTTCATTGAATAGGTGTTATATACTACGCGCAAGAGCATTTGCCTACTTCTCCTTCTTCTGTGCTATTCGCGCTAGCTGACCATCCAGTACTCATCAGGTTGGTATTTAAAACGTTTCAATTTATTTTTGTTTTTCTATTAAAACAATGGAAAATCAATTCAAACATAGAATTACTTGTCTGAGATTTACCTGATTGAGGTATGTCTTAGATAGTCCCTGTTGGGACTGTCCAATGACCTTTGATCTCACCATCTAGGTTGTGAATGAGTTAATAATATACAGTAGTTCAGTGATAATTTCAGCAGCATTACCCTAGTGTTCTTCTAGTGTACATATATATATGTGAATTGAAACGATTCATATATATATCTACACTAGGAGAACTGTAGGGTAATGCTGCCGAAATTATCACTGAACTACTGTATATTATTAACTTGTTCCTAGGTGAGGTCGAAGGTGATTGGATAGGTTTAGGTTGTTAAATCTATAAATAAAAAAAGAGGAGATCAATGGAACGAGTTCACGACATCTGGTGTGTGTTGAAAAAGGAGATGGAGTGCTCAGTGATGTACAGTGACAGATTGGACATCAAGTACCTAGAAGGGGTCAATAAATTTTGCAAAGTCCTTGTTGACAATCTTAAACCAAGGAATAAGGGATATATTCGATGTCCTTGTGTCGATTGCAAGAACGACTTCAAATACCGAGGTGTGGACAAGATTAAGGATCATCTGATTCGCAGAGGGTTTACAGAAGATTATGAAGCCATAACAGTACTGCATGGTCAACATTCAGTACAAGTGTTTGATTGTGCTGATAACGTCGTTACAGAACAATTAGAAATGGATGCTTCACATGATTTTGGGGATACTCAAGATGATTCACTAGTTAGTGATTCAGATGATCAGGAGGACCTTAATGCAATGATGGAAGATGTTGAACAACATTTTTCCAACAAACCCAAAACATTCGAAAATCTGATGCAAGCATCAAAGGAACCGTTGTACAGTGGATGTGATACGCAAACACAAAACAAATTGAGTGTTGTCCTAAAACTATTCAATCTGAAGGCAAGACATGGATGGAGTGATGTCAGTTTTACAGATCTTTTACAACTGCTGAAGGATGTACTACCAAAGGACAATGTGATACCCACAATAACTTATGAAGCAAAGAAGTTAATGTGTCCGATGGGTATGGAATATAAAAAAATACATGCTTGTCCAAATGGGTGTATGTTGTACTGGAAGGAGAATGAGTTGGATGACCATTGCTCTGAATGTGGGGAATCACGCTATGTAAAAAAGGGTGAGAGAAACCACATAAGCACTAAAGTGGGTTCTCCTGCGAAGGTGTTGTGGTATCTACCGATAATTCCCCGATTCAAACGTTTGTTTGCAGTTCAGAAAGATGCTGAGAACCTCCGATGGCATGCTACCCATAGAAAGGATGGTGGTAAATTGAGACTTCCAGCCGATTCACCACAATGGAGAAACATTGACAGAATATACCCTCAATTCGGTACAGACCCAAGGAACTTAAGACTTGGTTTATGCACTGATGGGATGAACCCTTATGGCACTTTGAGCAGTATACACAGTACTTGGCCTGTTTTATTGACAATATACAATCTGCCGCCATGGTTGTGTATGAAACCCAGACATATTCTCCTCTCTCTGTTGATATCGGGTCCAAAACAACCGGGAAACAAAATTGATGTGTTTTTGCAACCACTTATTGACGATTTACAATTGTTGTGGAATGAAGGTGCGACAGTGTATAATTCATACGGTATAGAAAACTTCACGCTCCGAGCTATGTTGTTTTGTACAATCAATGATTTCCCTGCATACGGCAACCTCTCGGGATACACAATTAAAGGAGCTCTAGCGTGCCCTATATGTGGAGATAGAACTTGCAGTATACGGTTAAAACACAGTGGGGAAAATGTGTACATGGGCCATCGGAAATTCCTCCCGAAAGGTCACAAATACCGTAAGATGACAAAAGATTTTGATGGAAAAACGGATCATGCAGTCGCACGACCACCACTATCTGCTGCTGAGACTTACAATCAGTTGAAGAATGTTGTGAACAACTTCGGTCCACCAATTAAAGCCACTGAAAAGAGCATCTGGAAGAAAAAATCAATATTTTGGGAACTTGAATATTGACAACATTTAGAGGTGAGACATTGCATTGATGTTATGCACGTGGCAACAAAACCTTGGTGAAAGTGTATCTGTGACACTACTAAACGTGAAAGGAAAGACAAAAGATCATTTAAAGGGTAGAAAAGATCTGGTGGAATTGGGTATACGGGAAGAACTCGCGCCACAACAAAGAGGGAAAAGAACATTCTTGCCTCCCGCTTGTCATACATTATCCAAAGAAGAGAAAATAAGTTTTTGTAGTTCTCTTCGTCATATTAAAGTGCCATCGGGTTACTCATCGAACATATCAAGTTTGGTATCAATGTCTGATCTTAAATTGGTAGGGATAAAGTCTCACGACTATCATGTGTTGATGCAGCACTTACTTCCGATTGCAATCTGTGGGATCCTTCCAACTGATGTCAGGAAAACTATTACAAATTTATGTGTTTTCTTCAAAGGAATTTCGTGTAAAGTGCTTGATGTGGAGACGCTGGATAAACTACAGAATGACCTTGTGATCACCATGTGTCAGTTGGAAATGTATTTCCCTCCTTCGTTTTTTGATATTATGGTGCATCTACTTGTTCATCTTGTTAGAGAGATCAAACATTGTGGTCCGTTATACCTTCGATACATGTATCCGTTTGAGAGATATATGGGTATACTGAAAAAGAAAATGAAAAACCGTCGGCGTCCAGAGGGAAGCATAATTGAAGGGACAGTAACAGAGGAGGTAGTTGACTTCTGCACTCACTACTTACACGGTGTTGATGTTATTGGATTACCGAAAGCAAGACATGATGGCAGGCTTAAAGGGGTTGGTACCTGTGGGAAAAAATTATGCAGAGTTGATATTGATACATTGAACAAGGCACATCTGGTTGTGTTGAATCATTCTGAAGTTGTTGAACCGTATTTCGATGCACACCTAGCCTACCTCAAAAAAAACACCCAACGATGAGTAATGCCAAATTAAAAAAAGAGCAGAATGCAACATTTGTTAAGTGGTTCAGACAGAAGGTGTTGTATGAAGATTCAAGGAACGTGGATGAAATGATCCAGTTGTTGGCACTTGGTCCAAATCTCGATGTGTTGTTATGAAGGATATGATGTAAATGGATTTTCTTTTTACACTGAACGTCAAGATTGTAAATCGACAAACCAGAACAGTGGTGTGCATCTTATCGCTTCACAAGACATTTTCACAGGAACAA
Source organism: Limonium bicolor (assembly GCA_023374045.1). Lineage (NCBI taxonomy): Eukaryota > Viridiplantae > Streptophyta > Magnoliopsida > Caryophyllales > Plumbaginaceae > Limonium > Limonium bicolor. The sequence goes on along the minus strand of CM041777.1, from coordinate 27,881,496 downwards.
GTCGTAATACACTGAAGAACGAATATTATGGTGTTATTGAGGATATTGGGTCTTGAATTACACTAGTTATGAAACTTGCGTATTTCGTTGCAAATGGGTGGACAACAAACAGGGATATCGTGAGGAGGATCATGGTATGAAGCTAGTTGATTTAACGACAGCGGCTCCTACTGATGAACCCTTTATTGTTGCATCAAAGGCAAAACAAGTATTCTACTGTCGTGATCAGTCTAATCCCAGATGGTCTATTGTAATGCAGAGTAAAAGATCGATAGTTGGGATTGATAATATTGTTGATGAGGATGAATACGACTGTGAAGATGAAACAGATGTACCTATTCGGTTGCCGATGGAGGTAGATAATGTAACTAATTTTGAATATCGAAGGTCCGACCACAATGAAGGATTGTGGATTGAACGATGAAATGTTATTTTGTAAGTTTGGTTGACAATATTAATTATTTCATTTTTGTCATGTTTCAATATTTGATTCAGTAGATGTTCGTATTAACCTTGTTAATTATTGATTATTTTTCAGATTATGGATCCTGACGATAGAGTCGAAGAGGACTTACTGTTGGGGTTGGATGATATTGACGATGACGTCCCTACTGAAGAACCACCAGCTGCATCTACTTCGCAAACCCTCGGAAGGGACGTGGACCGACCCGTGGGTTGAAGGAGAAGAAAGATTCTCCCATCGATTTGATCTGGGACAAGTACCTCCGACATCTGGTGGGTCGAAGCAGCAGTTTGCTTCTACTTGGGATTGATGGTAAAATCCCATTGCTCGATTAATAAGGATTGGAAAGATCAAGAAAAGGCAGACAAAGACATCATGTGGCAGATGGTGCAGAAGAAGTAAAGTCGCGGATGAACTTCGGACGAAGATTGAATCACTTCTAGCGACATCACTGCGACAGTTCAAGCATCGGTTGGTAGATGGCTGGATTACCAAACCGGGCTCCAAGAGGTCACCGCCGTGGGTAGTGTATGATGGTATGATCACGGAGGAGGACTGGAAGATATTCTACGACCATCGCCAGACTGAAGAGTTTAAGGTACTTTTACAATTATTCTTTCTTAATTATTTAAGGAATAAAATTTAACAAATATTTTTTTATTATGTATAACTTACAAATATACAAATTTTGTAACAGTTACGTCAAGAACAAGCGAGACGTAACCGGGCGGCGAAGAATATATAAGCACTCATGGGGCGAGCTGGATATACGGGGCGGTTGGAGAAGTGGAAGAGCGAGGGCTTACTGACGAAAACTAATGAAGACGGCACTCAGTCAGTTGTTGATGATGTTGACGATGCAAGTAGGGTGCAGACATTTATGCTGGGTCGCATGAAGAAAAATGACGAGGGAGTATATGTGTTCCCGCAGAGCGAGACTGCTGAGTTGGCTTCAAGATTGTAAGTATATATTTTAAAAGTTGTTGTTTACTAATTAGTAACTTCATTTCTAATATTTTTGTAATTTAAAATAGTCTGGCTACTGAGCGATGGGAGATGGTTCCGGCCCCTCCGTCTCAGGATGATCCACTGAATAAGGCCCTTGGGCAAAAGGATCATCCAGGGCGAGTGCGGGGGCTTGGAGGGGAAGTTCGCCAAAAAGACGTGTTTTCTACGTCTCGATCGAGAGTACCACAGGCTGAAATGATAGAGAGAATGGTGGATGAACGGGTGCACGACCGGTTGAGGAGTCGGAAAGACGTCACGCTGAGTCGGAAAGACGTCACGCTGAGGAGCGTCAAGCCTACGAGGAGCGCCTGCGAAGACTTGAGGCTTTAGTATTGGGCCAGGTGCATGCTCCTACACCGACACCTACTCCTACACCGGTGTCTGCTCCTACGCGACGCGGATACATCGACAGTGGCCGCGTCTCCTACACCGGCACCTACTGCTAGACCGACGTCTGTTCCTACCACGACGGCGGATACTGATGTCGATGATCCTACACCGACGTCTCCTCCTACCACGACGGCGGATACTCGATGTCGATCATCCTACACCGACGTCTGCTCCTACCACGACGGCGGATACTCCGATGGTCGATCATCCTGCACCTTCTTCTCTACCAGAGACACATTTCCTTATCAAAACCTTTCGGTTTGTTTTTTTCCTCCTTAGTTATTTTAACATTACTTTTAAAACAATATAATTTTATTAGCTTGCTTACTGTTGTGAGTTGATGTAGGTGGCTAAATCATGTCATCTGTTTCAAGTGTTGGATGGTGGGACTGTGCATGTTGCATTCGGTCGGGTTTTACAGACCGGACCGAACTGTAGTACATTTCAAGCTCATCCCACCTCTCACGCTCGTGTGATGGTAGACGACATTGTGCGAGGTCATGAGGACTCTCCCTTCCGTTGGAGTGGAATCAGTGGAGTAAAATAGGTCAAGCACAATCTTCAGTTGTTCCATGGCCATATTCTCTCATTGATGTCAGTGACAAGGTAAACTATTTACATGCTTACTGTTTAGTTTTTAACTTGACTGTTGACTGATATGTTTATTATTTAAATTTTGTATACTATTAGATTGATAAGGAATTAAGACCGGTTAAGAAGAGGAAAGTGGATAAGGGGAAGGAAGTTGTGAAATCAAATGAGGAGAGTCAGAGTGTGAGAAAGGAAGTGGTCAAACCTTTCGATATGACTCCTAGGAGATCCCCCATTCTGACACCCAAGTATCTGAAGAAGTTGACAGACAAACAAAAAATGTGTAACTTTTTCATGACGAGGCCGCAGTCTGTCACCAATTTCAACATGAAAGTGTCTAAGCATGTTTTCCACTCCCCGAGCCCAGAGATCTGATGATTACCGTGAGCGATCTAAGAGAATTTTTGATGGGAGACCTGCTTAACATCTCTGTGATTCAGGCCTATTGTGTGTAAGTATCTTTTAAATTATTAAATTATCTTTCATTTTTTAAGCTATTTAACATATCTTATGAAAAAATGTTGTTTAGGTGTTTGACTACTAGACTGATATCGAACAAGAGATTATCTTCCATCTCTTTCTTGTGCCCGCAATTGATGTCAGCAAGTCAGGCCGCATTGGATGCGCAAGGATGTGCACAGCACGTGAGGCAGGGATTTTGTGTGCACGAAGAAGAAGCAAATATTTGCTGATCCCATATTATCAGATGTAAGTACACAATAACTGGAATTTTTTGCTTCCTAATTGTGATAATTAAAAATATTGTTCTACAAAACATTCTTTGTTTTATCTGTGGCAGCAATCATTGGATGTTGATGGTGTTGTGTATCGACACCTCATGCTTGTTGATACTAGACCCATTGGGCGGCCCTGATGACCTTCGAGAGATCGTTGTAGAGAAATATTTGAAGGAGTGAGTATTCAAAATTTTAATGCATTCTGTATTTATTTTAAGCTTGTCCTAGATTATTGACAATAAATGGCTTCATTTTAAAATGTTGTATTTATGCAGGGGCCATAAGCTTGGTTTAAGTGATGAAAAGAAACCATTCTCCATCTTGGACTTCCAATACATACGTGTAAGTAATCATTTAATTTATGCATTTTTGTATTAAAGTTAAACGTTTAATTTTTTGATCTGTCTAAAGTTGGTAATCCATGGATGGTGTGATGACAGTGTCCTCAACAGCCTGATTCACGAAGCTGTGGCTATTATGTGATGCGGTACATGTTCGAGATTGTACAAAATATTGACACGCTTGATGATGATGACAAGGTAACCCATACCAATCAAAGTTTTAGTTAAAGTTATTGCATTTAAATAAAATTGTGTACTAATGATGATCAGTTTCTTTTTATGGACAGATCGTTTCTTTTTCACAAAAGCAGGGAGCACGTATTCCAAAGTGGATCTCGACTTTGTAAGAGATCATTTATCGCAGTTTTGGTGTAAAAATTACTTGAGTTTCTTAGATCTTATCCTAGTGTAGTTAGACTTACACTTTTGTTTTGCTGAAGCAACGTACACTCTCAAAGTTTGTAAAGTTCAACTCTCTCTTATTTTTGAAAGTGTGAATGGGTTTGTTTGCAATTCGTTTTCGATGTTGCAATTCAAACTGGCAACTTGGTTTATGGTCATATGTAGTGTGGTTGGTTATCAAAGGGCAATACCAGTTGGATGCCCTGTACAGGTTGTATATGTGATTGTAAATTGGGTTGTGTTGGAAAACACATGGTAGAGGCTAAAAAAACAAGAAAAACTAAAAAAAAAGAAAAAAAAACCCATAGTTATGATAAAAACCGTGGTTTAAAATTCAATGGAACGACGTTTTAAACCACGGTTGAGTAGAAAACCGTCGTATAAAATGCGATGGAAACGGTTATATACCACGGTTATGTTCCCGAACCGTCGTATAAAAGACTTATATACCACGGTTACCAAGCCAAACCGTGGTATAAAATCGGTCTTTCACGCCGACAGAAACGACTATAAATGACGGTCGCCGAACAACCGTGGTTTATACTCTGGCTTTTAAACGACGGTTTTGAACCGTGGTTTATATTCATTTTTGAATATACGACGCGTGTATTAACCACGGTTTGGAACCGTGGTATATAGGTAAAATAACCGTGGTAAAAAACATTTTCTGCACTAGTGCCACTTGTTATTGGTAAGCAAGATAATTCTCTCTCATTGCTTGTTTGCTGACGACTTGGTGTTGTTTGGTGTTGCTAGCCCTAAGCAAGTTAAGGTTATGCGTGATTTTCTTGAGGAATTCTATAACGCTTCAGGTCAAATTGTAAGTTTTGAAAAGTCTATCATCCTACTATCGAAGAATATCAGTGCCGAGAGGGCTCAAATTATTAAGGATGAATCTGGCATGCCTACGACTAGAAAATTTGGTAAGTATATGGGGGTTTATATTAAGTAGGGTAAGGGATTCAAATCAGGAACATAATTGGATTGCTTCTAGGGTTAAAAATAGGATAGCGGGATAGAAAAGAAATACCCTATCCATGGCGAGGTAGAATCTGTTCGGTAAAAAGTGTGCTATCTTTGATACCGATTCATAATATGCAATGCCAACTTCTCCCGGTGACAGTGTGTGATAAAATTGATAAATTGTTCAGAGACTTCATTTGGGGTCATGAGTCAAAGGATAGGAAGTTCCATGATATAGGCTGGAATTCTTTCTATCTCCCAAAAGATAAAGGCGGGCTAGGGTTGTGAAGAATGAGAGAGGTAAATCATGCTTGCTTTGGAAAAGTAGTATAGAAGTTGATTAGTAAACCTGCTAGTCTATGTCAAAAATGTCTTTTGAGGAAGTACACAATCCATCTACGAATAGGTGCTCGTCTAATTGGAAAAACATTCAGCAATGTTTGGAGGCTATTGAACATGATGCTCGATGGGTAATAGGGAATGGTAGAATGGTAAAATTCTGGCTGGATTTTTGGGTAGTTTATCCTAATTTGGCTTTCGTTTGAATCTATTGAATGATAATGTTGCTTCTTATTGTTGGCAATGGGAGAGGTTGTCTGAATTTTCACCCTCTGAAATTCAGGATTCCCTTAACAGCTTTATGGTGTTCCTTGAAGGTGTTACTGACTTTCTACAAGTAGAACTGATAAGCCTCAGACTTATCATGTTTTAGTATACTTAATTATAAGATTATTAGCCAAATTAAGGTTAGAATAATTAATATTTATGCTATATTATGTATTAAGTCTATTATTTGTTCAGATTGATGTTTTTATATGTTTTTCCATACAAGGAGACATTTCTGACCACAATGCCGGACATAAGGCCGGATCATACCTGCACGGCACAATCATGGAGCAGAAAAGCACTCTGTGCCGGGTACGTTGCCAGGTGTATCCAATCCGGCATAAATGAGAAAGTCGCCTCGATTGACCAGACGATGGCAGTTAATGACCGTTGACAAACCAACCTATGCCGGGTATGGTGCCGGACATATCCTGTCCGGCACAAGTACCTTTTCACGCAGATTTGGCGGTTTCGACCGTTAGCAGTTGGGCACGTGGTTATTATATGCCGGATATAATTCGCACGGCATGACATCCGGCACAAGAAGAATGTGATGCCTATAAATAGGACGAGGGGCTACACTTTTCAACACACTTCAACTCATTTACACTCCATTCCTCCATTCATTACTCCATTTCCGCACTCCTCCAAGGTGTTGGTGTCCAAGGAAGTTCTATGCAACTTTCCACGCGAAGAGAAGAATCCATGGCGGTTTAAGGCTACATCCAATCTTCTTATCTCCCGTGTATTCTCTCTCTTGATTTGTGTGGATGGTGGAGTAGGAATTCCTTGTTAGTTCTTGGTTAGGGAATGAAACTCTCCTTTTGTAAGACAATATGATCTTCTTAATATAATTTTCAAGTTTATTAAGAGTAAGGTTCTTAATGAAGGAGAATTGGTTGATCTCTTTTTCTCTTCATGCAATTTTTACTTGTGGAGGATTAATCCCAAGTAGAATAGGTTAGACTCTCTTAATGATCTTCCTACTTCCTTCTTGAGAATTAAGAGTTAGTAGTAAGAGTGAGAATTAACCCACATTTCCCATTACTTTGTTCATTTCGTGGCATGATATATGCTCGGATTGTTAATAGGTAGTGAGTCTTCTGTTTTCTTCTCAGAAACTGGAAAAAGAATATGCATTATGACTATGCCGGATGCACTGCCGGGTGGCCAATGTCCGGCATATTCAATGTCTTTGAATATGCCGTGCAAGTGGTATCCAGCAGGACACCCGGCGTGTTCAGTTGTTGGTTAATTCGAAGGCTTGTGTTTATGTTTCGAGTTCATATTGATGCCTAGATGGTTTCACACCTTGGATCAAGGATTATTTCATTGTAATTACCACTTAGTTTAGTTAGTTTTGATTAGGGTTAGAAAATATTTCAATTTCCCCCCTTGTCTTAGAATAGGTAATTACCGGATTAGGACTAGTTTTCTATAAGTCCCTTGGGTTCGATACTCTTGGTCGTAATATATTTACACTATACTCCGACCGGGTTTTATTTTTCTACCCGTAGTAGAGTTGTAGGTTTAGTTATATATTTTATTCTTTTGTATATAGTTTTTCCTACAATTTCTCGTTTAGCAAATTGGCGCCGTTGCCAGGGACTTGGAATTAGTCCAAGTCCTAAAATTGGTAATCGCCCTATTCTTTATTCCTTCTTTTCTTTTTCTTTATTCTTTAAATTAATACGTTCATTATTTTTTATTTTTTTAACTAAATTGAGTTTGCCGGATCCACCGCCGGGCACGGTAAGCCCGGCATTTGCAGAAAATGTTATACGCCGGATATATTTGAGCCGGCAGCCTATCCGGCATATGTAATTTCATTTTCTTTCTTCTTTTTATTTTATTTCTGTAAAATATTAGATTTTCACTTAATGCATTCTTTATTCCTTTATTCTTTATTCTTCTAATTGTTTTATAGATATTTGATTCATTAATTTTATTCATTAATTTTATTCAATTGATTAACCTAATCCTTATTTTATATGTGTGTGCCGTGAACTATGCCGGTTATGCTTACCCGGCCTACTAAAAAAACGTATGCCGGATGCGTGGTATCCGGCATGTAACCCGGCACTTAGCGAATTTAGAAGAAGCACCCCATGGAGACATGCCGTGCGCATGGCCGGGTAATACTTACCCGGCGTGATAAAAAAAAATAACTCTGCCGGATACCCCCAACCCGGCATTTAACCCGGCATGTCGCGGTTTCTGAAAAAAATAACATCGGGTAAAGGTTTTACCGCCCCACTTTTTACCCTACTCAAGCGCCGCACCCACAGAGCTTCCACCACAGGCGACGACAACAAACTCCACAAACACTCCTTCGCATTCCATTAGCACCACCAACCACCGTGGGCAGCCCATTCCGCCTTTCGACCATTTGCAAAAACAAAACCAGGTTCCCTCATCGTGCATTATGTTTTTCGAATTCAATTTTCATGTTTGTCGGTTCTATATGTTGTTTTTGTTAGTTTCGTGGCTTAGTGTAGTGATTTCGGGACTTTGGAACATGCTGTGGTTGATTTAGTTGCTCTGGTATAGTTATGAACGTTTCTGAAAAAAATCTGGGTTCGAGTTTTGAATGAGCCGGATGAGTACTGCCCGGCATCCCGTCCGGCATGCTTTAATTTGAATATGCCGGGTGGATTATATCCGGCATCCCACCCGGCAGGATATCTGATTGCTTCTTCTTTGCCTATTGTGAATCTAGTCTTTTGAATTAATGCCTATAGTAATAATTTGTTGAGAATTAGACGAATAGGTTTCTGATTTACAGGCATATGGGCGCATCGTGTCCCTCTATAGGACATTCGAATTTTAATTTCTGTAAAACTAACATTGATGAACTATTGTCTGGTATCTTCCCCTGCTCTTTACTTATAGATGACTCGCAGAAGAGCCACTACCCATCCACGCGTTTCTGGTTTTGACTCAGAGGAGGATGAGCTATTAGACCAGGCTGAGGCAGCCTTCGCTGATGCCACTACAGAGGAGGAGGAGGAGGCTCCTCCTGCACCTGCACCTGCGCCACCTCGTCGATCTACCAGACGGGCAGGCAAGGAGCCAGCTTCCAGCAGTGCCGCACCCCTCCAGCCAAGACAAGGGCCCAAGAGGAAGAAGAGGGCTTCTCCAGAGACTCAGAGCGGCCCTGGTTCCACTTCTTCTGCTCCAGAGCGTGATGATTTTGGTACACCTCTCCCTCTCCCTCCTCGCATTCCTGATGTACCTACTTTTGATGAGGAAGGATTCGTAAATCCTTCTGCTGCTCAGTACTTTCATCAGTCCAAGATGAAAGGTAAGTGGGTACGGGAGAGGCGAGTGCATCCCGAGGTCTGCATACTATCTGCGATTTCAGAGCTCTTCGAGCGACATGGTTGGTTGGGGATCTTAGACATTGGTCATGGACACTTTTACCCCAGGTTGGCGCGTGAGTTTTACGCCAACTCCGAGTACCGTGGGACCCCCTAGACGTCAGGAGTTCTGATCCGCTCATTTGTCTCTACATGTTGTATCATTATTACACCAGAGAGCATCGCACAGATCTTGGGCATCGACACTGACCCTCGACAGCGTCCCTTCAGTCGACAGACTCTCGCAGATGCTCATGCCGCTATCCGCGCTCGATTTGGATCACGCACTCGCTATATGGATAGAGCTCATACTAAGGATCGCGAGGTGATCCCCTTGACCTACATCACCGATCTCCAGTTGCGTGTGGCCATGGAGATTATCCGCCATAACATTCGGCAGTGCAAGCATGACGAGCTGAATGATATGGACTGCGCTCTGCTACAGTATCTTCTCGGACCAGCTCAGGGAGCAGTTGACTCGCGTTTCCCGGTCCAGAGATTGATGTTCGCGCAGTTGGTCCGCGCCATCATGCACCGAGAGGGACAGCGCCCCATCTTCCCCATGCTCATTCACCAGCATATTATGCAGACGATCGAGGAGACTCAGATTCCTCGAGGCCTACATTTTCAGCCCGAGTCTGGCCCTATTGATCGTGCTCTCATTCGACGCTGGTGGTTCAGAGAGTCACCCTCAGGGGAGTTCCTTTATGTTCCCCCAGATCGAAGGTCCCGGACCCCTACTGCTCAGGACTACCCCAGTTATCAGGGGGAGGGTGATCAGCTATTATTGCCTCCACCACCTCCGATCGCCACTGCACCACCGCCTATCTCTACTTCAGATGCAGACCCTAGAGTGGCTGCAGAGCTCGATCACTTCCGTCAGGAGCTCCAGCAGCAGCGACACTCTATGGAGGCCTTTCAGGCCGCTCAGCAGGCCGCGTGGGGTGATTTTGATTCCTTCCGGCAGAGTTATGAGGGTATGCGCACAGATTTGACTACTAGAGTAGATTCTGTTGTGCAGCAGCAGGCTGAGGTTGGGCAGAGACAGGAGGCGTTTGAGGAGCATATATCTCAACACCAGGATGAGTAGGAGAGACGGGTTGATGATCGTCTCATGTTGGCTGTAGCGGAGATGAACAAGTCCATGGCGGCCGATCGAAAGAAGGTGAGAAAGGAGATGAAGAAGAGGGTATCTTGTTCCATAGCTGCTTTGGTTAAGAGTCTTCTACGTCGGGACAAGGAGAAGAGGAAGGCTCGAGCGAAGAAGAAGGGACTTCCTACCCCTAGCTCTTCCAGCCTTTCTGATGTTCCAGACGCTTCACCTGATTCTTCTTCAGACTCTCCACCACCATCCTCCATGCAGGCAGCAGTTCATTAGTTCTTATCTCTTTCTCTATTTATTTTATTTTCCTTCCATTTTCTTTTATTGTCCTTTTGCTTTCATTTAGTTTTATTTGTTTATTATTCTTGTATGACTAATGGATTCTCAGTTAACTCTCTCTTCATATTATGGAAGCGTTATATTCAGTGAGTTTTTGGTTACAGTGCCTTTATTTTAGTTGGCTCATGCTGTGACAATTCTGACTCCGCGGCTCACCACAAGTGTAGGGCATTTGTGCCCTCATTCTTCCAAAGGGGGAGTATTTTTATTATTTTGTTAATTCATCGTATTTTTAATAGCCATTCTTTAATTCTTTGAATTTTTTATTCTTTTTTCTTTTCACAACACTGGGGACAGTGTTCCTGCCAAGTGTAGGGCAGGGGTCCCCCCTTAAAAATTATTTTTGCTATCTAAATAATAAGCTGAGATTTTATCAATGTTCTACTAAACTTTTGCATGTCGTTGGCATAGTAAGAGTAGAAAAGGATGAAAGCTTGTTCTCTCAAGAGGTAACCTTTCTAATGACTTGTAGATTCATGTTTTTAACTTCTTGATTCTCTTTATTAACATGAGTATATGACCTTACTCCTATTTCTATCTCATGTTTACTTATGGGTAATATTTTCTTTACTTTTTCAAAATGGTGAGAATTCTTTTGGGTGAATATCTCAAATAGGGATTATGTAAAAAAAAAAGAGAAAAAAAAGAGAAGCTTCAAAAAGAAAAAAAAGAAGAAGAAAAAAAGAAGAATCTTCTTCCGGAAAAAAAGAAGCATTATGAGGTTGCAAAAAAATTGCCTCAAAATAAAAGAAACAAACGAGAGTTTTTCCTTTTGTTTTTCTCCTAAATTCCCCGTTCTTCAAAGCAAAAAAAAAAATCATGGTTGATTCAGAAACCCTTGAAAAATAGGGCTGAACACATAAAAACCATCGATGAGTGTCTTGGCCACATTCAGAAACTCTTGAAAAATAGAGCTGAATGATGGAAACCGGAAAAAAGGAGAGATTACAAAATCCCTTATGTAAAATAGCCCGAAAGTTTTTTATCGGTTTTGAAATTGTTTACTTTATACCCATTAGTATGTTTCTGGTGGAATAAGGATGATTAAGTGATACTTATGAATTAGAGTCATATGGTTAGGAATATTTATCTAATTGTCATTCTAAAGATTATCTGTTTTGTGCATAAGTATTTATTCCTTTCTAATCTTGTTTTGCTCGAGGACTAGCAAAAGGTAAGTGTAGGGCCTTGATAAGCCTCAGACTTATCATGTTTTAGTATACTTAATTATAAGATTATTAGCCAAATTAAGGTTAGAATAATTAATATTTATGCTATATTATGTATTAAGTCTATTATTTGTTCAGATTGATGTTTTTATATGTTTTTCCATACAAGGAGACATTTCTGACCACAATGCCGGACATAAGGCCGGATCATACCTGCACGGCACAATCATGGAGCAGAAAAGCACTCTGTGCCGGGTACGTTGCTAGGTGTATCCAATCCGGCATAAATGAGAAAAGTCGCCTCGATTGACCAGACGATGGCAGTTAATGACCGTTGCCAAACCAACCTATGCCGGGTATGGTGCCGGACATATCCTGTCCAGCACAGGTACCTTTTCACGTAGATTTGGCGGTTTCGACCGTTAGCAGTTGGGCACGTGGTTATTATATGCCGGATATAATTCGCACGACATGACATCCGGCACGAGAAGAATGTGATGCCTATAAATAGGACGAGGGGCTACACTTTTCAACACACTTCAACATCATATTACACTCCATTCATTACTCCATTTCCGCACTCCTCCAAGGTGTTGGTGTCCAAGGAAGTTCTATGCAACTTTCCACGCGAAGAGAAGAATCCATGGCGGTTTAAGGCTACATCCAATCTTCTTATCTCCCGTGTATTCTCTCTCTTGATTTGTGTGGATGGTGGAGTAGGAATTCCTTGTTAGTTCTTGGTTAGGGAATGAAACTCTCCTTTTGTAAGACAATATGATCTTCTTAATATAATTTTCAAGTTTATTAAGAGTAAGGTTCTTAATGAAGGAGAATTGGTTGATCTCTTTTTCTCTTCATGCAATTTTTACTTGTGGAGGATTAATCCCAAGTAGAATAGGTTAGACTCTTTTAATGATCTTCCTACTTCCTTCTTGAGAATTAAGAGTTAGTAGTAAGAGTGAGAATTAACCCACATTTCCCATTACTTTGTTCATTTCGTGGCATGATATATGCTCGGATTGTTAATAGGTAGTGAGTCTTCTGTTTTCTTCTCGGAAACTGGAAAAAGAATATGCATTATGACTATGTCGGATGCACTGCCGGGTGGCCAATGTCCGGCATATTCAATGTCTTTGAATATGCCGTGCAAGTGGTATCCGGCAGGACACCCGGCGTGTTCAGTTGTTGGTTAATTCGAAGGCTTGTGTTTATGTTTCGAGTTCATATTGATGCCTAGATGGTTTCACACCTTGGATCAAGGATAATTTCATTGTAATTACCACTTAGTTTAGTTAGTTTTGATTAGGGTTAGAAAATATTTCAATTTCCCCCCTTGTCTTAGAATAGGTTATTACCGGATTAGGACTAGTTTTCTATAAGTCCCTTGGGTTCGATACTCTCGGTCGTAATATATTTACACTATACTCCGACCGGGTTTTATTTTGCTACCCGTAGTAGAGTTGTAGGTTTAGTTATTTATTTTATTCTTTTGTATATAGCTTTTCCTACAATTTCTCGTTTAGCAAGAACCAAGTGGGTCTTATAGCGTCAAATCGGCCTATAAGATTTTGGTTGAAAAGGTTTCCTCTTATGGTTCTAGTTACGACAATCTGATCTATTTAAAAGAATCTGAAGGCTTAAATCTCGGGAAATAATTAAACTCTTTTTGTGGAAAGTTGGTCTTGGAAAGCTCATGACTAATAGTAGACGTTTTCAGTTAGGCTTTACTACTGATAGTCCTCATCATTTGGCCAGGATGAAACAGGTTTACATATTTTACGAGACTGTCCCATTGCAAGGAGTATCTAGGATAAGTTGATTGTTGCTAGACGTAGGCAAAAGTTTTATGGCTTGCAGCTAATAGACTGGTTGGTTTCGTATATTGGCAAAAATGGACACTTTTATGCAGGATAAAATGAAAGCTGTAGTCCCTATTATTTGTTATATGCTCTGGTCTTAGAGAAACGTAAAAGTGTTTGGGAAAGAGAATAGAATGTTCCTGCAGTTTAGATCTGCGGTGCAGGAGGTTTTCACAATAAAAGGGTGTGGGCATCAAAGACTATCTTGGAATCATGGTATAGCAGCCGAGAGATGGAAGCATCTAACTACAGGGAAGCTAAATCCTGGACTCCTCTTGATTTTGGTTTGTTTAAGTTCAATATTGATGGATCTTTTAATCCTTTAATTGATGATGTTGCAGCGGCTGGTATCTGTAAAGACCACAAGGGAAGATGGATCACTGGTTTTGTAGCCGCGTTTGGAAAAAAAGATGCACTATACTAGGAGATCATGGCTCTCTTTTATGCGGCTCAAGTGGTGAAGCACAAAGGGCTAATAAAGTTGTTTTCTGTACTGACTCTAAGCTAGTAGTGGAATTAGTTGAGAGTTGTCCTTTTAATCACCCATGTAAACCCACTGTATTCGAATGCAAGAGAGGTATGGGAACGATCAATGAGTTAATTGTTAGGTATACTCCTAAGTCTTGTAATAAAGTTACGGATATGCTGCTATATCAAGTTTGGGTTGGAAAGTTGGGTTACAGGTTTTACCTGGTCCACCAGATTGTATACTACCTCAGTTAGCTGAGGATAACAATATTTTTGCTAGTTAATATGAAGGCCTCTCGCCCTGTTTTACGACCAAAAAATAAAAATAAAAATTTATTTATTATATATATATATATATTTTAAGAATCTGATTTTTACTAAAATTTTGCATGTTATTCGATTTCAAAAAGACTTTATAATATTTAGTTTTATTTTAGATTAATGATTGTTATTTTTTTTTGTAGTTATTGTTATCGGTTATCTATATGTGCCTCATTTCCGTCTTTTAGCTTTCTTTTATTCACTATCAATTATCTTTATTTTAATAGATTCAATTATTTTTCTTTTAGTATTGCTTATAGTTAAAAAGTAAAACATGAAGACAATAGCATCATACAATAAAAAACAATAATAAATAAATAATAATAAATATGTTTTTCCAAAAAATAAAATATGTTTTTCCAAAAATAAAATAATAGATAAATTAATAATAATTACATCTTAAAGTGAAAATATGAATAATAGGAGCAGTAACTATTTTACTAGTAAAGTAAACAGAAATAATGAGAGTAGTGAGAAGGTTAAAAACTCCTTTTTTGTAATGATGGACAAATGAATGAAGTTGTTTAGGATAAGGTCTCGAATCAGGAGTGCGATGAAGATGTGGAAATCGTTGGTGATAAATCGGGTGGTTTCGTGGATCTGCAGCTTCCGGGGAAGGGTGGATCTGGTGTCGATTTGGGGAAAGTGCCCCAAATTAAGAAATCTTGGAGTGAGGTGGTATCTCATAATAGAGATAGGGATAATTGTCTGGAGTTGGAGGTGTTTCCTGAAGATGATTCGCCGGTTTTGAAATTCTCGTAGAGTGAAGTGGATTCGGAGTGCGAATTTTGGCAATTTTCGCTGGTTGGTTCAGTGCTGGGATTTCGATGCTCGTTCTTGGCGATGGAAAGGAATGTCCAACTGAGATGGGGCAAATTAGCGGTCCCTAGGGTTTATCAGAATGATGCTGGTGTGTTCATCTTTCGTTTTGATTGTCAGGAAGATATGGTTAAGATTATTGAGAGTGGCCCGTGGTTTGTGCGTGGAAATCTCCCTTTGATCCTGAAAATTTGGAAACCAGGTTGTAGGTTGGATATGGCGAATTTGTCTTCCACCCCAGTTTGGATTAAGTTGCCGAATCTTGATCTTCAATTTTGGTTGCCTAGGATGTTGGGTCGTATTGCTAGTAAAATTGGGAGGCCTGTCTTGGCTGATAAGCTTACGACAAATAAAGAGAAGATTGGTTATGCGAGATTACTAGTTGAGATTGATGCGAGAGTTAAACCGAAAGAAGAGATTGTGCTGATGGATGAGGATGGGAACAGTTTTAATCAGAAAGTGGTTTACGAATGGAAGCCTTGGTACTGCGAGGTCTGTAAATGTTTTGGGCATACTTCTGCTCGGTGTTTACAGAAACCTAATCAGTTAGGGCAACAGATTGTGGAGGAGAACAGTTCGGGGAATGTGGTTGAGGTGAATAAAGTGGTTTCTGGGGTGGCGGGAGCTGTGGGTGATTTGGGTCCCCCTATTGTTAAGATGGGCCATGTGAATCAGGAGAGGAGGGTGAATACCCAGGCTGGGTCTTGTAGTGGTAATATCACTGGGGACCAGGAGGGGTGGACTACAGTTGTTGCAAAGAGGAGTTTGAGACAAAGTTTGGAGAAGCAGAGCGTGAGGGGCGATGGTTTCACCATGGGAGGAGCAGGTAAGGGTAGTTGTCTTCCTAATGGGTAGATTCCAAATTGCTTCTTGGAATATTAGGGGGATGAATTCCCTCAATAAGAAAGCAGCTATTGATAAGTTTGCTGTGGAGAATAATGTTACTCTTTTTGCTATTTTGGAGACTCGAGTTAGAGCTGGCAATTTTGACAAAATAATGGCCAGATTTAGTAATAAATGGAGGTGGTTTTCCAACCTGGATTGTGATAAGAATTGTCATGTGCTTCTGCTCTAGGATGATAGTTCTTGGGATGTTCAGTGTTTGGGGTTTACTAACCAAGTAATTCATTGTAAGGTTTCTTCTAAGAATGGAGTGGTTAATTTCTGCTTATCTGCTGTTTATGCGGCTAATATTCCTGCTGAAAGATGTAGTCTGTGGGAGGAGCTTAAGAAGTGGGGGCAGTCTATGCAGGATGCTTGGATTATTTTGGGTGATTTCAATTGCTTGTTGAAGTGTGGTGAGAAATCTGCTTACAATTCGGTCCAAGTGGACATTGATGACCAGTTTTGTAGCTGTGTGGAGGATATAGATGTGCATGATCTGAAGTTTTCTGGGGCTTATTATACTTGGACTAATAAGCATGTTAAGGATCCAAAGTCTAGATTGTATTGTAAGTTGGATAGAGTCTTGGTTAATGATAAATGGATTTGTTCGTTTGTGGATTCTCATGTGGAGTTTTGCCCTCCTGATGTGTCTGATCATTCGCCTGCGCTTGTGATGCTTGATAGTGAAGTGAGTAAAGTGCCCAACATCTTTAGGTTCAGGAATATTTGGATCTCGGATGGTGGCTATTATGATTTGATCAGAGAATGCTGGGATATGAATATTAGGGGTTGCCCTATGTTCAGGGTTGTTCAGAAGATGAAGGCTGTTAAGGCTAAGTTGAAAAGGTTGAATAAGACTAAATTTTGTCATCTAAGGAAGAAGGTGGATACTTGTAGGGTGAATCTGCATGATGTTCAAAAACTTCTGATGATTACGCCATTTGATGAGGAGTTAATAATGAAAGAAAATGGGTTGGTGCAGGAGTATAATCAGAATGTTGAATTGTTGCACACTCAGATGGCTCAACATGCTAAGATTGATTGGATACAGTTGGGTGATGAGTCCAGCTCCTATTTTCATAGGATGATGAATGCGAGGAGACACTCTTCTAAAATCCATGTTATGATGAATGATTGTGGTCTGCGGTTAGTTAAGGAGGAGGAGATTGTGGACCTTATAGTGAACTTTTTCAGGAATTTGCTGGGGGAGAAAGTTAGTAACAGAACTCACTGTGATCAGAGAGTGTTACTTAGTGGCACCAGAGTTTCAGAGGAGCTTAACTCTAAGATTATTCTTCCTGTTTCTGACAAGGAAATCTGGGATGCTCTTTGCTCCATTAATAACACTAAGGCGCCGGGGCCGGATGGGTTCAGTTCTCTTTTCTTCAAATCAGCTTGGCATATTTTGGGGGAGGATGTTAGAAGAGCGGTGAAAGACTTCTTTGTTAAAGGGAAATTGCTGAAGCATGTGAGTTCTACATTAATTTCTCTTGTTCCTAAAGTGGAGAATCCTACAATGGTTAAAGATCTGCGTCCTATAGCTTGCTGTAATGTTATCTATAAGATCATTTCTAAGATCATTACAGCAAGATTGAAGGAAGTGCTGCCGGGGATTGTGAATGACTGTCAAGGGGCTTTTGTGGCTGGGAGGAGTTTAGCTCATAATGCCCTCCTCTGCCAGGAGATTATTCAAGGTTATAAGAGGAAGAACATATCCCCTAGGTGTGCGTTTAAGGTGGATATCCACAAGGCATATGATAGCGTCAGTTGGGAATTTTTGGAGGAAGTCTTGCTTGGGTTTGGGTTCCATGAGAATTTCATCAGGTGGATTATGGTATGTGTGTCCACGCCATCTTACTCTATTCTGATTAATGGTCAGTTTTGTGGTTTCTTTAAGGGTGAAAGAGGTCTTCGTCAGGGAGATCCTCTTTCCCCTCTATTGTTTGTTCTTTGTATGGAATACTTGAGTAGGTCTCTGTCTTTGGCTCAAGAAAATCCTGACTTCAACTTCCACCCAAAATGTAATAAGGTGGGATTGAATCACTTGTGTTTTGCGGATGATTTATTGGTGTTCTGCAGAGGGGATGTGGGGTCCATTAGAATTATCAAAGATATCATTGATAAGTTCTCTTGTGCTTCTGGTCTGAATGTTAGCCATCAGAAGTGCAAAGTTTTTTTCGGAGGAGTTCTTGAACATAAGAAAAGGAAGATTCTGGAGGTGTTAGGATTTGAGGAGGGGCATCTTCCTGTTAAGTACCTGGGTGTTCCTCTGTCTTCTCAAAGATTACAATGTGATGATTTTTTGCCTTTAATTGATAAAATTACTGCTAGAATCTCGCATTGGGCAGCCAGGAAAATGAGTTATGCGGGGAGGTTACAACTTGTTGAAAGTACTTTGCTTAGCATTCAGAGATTTTGGTCGAATGTGTTTTTATTCCCAAAGAATATTGTGTGTATGATTGAGAAAAAGTGCAGATCGTTTCTTTGGAGTGGGTATGATGGTGGTAGGAAGGCCCCGGTGGCTTGGGCTAGAGTGTGTACGCCTAAGAGTAATGGGGGTTTAGGAATTAAAGAGGTCCTTTCTTGGAATAAGGCGGCTATGTTTTCCATCTTACTGAAGATTAATGAAGAGGGGTTATGCCAGTCTGCCCTGATTAGATGGAGTAGGGCTTATATCCTGAAAAATGATAACATTTGGAATGTTTCTCTGAAAGGAAGTCATGCCTACTGGTGGAGATGCTGTTTGAAGTTAAGAGATGATATTATCAACCAGAATTTATGCTCAGCGGTGGAGCAGGTGGTAAGTGCGCGGGGTAAAATCTCTGTTAGAGATATCTTTGATGTGCTCTTTCCGCAGCCTCCTGATGGAGTGTGGGATCAGATTATCTGGACTAAGTTTTGTACCCCTCATTCTTCTTTCATATAATAGGCTGGCTAGCAAGGACAGATTGAGTAAGTGGAGGCATGATATTGATGTTAATTGTGTGTTTTGTGGGCAATTGGAGTCTCGCGATCACTTATTTTTCCAATGTGAGTTTAGTTGTGCAATATTCAGAGCAATTCTGCATGACTGGCTGGACTGCAAGTTGCCTACTAGTTTTCATGAGTGCATGTATTGTCTTTGGAAATCCAGAAGCAAATCGTGTTTAGCCTACAGATTGAGGTGCTCTGCGGTGGGAGTTGTGATCTACTTTGTTTGGAAGGCGAGGAATGACGCGGTGTTTGCTGGTTTGGCTCCAGATAGAAATAAGTGTTTGATCGATGTACAGGCTGAGTTGAAATTGAGATGGGGCAAGTTTTCCTTCCCTGTTTCTAGGAAAATACATAGAATTTGTAGTAAATTTGGGTTACTTGAGCTTCTTGGAAGGAAGTGAGTCGTATAGTGGTGTGTTCCGACCGGGGTTTGTTCTATTGTATATATACTTCTTTGGTTAAATAATACAGCTTACCGTTTCTTTAAAAAAAAAAAAATATTCTGGTGACATGACCCTTAGGAATGTGTTAAGAACCCCATAATCATTGCAGATACCCTTATTCTCTAATGGAAGTTGGGAAATTAGAATGGAAAGATTTGGAATAATTTCATTTTTGTCATTTCCTTAAAATGAGAAAACGGACTTTACGAACAACAGAAAACAAATTCTTCATGCTTTCCCAAAATAAACACCACGTAGTACTATTATTAAAAAGAGTAAAAACATGTTTTAGAGTAAAGAGCAAGAGAGTAAAAGATGAGCAAGGGGAGAAACAAGATAATGTCTAGTGGATGAAATTTCCATTGACCTTGGTATATCTTTTATAATTAAAGCAAGAATTTACTCACTTATTGGCACTACAAAGTACGAGATTTGTAAACAATATGGGTTAGTAATGGTAAGATAATATTTCGTTAAAGTTTATGACAAAAAACTTGGTGGGATTTAAAAAATCACTCAAGCTCATATGTCTCCTATACGCATATCAAGCCTAATAAAAAGTTGCTTAAAGTTATCTTAGGCAGTGACTTACTAACAAATCAGTAAGGGGCGTTTGGAAAAAATGAAAGAAAAAGAATTCATTTTGATTTTTATGTCTGTTTGTTTGAGCCGAGAAAAATAAAATAAATAATCGGTCAATAGTTACCGGTCATTGGTCAACGGCTGTCGGCTACCGATCAACGACCATTAATTTTTGATCAATAAGCACCGGTTAATGATTATTAGTTTCCGGTCAATGGCCATATGTCGCCGATCAAAGTTTACTGTAGAAAGGGAATCTCATTCCCTAGAATTGGGTGAGGAATCAAGTTGAAAGGATTTGAGGTAATTCCATTCCCTTTCTCTTTCTAAAAAATAGAAAAAAAAATTACCAAACAAACAACAAGAAACGGATTCATGCCGATTCCCTTTTCTAATTACCCAAAACAAACACCCCCTTAGCTTCTTAAAATTAATCATTTGTTTGGTCAGAAGATGTTGTACGGGGAATAATTTAGTGTTATGTGATTGATTTTGTCACTTTTGATGCATTATTCTTGTCTTTGAGTAAAAAAAACGTGGCTTCATCCTCACCAAACGGTCGAGCGTACAGGGTGGCCTAGACCTGTCAAAATTTGATCCAACCCGTAAACCCGTTTGTTTAACCTGAACCTGAAATCTGACAAAAACTCAAAAATATTTAAATATAATAAACCTGAAACCCGATTGGGTAAAATTCAAAATGACCCGAACCTGAAATGACCCAAAAAGATTATAACCTGAAATTGACCCGAACCCGAAATGATCTGAAATAATAGTAACAAAAAATTAGTCAAACTCGAATAACATGAAATATATGAACCCTAAATTTTCTCGAACTTGAATAACCCAAAAAAATATGACAAAAAAACTTGATTTAAACTTATTATATCCAAATGAAATTCGGAATACTCATTGTAATTGACTTTTCTGTAATCTATATGTAGTATATTCTTATAGAAATTAGATATATATTTATTTAATATTTTTTCAAAAAATATTAGCCATGACCCAAAATAACCAAAACCCCATTCTATCTAACACTCTTACACCCCGAACCTGATTTGACCAATTGACCTGAACCTGAAAGTTTAATGACCCGAACAAATATTGACCCAAAAAAAGATATGACCCAAAACCTGAACGGATAACGTGTTTGACAGGTCTAGGCTGGCTGCACAAACCATTGTGTAGTCTATCTATGTGGTCATCCATTCAACTGACTAGACTGTTTATATGGTAGATGAGTGAGAGTAAAATATATACAAAATTTAAATGGTTGTAACATTTGAAATATAAATAAAAAAATTGTACCATTGTTCATCTAAATTCAAGCTTTTCAAAACAAGAACAATCATGGATATGTTTTGACAAATTTGAAAATTTACATTAGTTACATGTATATATCTATACATATTATATAGATTATATGATTCACCATATACAATTTAATATACACCATACAACAATAACAATACACTACAAAACAATAATGATCCATTATCTGTTATGAAATTGGTATGTTAGGGAAATATATGATTCACCATATAAAGCTTAAAAATATCATACAAATAATAATAACACATCACAAAAAAATAATAATAAATCACAAAATAATAATGATCCATTATTAGTTTTGAAGTTTGTTAATTCATCATTTCTTAGATAAGAATCATAATATCAATTGTAATGAATCATAATATTATTTTTGATGAAACATATCATCAATTTAGTGTATCATCATAAACATATAAAATGAAAAAAATTAAACAATAATACAACACAATATAATAATTGGTACACAAGAAAAATACATGATTCACCCTATAAGGTTTAAATACATCACAAAATAATAATAAAACACCATAAAAAAATAATGATTTTTTATCGATTCTGAAGTTTGTTATCTAATTCAGCACTTGTTAGTTAATGAATCATGATATCAATTTTTCATAATATCTAAATCAATGAATCATATTATCATTTTAGTGTATCATCGTAAATATATAAAATAATTTTTTAAAAGTTGTCACAATATTAAATAATATATTTAAAGTTGATTTTGTTCATATGAATAAATAAGGTCTATATGACCTCTTTCTGACAAAAAAAATATGTTTGAATTTAGGTGAATAGTGATATAATTGTTTTTCATTTTGAACTTATATTTTAAAAGTTAAAACCATTTAAAGTTTATTACTTTTAAAATACTAATTCCTACATAGTCAACATGATACATCAGTGCCATGTGGCACAACCCATTCCATAGTTTGTGCAGACAACCGCACAATCGAATTTGAGTAGACTTGTAATTCTCTAGTCTTTTAATCCAAATCTAGTATCATATAAATTTTGTACGTAGTGACTTAACTATATCAACCACATACATCAACCACATACATTTTCTTCATGTTTTCTACAAGCAATTTACTTTGCATGATTTGACAGTGTTGCACCTAAGGTTTACTTAGTTCAATGTCAATAAATGGTAGTGCAACCAACATATTAATACCCAGTTAACTTTTCATCATCTAATTTATGACATATATGATTTAATAATTTCATATCAAAAGTATTGTACAAATAGTATAAGATTTGTTTGATCCCATTCTGGTGCTTAGAAGTTGGTGCTAAACTATGTATGGAGAATAAATAACTACAAAAACAATGTTTCATCGGGTATCACTAAGATATATTATGCCTTGTAACACAAATATATGACACAAATGAACCATATAGGCATATACATCTCTTAATCAAGTTCTTGAGGGAGTAATAGAGTATAGAGATATGGGCTCAGTTTGTTAGTTAATACAATGGGCTGGTCTCGGCCCAGTATATAGTCTGTATAGTCAGTTAACAAGTCCTGTCTGTTTACAGTCTCTAGAATAAGTCCATATCTACAAATATCTTTGTACGTTAGTGACCTTACTATAAATAGGTCACTTTATTGAATACAACGACAGCGGAGGTAATTCATTGAAAACCCTATTCTATTATGGTATCAGAGCTACATCAGCTCTCTTCCCTAGAATGACGGGGGCGGCTGATGGTGTCTCCAAAGAAGGCGAAAACATGTCTACCGATGGAGCTCTCATTTCCGGAAATTCCTCTTCCTGATCCTGACTCAACTCCTCACTCTCCTCCCATTGTGTCTACACCTCATTCACCTCAGCATATTCTTCAAAATCTCACTACTCCAGCAGACAGTAATACTGCTTCTATTACTTCTCATACCTCTCCTCTTACTCTCACTACTACAGACCAACACACTACAGATTTCCCTCTCTCTCCTGCTTCTACCTCTTCGGACCCACCCCCTACAGACACAGATCCTGTTCCACATGAACCCCCTCCTTTACCTCATCCTACACATTCTATGGTTACCAGATCAAAAACCAACTCTCTCAAACCGCTTATCAGAACAGATGGTACAGTTCCTTACACTTCAAACACCACAATCATCTCTGACATACCAGAAAACCCTACTCTAAAACAAGCCTTGCAATGTCCAGACTGGGTTGATGCTATGCAAAAAGAGCTTAATGCTCTTCAACAAACAAAGACTTGGGACTTAGTTCCTTATCACCCATCTATGAATATTCTTGGTGTAAGATGGATTTTTCGAACTAAAAGAACAGCTGATGGGAAAGTTGAAAGAAGGAAAGCGCGCCTTGTTGCACAAGGATTTTCTCAAACTCCTGGTTGTGATTTTACTGAGACTTTCAGTCCAGTGGTTAAGCAGGCCACTATTCGTTTGGTTTTGTCTATTGATGTATCTTTTGACTGGCCTATAAAACAGATCGATGTCCAAAATGCGTTCTTGCATGGGGACCTAGAGGAAAATGTCTACACCAAACAACCTCCTGGGTTTCTGAGTCAAAAATTCCCTAATTATGTTTGTAAGCTCAGGCGGTCCCTCTATGGTCTAAAACAATCACCACGTGCATGGTATTCCAAGCTCAGTACCTTTCTTGTGGACTTAGGGTTCATTATGTCTCAAGCTGATCACTCACTGTTTATCTTTCATCAAGGCCCCCAAATTGTCTATGTACTAGTTTATGTCGATGACATTCTAGTTACTGGTTCATCCTCTCTCCTTCTTGACAAATTTACTAAAGCTTTTTCACAAGCTTTTCCTATTACAGACAGTGGAGCTTTGAATTTCTTCCTTGGGGTTTCTGTCACACGGAATTCTACAGGCCTTCTTCTCAGTCAAAAGCAGTATATTATGGATTTATTACTGAAATACCCCGACCTTAAATATGGCGATTAAACTATCCTAATAGGTAATTAAGAGCCTAATAATGCTTAAGTAATATTGGTAAGGAAAAATAAATCCAAAAGAAATAAAGAAACACTTAAAAAGCGGGAACCGCTAGATAAGCGTTAAATAACCATAGGAGGTATGAAACCTCGGTTAGCGTATTGTAAGGATTCTAAAGGCTTAATTAAGTCTGAATAAATATGAGGGAACAAATCCCGAAGAAAACGGATCCTTAAAATGGATTAAAATCACTAATGAACATTAAAGCGCGTTTTTCGAGGTAACCGGGAAAACGTGTCTTTAAGCGGGTCAAATAGACCCGTAACAATTTTGGTCAACTAAATAATCATTAATAAATATTAGTGAAGCTTTAGAACCAATAAAATCAATAAAACGAGAGATTAGTAAAAACTGTCAAAAACGGGAAGTTGTGGGGTAGAAATATAAATAACCCAGACTTATGTGTCCAATAATGTAAAAAGAATTTTAAAAACCCTCATGGGTTTGGGTGCTGTCCGATTTTATCCCCCACCCACACATTCTCTTAACTCCCTTTTATCCACAAAGGACAAAGAAATTAAAAAGGCAAAAAGTAACTACATTACTTACCCCACTCTCACAATTCTCTCTCCTATTCCCATTCTCCTTCTCCCTCACGTGAAGCAGCAGCCCTCACCCTCTCTTTTTCTTCATCTTCTACCTCCCTCACGATTTCAATGGAGAAAAGAACAAACAACACAAAACTCACCTTCTCTCCTTTGTAACTCTCTCCACACTCTTCCAAAAATTATAAAAATACCACCATTGTAATCCTCTCCTCAAGAGCTACACTTTCATCTTTCCAAAATTCGAAAACACCCACTTTCGTTTTTATGGGTATGTCCCATTTGGAGTTCCAAGACCACCATTAGAAGGCCCTTGTTCTCCTTGTTCTTCTAAGGTAAAAATCTTCTTGAAAACTCCATCTTTTCCTAGCTTTATGGGCAAAACGAAAATCTGGTTAAACTCTTGTTTGCCCCTCTTGTACCCAGCCGATTTTGGCTCCTTTGGAAGGTGGGGAACTTTGTTCTTGAACTGCTCCAAGTACTTCATAAACCCTTGGAAAGGTAATAAATTCTCTAAACCCTAAAACCTAGATTAAAACTTGATTACTAGTTAGGGTTAGTTCATAGTATTGAATGGTGTATGTGAATGGTTGTAGTGTTATTGGATTGAGACTTCAAAACCGGTAGAGAAAGAGGAAGGAGAAAGAAAGAAGAAGCTTGTGAAATAACAAGGTAATATACTTGTCCTTGTGTAGTCTTGTAAATGAGTATGTAACAGATTTTTAAGAATGGAAATGTGTATTGTAAAATGATAATGCATTAGTGGTATAATGTGTAAGAGAATACAAGTATTTTGAAGCTTTAAAAGACATTTTGAAACTTGTCAAAACAGATTGGGAATGAGTTATTAAGTGCAGGAATTTTAAGTGTTGTTTTAGTATTGGTAATGTACATGGGAGCTTGTATATTTTGGTTGTTGAAAACAGGTGAGATAATATAGGTATGGATGAAAAACAATGTGGTGAGTGTATAGAAATACAAGGGGGACTATGGCAAAAATTGCCTAGGAATAGAACACTTAGAGAATTAAAACTAGGTGACTAATGTGAGTGTGTAACAGATTTTGATTAATGGAAACAGAGGGTAAGTTGAGAGAGATGAATAATGTATTCTAATACATTAGGAGTGTTAGAAATCCCAATAGAAGAGGGAGATGTAGAAGGGGAGTGTAAGTGTGAAAATCTGTAGCAAAAGGGTATAAGAAGGTATGGAGAAGTTAGGAAAGGTTAGTGTGTAAGAATTGGTAAAAAGGAGTGTTGGACTTGGGTATAGGTATTGTTGTCGTTGGAGATGTATTTGGGATGCTAGGAGTGACATTGATAGAGGAAGTATTGAGTGGAAGAAGTTGCAACAAAAATCTGTAGCAAAGGTAAAACAAAAACTGTTACATTGGTTGGAAAGGAAGTGAGGAATTTGTGTAAGATTTATTGATGGATTTAGTAATGATTTTGATGAATGAACTAAGGTGAATTAGAGGATTTAATTAGTTTTTAAACATGTAGGAAACATGTGGAAATGAGTAGGAAAAGATTGGGTGTGAATTGAGTAGAGTTTGGGATTCAAAATAAGTAATTAAAATGGGTACTGGGCTGGACCGACCCCAGCAGGGTCGGTCGACCCGAAGAATTGCGATCTCGGAAGCTTCTGCATCCGACCGACCCAGGGGACCGACCCTGACTGGGTCGGTCGAGTAGGAATTTTTGACGGATATTGTTTCTGTAACGGACCGACCCAAGGACCGACCCTGGCTGGGTCGGTCGGGTTCGAATTTTCTGTAATTGGAGTCTCTGCAGCCGACCGACCCATGGGTCCGACCCAGGGTGGGTCGGTCGGGTCAAAACTTACAAAAAAAAAAAAAAAAACTAAAAGATTATGTTTAGTATATGTATATATATGTATAGGTATACCCACTTATACATATGAGCATATATATGTAAGTATACCATTGTTAAACAATGAAAAGTAAGTAAATAAAAATGTAAGTATAAGGATGTAAAGACTTAGTAAGTATGAGTTAGGAAACGTAAGGATAATCGAATTAAATTAATGATAGTTAGATTAATTATTCGATTGTATGTAAATCATAGGATTTGATTTGTGAACACCGGAGGAACGTTGGGATACAAAATACAACGGTGAAAGGTATGATTTCTTCATGCCCTGTATCCTAATCTGGTTACCCCGATTTGTGTGCTGATTTGACCACCTAAATAAGATAAATGCATGAATCGGACTATATTGCACTTACCTGTGCTTGACTTATATTGTGCTTGATATTTTTGTCTTGAGCACTAGTGTGTATAATTCATGAAATATATGAATGATGATGAATGGTATTCGAACCTCGTATTGAACTTGCGTAATGTATTGTACCTCGTATGTATGTGTATATGTGTATTGTATTATTGTGGCCTGGATGTTGACTTGTGCTGATTCCTAACTATCTAACTCCTAACTTAAGTGAGTAATTGGAATGAGTACAAGTCCGATATAGTTTCGGCCACGCGTGAGGATGAGGAGACACAAGAGGTTGGATCCGATTCCTGGTTCGTAAGCTGGTCCACGGCCCAAATCCCTTAAGTGGGTAGCATCCTGGATTAGTGAACCAAGTAAAGCCTGGTGGTGGGACGGTGTAGTCCCTGCCCAGAGGCCATACCGGCTTAACATGAGTAAGAGTAAGAAAGTAAGTATGTATGAGTATGAGTATGCGTATGAGTATGTATGTGTATGTATGGAGTAATCGAGTAAAAGAGTAATCTCCACCCGATTAACCCGGGTGGACCAATGAAGCTAACAAGAATTGTATACTGTGTATGTAACGAGTATGTGTATTCGGAAAAAGGTAAGTACGTATTGAATGGTTTATGTTGTACTCTTGTATGTAATGAAGTGTATGTATGAGTGTATGCCTTGCGTAATGTATTGTAATAACATGTATAAAAGCATGTATGCATGTATGTTTGAATGAAATCAACCGCATGTATACGACCAAGTGGTCGGCGTACCCTCACTAGTACGCGGGGTATGCGGTTATCATGCTCGGCGAAAGCTGACCCCTTCGGGGGACATTTTTTAGTGTGCAGGTACCCGAAGCGAATATGGTCAAGGAAGAGACCGGAGGCACGCCCTTGTAATTAGGAGTAAGTAGTTTGTGAGGATTGGGTAGTAAGTAGTCTCGTAGTGAGTACGTATGAACTTTGAAGAGATAGCATATTTGTATAAGGATCTTAGTAAACTCGGTATGTGGATCATATTGTATGGTATTTGAAGTATTGTATCGAATGGAAGAATGTAGCGTGTATTGGTGTATGGAATATATATGGTAGATATGTAATACTCGGGATTCCGGTCCATCAGACCGATGCTGTAAGTAGCAGTAGTAGCCTTGTTAGTCACGTGGGTGGCTAACGGCATTGTAGCACCCAATGGATGTAAGTAGGTATCCGCTGCGTGTATCTGATGAGTAAGGGGATTGGACGTTAATGACTGTATTAATAGTAGGGGTGTTACAAAAAGTGGTATCAGAGCGAAGTATCGCTCTGATGACTGGAAATACCGAGCTTAGGAATACCGAGTTAGGAATTAGAAGCTTAGGGCTAAGGGCTGAGTGTTAGCATTAGAGATATGCTAGATAGGAACTACCGGTGAGTACCGGATACCTACAATACCAGACCCGCCCTCCACTAACCCTATTGTATAACTTGGGAAAGGACGCCAGAGAGAAGAAAAGTCTTCTCATACACGGGGAAACCCGATCTGGCAGTTGTGAAGCAGTCACACGTTAAACAAGAACCGACACCTGGTAGATTCCAGGAACTGGAAGTCCCGGAGATGGACCCCGGCTGAACCACAACACCGCACGTAATAGCGGTAGAATGAACACTCCAACCACGAGGAGGCTATAACTTGCAACAGCATGGGGCGACCTGCTTAGCAGTCGCGAAACCTAGCTAACCAACCAGCAGCAGGAAAGGAGCACTAACTGTGCAATGAAATGGAAAAGAGAGTAATAACAGAACCCGAGACACAAGTCTACGGGATAGTAATACTAGAATATTACCACCAACGGTATGTTAGCTGACTAAGGACATAGTCAGGAACGGTTAACTCCAAAAACCACAACGCCGAAGAGGTTACAATACCTGGCCAGCATAGCTTACACAACTACAAGAATATCCACGGGATATAATCCGATAGGACTACAGGAGTAGTGCCTAAACAAGGTAGGCTCAGCAACCACCACAAATGTGTGGGAACGAGCCACAAGGAACGACACAAAACCAAATAGAATGGGAGTCTCCAAGGATTGGAGAAACATCCCGATTATCAACGATCACGTCAAGATCATTAAGAAGCTACCTAAGGGAGCGAGTATACCAATTGTAGATCAACAAGATCAAGGGAAAGGTCAACAAGACTATTAAATACAAGCATAAACCATACCAAGATTGGTATAGGATTATCCAAAAACCATCGATACCGCGCACTTGCAAGGCAAGTGCAGTAAAGACAGAGATATGTAAAGGAACACTAACACGTCGCAAGTACATAGTAATGTACGGTGACTGTAACGAAACAACCACAGGGTCACACACCCTAACCACTAGAAGTACGAAACCTTGGGAAGGCCTGACGGCCCGACCACTACACTTAGTACATACCAGTCAGCGAGAAGCTAGACCTGGTCAAGACCTCAAGCATGGCTATGCCATGAGAGATTTCTTTTAAACACCGAACCATTGCTTTCAAAACCAAGTTTTCTTTCAAAACCACAAACCTTCTTTTAAAACCTTGGATTTTAAAACCAGACCCAACAACATTATGGTGAGTATCATAGAATGATACAAGAGGAGTTGACAACAGAATACTTCACCTAGGCGTGTGGCGAACACTACGAGTGTACCCGTTACGGGATGTGGGACAACCGCACTCCGAAGGAACTTGCGGGCCCGACATATAGTTGGGTAAGTGGTAACGTGTCAATATGGTACCCCACGTATGTATGCATGTAGTGTGCGACGCACGGGAAGTAGTCAACTCCGTTCTACGGATCATGAGTGAATTCAAACCAGGACAGCTGGACACCTCAGACGATCAAGTATCAAGGAATTCAGAGAACCCATCTGAAGATGAGGAATAAGAATTAGGAAGCGCAAGGAGCGCAGACTAGTAAGAATAGACAATGGATATGTCTCAAGATGTCAAACCAACACCTGACAGCTGGAAGGGATACCCAGCCTAAACACAGTAAGGTAAAAACCTAACGTGAACACCACAATGCTCAACAAACGGGATAGGACTCCCGAGAGCAATCACCAGGTTACCATAAAGTAAAACCCATCATTGAAGGGAATATTACACCTAGTCTTAAACACTAGGAACAAATATAAACGGTCTACCCAACAACGGGAGACGTAATAACCCGAAAGGAGATAGCTTAATGCAATACCGCGAGACGGTATAGAGGACAACACATGTTGTAAACATTAGCCGGATGTAACGGCATAGCTAACAACACCCAAGGAACAAACCTTGAAGGGTGTCTGAATTAACAACAATCAAACGAAGCGTCATAATAAGACCACGAAAGCTGCAACGAACACTCGGTTAGGGCACAGAAGGGATTTCACTTAATAGGAAATACCCTAAATTACAAAAAGGCACTGATTAACATCAGAATGCTAGGAAGGGCCTCCTATGAACGGAGGTGTGATGGCACGACTTGCCGTGGAGCCCAGTAATACCTCCAACCTATGGGGTATAGAAGGAGTGGAAACATGTATAAGCAGCTTGCAAAGAACATGGCTTGCAGCAATGAGGCTTAAAAGCCATCAACCAACTATGTTATGTAAACCTTAACGGTTGCATAACCCATACCATTTGATAACAAGACTTGCAAGAGGGATCACCTCGTACGACAAGAAATCAACAACTGGACCATAAATTCAAACCCAACATCTTGAGTGGCTTGGAGTAATGGCCAACTCAATGTCACTGTCACTAGGGCATCAGCCTAGTACACAGTTGACGGAGTTCTTAATTACCGCCATGCCTTCTGTAGCAATGGTGGTACAGAGGCATAAGAATCATGATGATACCAACATTGGCCTAGTCCACACTTGGACACTACGAGAAACCCAAGGGAAGGTACCCCTCGTCAACCGAAGACCACCAATGTGGTGATGATGTGAAACCTTAGAAAAGGCTTCCACCTACTATAACAATAAAACCACGCAATAGATATTGCCAAGAGGTGATGGAGTAAGGAAATGAGATTTCCAAACCATTACGACTTAAAAGAGTAAGCATACTCCATATGCACCCAAACATATAGTGGACCATTGTGTAAACACCAACATAGCAAACCTTGTCATTAGACCTATGAGTGGAGACAAACCCCTCAACAAGAACTTTCATTTATCAGTGATAGAATACTCTCAATTGGAGAACGGGACCAGAAAACCCTTGAAGTTCTTGGGATGTCCCGGTGATGTACATACAAAGGTAAAACTACACAGCTAGAGCCTAAACCAATGCTCAGCACCGAAAGGCAATAATTATCAAAGCAATTAATGTAAACACACATTGAACACCATGAAGGGTTAACGCTCAAGAGAGCTTATGACCCGACGAGTTATCTCATCCTTGGTCAACCAAGATACTTGGTGAATTGTGTCACAAATGATGAAAATAATGTGAGGTAAGCCAACCTACACATGAAACCTAAACTGAAATAAAACATCCCCACAATGGGAAGACAATAGTAGTGCGGTATGCTATAACAACCGTCATACACACGAACATTGGAAACCCCAGGGTATTCATACCATAAGGGAATGGCGCCAATGACAATGGCAATGAGTAAAGAGAAATTATCACAATAACAGAAACAGTAAAAACGATGTTGTATAATGAGTAAGAATACGGTGCGCAACAAGCGACCGATATGAGGAAGTAGCAGACAATGACACGGAGTATAAGCACGAGATGACACACAGAAATATTCTTTCCTATCACATAAGTGACTTACTGTCAAGCGTTTACGCCTCTGCACTCTGTATGACTGAGTGTTTTGGCATTGCACTTGTGCAGCTAATGATCTAATGGGATGGCTAAGGATATGGAGAATGTAAACCGTAGTAGATCCTTCCTTTCACCAACAGACATGGCAAGCCAATTAGGCAAGCTTAGCAACAACCGTGCGGCCTAAGGCCAAAGAAGCACGAAGAGTGCGAAACACACTAACAATCACAGATGTGAATTCCATTGGAATGTAAGGTGAAAGGAGATATAGGAAAGTCACTAAGACCGACGCATAGAAATGCAAGGTCATACAAGTAAAGAACACTTGTACTGAACCAGAAGAACTGGTATGATTTAAAAGCTAGTGACAACAGAGGAAGCACTACAACTAAGTAGTGACTTAACCTCGCCCGACAATAAGTCGGAGGAGCTTAACGAATAATCGTAGAAGCACGAATAACATGTGTAGAATTGCCAGAGAGCTGGTTATAAACCTACAACTCATTGAGTTCAAACACGGTAAAAGAATACCGCATTTGTTTAGTAAACCTTATCCCCATAATAGACGGATAAAGCTTATGTATAGCACATTAAGGATAACACGAAGGGTAAGTAACCCGAGTTATCAGGGTCGCGCAGCAGAAGCTAGTGGGCCCTAGCTAGGAGTATATACCTAGTAAGTATAGTAGAATGGCTACTAATGCCGTGAAGCCTAATAGGCTGGAACCAAATAATTATGAGTTAGATAAACTCATATAAGAATTCTTGGTGCAAAGACTAAACCATTGTATGGTTAAGACCCTTTGACCAGAGCATATTCTATAGTACACCGTAGTGAAGCTAAACGCTTCAGTCTGCCCAAACTAATTAAACCAATGTTTAATAATAATATATGGTAGATTACGTGGGCGTAATCCCTTTTAAGGGGGGTAGAGCGAAAACCGCTTAGTATAAGTTTTGTGAATAAAACACATAAACCGTAATGTGCATAGCACAAATGAGAATCAAATTGATGATTGGTACTATGTTAAACAAACATAAGTACTCATTCATATTGTAATTATGGTAACTAGGCATTAAACATGCAAATACCATATGAGGAATGTACCTATCTTGTAACACCAGCGTAAGAGTATCAGTAAAAGAAAAGTAATGAGTAGTGGACGGAGCTCCACAAGTATTGTAACCTTTGAAGAAGAAGTACGAAATGAATGAGGATAGTAGATGAATGAAGTGTATGAGTAGTGGAATCGTAAGTAAAATATGTGAAACAACTGAAGACAACTAAATCTTATAAGTGTAGTATTCCGTAGTTAGAATATAGGATATGATGGTGAGTAATGGATGGAAGTAGTGAAGGTTGAGGAAATGAGCATTAGGATTGAACCACAGAGTAAAGCAATTGGGGAAATAGAGTGAGGATGATTGATGGACTGATTCCATCCTTTGGAGATGCATGAATGACTAGGAAGAGTAAAAAGATAGAAAATGAAAACAACTAAATTATTTGCTTGTTTGAAACTGATGTGGGAAGTCGAACTTGATCCTGATCAGATCAAGGGAAACCGAACACGAATTGGGGTGGAAAGATAGTTCAACACTGATGCTGATCACATCAGGGTCGAATGATTCTTGAAGCTCCCCTCAAGTGGTCACAAGAATCACACATAGGATAGAAGTAATGAATATAAATTGGAATTTGGAGTTGTATGTTTTAGAAAAATTTTAATTGGTAGTGGTGAAAGAATTTCTTTAGTATGGAGAATGAGGATCTGCTAGAAGTGTGTACCGAAGGAGATAGTAAGGTAGTATGTTGTATTATTCCAAGGGCAGCGGGACATAGAGGAGCCCCGTGTCTAGATGATCTGAGTGCCTACGGGATTGTGATGTGTATTGCATTGCTTTGGGGATAGCTTTGCACTGTATGTATGTATAAAGTTTGTAATGAGGAACCGGACGGTTGATAGTAATATGGATGGGAGTAATTATTGTAGACTGGTATGGTATGGAAAGGGAAACATTGAGTAATGAATTTGGGAATTGTAAGGAGGAGGAATGTATGGCTTCGGTATTAGGCAAGTATAAATGAGTAAGTATAGAAATCCCATAACCGCAAACAACTTTGAGGACAAAGTTCTTAAGGGGGGTAGATTGAAATACCCCGACCTTAAATATGGCGATTAAACTATCCTAATAGGTAATTAAGAGCCTAATAATGCTTAAGTAATATTGGTAAGGAAAAATAAATCCAAAAGAAATAAAGAAACACTTAAAAAGCGGGAACCGCTAGATAAGCGTTAAATAACCATAGGAGGTATGAAACCTCGGTTAGCGTATTGTAAGGATTCTAAAGGCTTAATTAAGTCTGAATAAATATGAGGGAACAAATCCCGAAGAAAACGGATCCTTAAAATGGATTAAAATCACTAATGAACATTAAAGCGCGTTTTTCGAGGTAACCGGGAAAACGTGTCTTTAAGCGGGTCAAATAGACCCGTAAAAATTTTGGTCAACTAAATAATCATTAATAAATATTAGTGAAGCTTTAGAGCCAATAAAATCAATAAAACGAGAGATTAGTAAAAACTGTCAAAAACGGGAAGTTGTGGGGTAGAAATATAAATAACCCAGACTTATGTGTCCAATAATGTAAAAAGAATTTTAAAAACCCTCATGGGTTTGGGTGCTGTCCGATTTTATCCCCCACCCACACATTCTCTTAACTCCCTTTTATCCACAAAGGACAAAGAAATTAAAAAGGCAAAAAGTAACTACATTACTTACCCCACTCTCACAATTCTCTCTCCTATTCCCATTCTCCTTCTCCCTCACGTGAAGCAGCAGCCCTCACCCTCTCTTTTCTTCATCTTCTACCTCCCTCACGATTTCAATGAGAAAGAACAAACAACACAAAACTCACCTTCTCTCCTTTGTAACTCTCTCCACACTCTTCCAAAAATTATAAAAATACCACCATTGTAATCCTCTCCTCAAGAGCTACACTTTCATCTTTCCAAAATTCGAAAACACCCACTTTCGTTTTTATGGGTATGTCCCATTTGGAGTTCCAAGACCACCATTAGAAGGCCCTTGTTCTCCTTGTTCTTCTAAGGTAAAATCTTCTTGAAAACTCCATCTTTTCCTAGCTTTATGGGCAAAACGAAAATCTGGTTAAACTCTTGTTTGCCCCTCTTGTACCCAGCCGATTTTGGCTCCTTTGGAAGGTGGGGAACTTTGTTCTTGAACTGCTCCAAGTACTTCATAAACCCTTGGAAAGGTAATAAATTCTCTAAACCCTAAAACCTAGATTAAAACTTGATTACTAGTTAGGGTTAGTTCATAGTATTGAATGGTGTATGTGAATGGTTGTAGTGTTATTGGATTGAGACTTCAAACCGGTAGAGAAAGAGGAAGGAGAAAGAAAGAAGAAGCTTGTGAAATAACAAGGTAATATACTTGTCCTTGTGTAGTCTTGTAAATGAGTATGTAACGATTTTTAAGAATGGAAATGTGTATTGTAAAATGATAATGCATTAGTGGTATAATGTGTAAGAGAATACATATTTTGAAGCTTTAAAAGACATTTTGAAACTTGTCAAAACAGATTGGGAATGAGTTATTAAGTGTAGGAATTTTAAGTGTTGTTTTAGTATTGGTAATGTACATGGGAGCTTGTATATTTTGGTTGTTGAAAACAGGTGAGATAATAGGTATGGATGAAAAACAATGTGGTGAGTGTATAGAAATACAAGGGAGACTATGGCAAAAATTGCCTAGGAATAGAACACTTAGAGAATTAAAACTAGGTGACTAATGTGAGTGTTAACAGATTTTGATTAATGGAAACAGAGGGTAAGTTGAGAGAGATGAATAATGTATTCTAATACATTAGGAGTGTTAGAAATCCCAATAGAAGAGGGAGATGTAGAAGGGGAGTGTAAGTGTGAAATCTGTAGCAAAAGGTATAAGAAGGTATGGAGAAGTTAGGAAAGGTTAGTGTGTAAGAATTGGTAAAAAGGAGTGTTGGACTTGGGTATAGGTATTGTTGTCGTTGGAGATGTATTTGGGATGCTAGGAGTGACATTGATAGAGGAAGTATTGAGTGGAAGAAATTGCAACAAAAATCTGTAGCAAAGGTAAAACAAAAACTGTTACATTGGTTGGAAAGGAAGTGAGGAATTTGTGTAAGATTTATTGATGGATTTAGTAATGATTTTAATGAATGAACTAAGGTGAATTAGAGGATTTAATTAGTGTTTAAACATGTAGGAAACATGTGGAAATGAGTAGGAAAAGATTGGGTGTGAATTGAGTAGAGTTTGGGATTCAAAATAAGTAATTAAAATGGGTACTGGGCTGGACCGACCCTAGGACCGACCCCAGCAGGGTCGGTCGACCCGAAGAATTGCGATCTCGGAAGCTTCTGCATCCGACCGACCCAGGGGACCGACCCTGACTGGGTCGGTCGAGTAGGAATTTTTGACGGATATTGTTTCTGTAACGGACCGACCCAAGGACCGACCCTGGCTGGGTCGGTCGGGTTCGAATTTTCTGTAATTGGAGTCTCTGCAGCCGACCGACCCATGGGTCCGACCCAGGGTGGGTCGATCGGGTCAAAACTTACAAAAAAAAAAAAAACTAAAAGATTATGTTTAGTATATGTATATATATGTATAGGTATACCCACTTATACATATGAGCATATATATGTAAGTATACCATTGTTAAACAATGAAAAGTAAGTAAATAAAAATGTAAGTATAAGGATGTAAAGACTTAGTAAGTATGAGTTAGGAAACGTAAGGATAATCGAATTAAATTAATGATAGTTAGATTAATTATTCGATTGTATGTAAATCATAGGATTTGATTTGTGAACACCGGAGGAACGTTGGGATACAAAATACAACGGTGAAAGGTATGATTTCTTCATGCCCTGTATCCTAATCTGGTTACCCCGATTTGTGTGCTGATTTGACCACCTAAATAAGATAAATGCATGAATCGGACTATATTGCACTTACCTGTGCTTGACTTATATTGTGCTTGATATTTATTGTCTTGAGCACTAGTGTGTATAATTCATGAAATATATGAATGATGATGAATGGTATTCGAACCTCGTATTGAACTTGCGTAATGTATTGTACCTCGTATGTATGTGTATATGTGTATTGTATTATTGTGGCCTGGATGTTGACTTGTGCTGATTCCTAACTATCTAACTCCTAACTTAAGTGAGTAAATTGGAATGAGTACAAGTCCGATATAGTTTCGGCCACGCGTGAGGATGAGGAGACACAAGAGGTTGGATCCGATTCCTGGTTCGTAAGCTGGTCCACGGCCCAAATCCCTTAAGTGGGTAGCATCCTGGATTAGTGAACCAAGTAAAGCCTGGTGGTGGGACGGTGTAGTCCCTGCCCAGAGGCCATACCGGCTTAACATGAGTAAGAGTAAGAAAGTAAGTATGTATGAGTATGAGTATGCGTATGAGTATGTATGTGTATGTATGGAGTAAACGAGTAAAAGAGTAATCTCCACCCGATTAACCCGGGTGGACCAATGAAGCTAACAAGAATTGTATACTGTGTATGTAATGAGTATGTGTATTCGGAAAAAGGTAAGTACGTATTGAATGGTTTATGTTGTACTCTTGTATGTAATGAAGTGTATGTATGAGTGTGCCTTGCGTAATGTATTGTAATAACATGTATAAAAGCATGTATGCATGTATGTTTGAATGAAATCAACCGCATGTATACGACCAAGTGGTCGGCGTACCCTCACTAGTACGCGGGGTATGCGGTTATCATGCTCGGCGAAAGCTGACCCCTTCGGGGGACATTTTTTAGTGTGCAGGTACCCGAAGCGAATATGGTCAAGGAAGAGACCGGAGGCACGCCCTTGTAATTAGGAGTAAGTAGTTTGTGAGGATTGGGTAGTAAGTAGTCTCGTAGTGAGTACGTATGAACTTTGAAGAGATAGCATATTTGTATAAGGATCTTAGTAAACTCGGTATGTGGATCATATTGTATGGTATTTGAAGTATTGTATCGAATGGAAGAATGTAGCGTGTATTGGTGTATGGAATATATATGGTAGATATGTAATACTCGGGATTCCGGTCCATCAGACCGATGCTGTAAGTAGCAGTAGTAGCCTTGTTAGTCACGTGGGTGGCTAACGGCATTGTAGCACCCAATGGATGTAAGTAGGTATCCGCTGCGTGTATCTGATGAGTAAGGGGATTGGACGTTAATGACTGTATTAATAGTAGGGGTGTTACAATTACACAGAACCAACATGTTAACATCAAAACCTATATCTACCCCAATGGCCACTACCGAAACCCTTGATTCCCTCGAATCCCCCCTCATGGATAACCCAACCCTATACCGCAGTACAGTCGGTAGTCTCCAGTACCTATCTTTTACCCGTCCCGACATTTGTTTCTCAGTCAACAGGGTTTGCCAGTTTATGCATCAACCACGACAAAATCACTGGAAAGCGGTAAAAAGGATCTTAAGATACCTGAACAGCACTCGAGATCTCGGTTTGTTCTTTGAAGCTCGAAGATCCGGTCCTTTGAGTATTTTCACAGACTCAGACTGGGGAGGAAGTCCTCTTGATCGCCGCTCAACCTCCGGCTATCTTCTGTTTTTGGGACCGCATCTGATCTCCTGGTCGTCGAAGAAACAATCTACCATCTCTAGGTCGACTACCGAAGCGGAGTACAAGGCGCTGGCTGGTGGCGCGGCTGAGTCCCTCTGGTTGCAATCCGTGATTGGCGAGTTAGGGTTACGCTTAACTTCACCCCCGACACTCTTCTGCGATAATTTGAGCAGCACCTATCTCGCTTCAAATCCTGTCCTCCATAGCCGAGTCAAGCATCTTGCCTTGGATTTCCATTTTGTTCGGGAACGAATTCGTAATGGCACCTTGCGAATCGCACATCTCTCCTCTCAATCCCAACTCGCTGATTGTTTAACCAAAGCACTAAATCCCGTATTATTTGGCAATTTTCGGTCTAAACTTCCGTTAACAGGAAGGTTGACCTCATGGGAGGATAATAGAGTATAGAGATATGGGCTCAGTTTGTTAGTTAATACAATGGGCTGGTCTCGGCCCAGTATATAGTCTGTATAGTCAGTTAACAAGTCCTGTCTGTTTACAGTCTCTAGAATAAGTCCATATCTACAAATATCTTTGTACGTTAGTGACCTTACTATAAATAGGTCACTTTATTGAATACAACGACAGCGGAGGTAATTCATTGAAAACCCTATTCTATTAGGGAGATGATGTTAGAAGACACCAAGTTTTTTAACTTTGGCGGAGGTGTTGGGCCGTTTCTTCGGTCGGTGGAGTTTTCTAAGCTGGTTTTCTATAGGTTTTGGTTTTGCAGGTTTCTTGTGGGCAGGTCGCCAAGTTTCCTACCTGTGGCAGAGGCGTTGGGCCGTTTCTTCAGTCGGCGGAGTTTTCTGGGCTGGTTTCCTCTGGGCTTTGGTTTTGTAGGTTTCTTGTGGGCAGGTTGTGTGTTTAGGTTGGATAACAATTACTCAGTTGGGCTTCATTGTGGAGACATGGTTATCCATTTTTGCTCCGACCGGTGTTGAAACTGGTGTCAATTATTTGCATGCCCTGTTCCTGGTACTTGTAGACTATTATGATTACTTGCATGGTGTTTTTTGAGCTTCTGATGCATGCTTTCCATCTTTCTTGTGTTCCCCGTACTTCTTTTTCTATTTATCTGTTAATTTAAGTAACTATCTCTCTTAAGATTTGCTTGCTTCTCTTCGTTCGGTTTGCCATTTTCTCTCTGGTCTTGTTCAAGTCACTCATGGAAAGTAAAGTTATGGATATAAAAGGTATGGAGGATCTGGTGGATCGCTATTCTGTGTTGAAGCTGACCATAGAGGAAGGTACTCTAATGCAGATGGATGATACTGTCGAGTTGGGTCCCTAAATCTCATTAGATCATAGTTTGCAGGGAAAGTTTTTCCACACTAAGAAGGTGGATGCTGAGGCAGTTGAGCGTGCGATGGGTTTGGCCTGGTAGTTGGAGGGTGCTTTGAAGGTCCAAACCCTGGGGTCGGGGATTGTGTTATTTTAGTTTGATGACAAAGCGTGCATGAAGCAAATCTTGGGTCAAGGATTGTGGTCCTTTGACGGCTTCCTGTTGGATTTGGTTGAAGTGGATCCATGTAAGGCTCCGGGAGATCATCTTTCCAGCGGGTTCCATTTTGGATTCGGATACATGTTGTCCCGCTCCTGTTATTTCATCATGAATTTGCTAAGCGGGTTGGTGAGTGGGTGGGTAGGTTTTTAGAATTATGGATTGACGATGGACGTTGGGCTAGTGATTTTCTACGTATTAAGGTCATGGTTTACATTCTTAAGCCTCTTCTGTGATATGTTATAGTTTCTGTTATATGACAAGACCATGATCCTTCGTCTATCCCATAAAAGATTACTTGTTATTTGTTTTACTATAACATGTTATTTCTACTACGACATGCTGTTTCATGGCTCTCAGGAGTACCCGGAGTAGAAAGATATTGGGGATGATGGGTCCCTTTACGAACCGTGGCTTAGGGCAAGTAGTATAGGTGGTGGTCGTGTTAAGGTTGAAAGGGTGTGGGCTGGACCTCATGTTAGGATATCTTCTCTTTGGGGTCAAGATAAGGCTTTGGAGGATGGTAAAGGAGTTTCTATGGAGTCGGATGCTATAGCAATGGAGAAAATCCAAGCTCATCACGATGAGGATTTTAAGGATAAGGATGGACAGGGGGAAAAGCCTAATGAGTTTGGTCAATGCCAGGATGTGGGTTTAATTGTGATACCGATGGAAACCCGGGGATTCTGCTGTAGCAGGGCTCGAGTGGCACCCGAGTCAATGGTAGGAAGAGATGAATTGGCTATGTGGAAGAGATTTGTACTATTAATGAGTTCCTTGATATGCAAGGCTTTCCGGAGGTGGGAAAGAAGGGGAGAGGTTCTACTATTCAGGATAGTCAGGAAGATGAATCTTCAACAAACAAATAAGCGACCTCGGGTCAAGCCCGGGGCCGTCTATCACCATGAATTGCATGGTCTTGAAATGTCGGGGACTAGGTGATCCCTGTGTAGTTTGATGGGCCCTATACTTGGTCTAGGAGTATTCATCTAGCTTAGTATTCATGTCTGAAACTAAGCTTTATTGTTTTGAAAATGAAAGAATTAAGTGGAGGTTGTTGGGCTATAATGAAGTTACAATTGATTGGTAGGCAAACAGGGTGGTGTGGCGGTAACCTAGAAGGATTCGCATCGGGCGAGGTTGTAGTCTTACACGTCTAGGCATATAGATTGTATGGTTGATAGTGGGAAGAGCTTGTGTTGGAGATTGGGATTTACGAATGGTCCAATGTCTCGGACTGCCGGCATACTTGGGAGCTGATAAGGGAGCTTTTGCAGACGGTGGATGACCCGTGGTTATTGTGTGACAATTTTAATGAGGTTTTGTTCAGGCATTAGCATGTAGGTTTGGGTGAAAGGAATTCTTCGAGTATGCGTGGTTTTAGAGATTGTGTCGTCGATTTTGGTCTTTTTGATCTTGGCTACATAGGGATCAAGTTTACGTATAGTATCAGGGCTGGGGGATGGGCGATGTTCGTAGTCGACTAGATCGCTTCTTATGCAATTAAACTTGGATGAAGCTGTTTCCTGGCGTGCAAAATTTTCATTGCCAATGGAGTCACTCCGATCATCGCCCTTTGCTGCTAGTTTTGAAGTTACATAGGAGAAGGGGAGCACGCCCATACCATTTTGAAAACTGTTGGGCTGGGGAAGCAGGGTGCATATATATAGTGGAAAAGGTTTGGCATAGGTGAGACATGAGTGGGCTGGGTTTCATGGATAAGAATTTAAAATGTGGCCAGGCTTTAAGAAAATGGGGATCCAATAGGTTAAGGCAGGAGTGGGTTGCAGTTTTATGACTGATGGAGGAGTTGGGTCGGTGGGGGAGAATCCGACAACAAAAGAAAGCGTAGATATCTGGAGGAAAAAGTGTAGGGATCTTGGTCTTCTCCTTCGCCGGGAGGAGATGCGTTGGTGGCAAAGATCACGCTGCCAGTGGATCTCGGGAGGAGACATAAATACTTCTTTTTTTTTCTTTAAAATACAAGGGCATGAAAGAAAAGGAATTTCATTCACGGTTTACAGTTGGATGGAGGAGGATTTGTTACAACTTGAGAGGAGATG
The DNA here is from genome assembly GCA_023374045.1 of Limonium bicolor. Classification (NCBI taxonomy): domain Eukaryota; kingdom Viridiplantae; phylum Streptophyta; class Magnoliopsida; order Caryophyllales; family Plumbaginaceae; genus Limonium; species Limonium bicolor. The sequence goes on along the minus strand of CM041777.1, from coordinate 27,839,545 downwards.
AAGGTTAAAGCTCACAAGTTATTTATTGGTTTTTTCGCCTCAACCAGACCAAAGCCAAACCCACACCATTTATCCAACATGGAAGGAAGAGTCTCTCGGGAGATGAATGAATTTTTAGCCAAACCTTACGTACAGTATAAAGGAAGTGCTATTTGCGGTGAAGATCATGAATCCTCACAAAGCTCCTAGGCCGAGTGGAGTCAACGGTGTCTTCATAAAGACCTTTTGGGAGGTAATTGTTAAGGATTTAATCTGTTCTGTTTAGGATGTTTTAAATTCTAGGATTATGCATATAGGTTTTAATCATACGCATGTTGTTCTTATACCAAAAAAAGATGATGTGAATGCAATGAAAGACTTCAGGCCAATATCCCTTGTAACCTGATATACAGGATAACATCAAAGGTATTGCTAAAAAGGTTTAACTCAATTATGGCTAAGGTTATATCTTTTGACCAAGCTGTGTTCCTGCTAGAGTGATAGATTACTGATAATATTATAGTTGCACTTGAAATTATGCATAGTATGGGGTTATTAAGGGCTAGATATGATGGACGCTTCACCTTAAAGATTGACATGACGAAGGCCTTTGATAGGATAGAGTGGTCTACCCTATTTGGGGTTCTTAGGGCAATGAGTTTCATGAAAATTAGGTCAGAGCAGCGGAGTGTTGTGTCATGTCTGCATCCAAGGTTGTGTAACTAAATGGACATCCTAGTAGGGTGTTCTTTCCTTAGAAAGAGTTGCATCAGGGGGACCCATTGTCTTCGCTTTTGTTTATTTGTTGTGTGGAAGTGCTTTAAGCTAGTTTGGGTTAAGATATCAACTCATTGTTATTTGCACATGACTGTGTATTGTATGGAAATACGTTAGTAGGGAATGCCTATAGACTTAAGGATATTTTGAAGGAATTTTGTGAGGCATCAGGCCAACAGATTAATTTCATGAAAACTAGAATCATGTTCTCAAAAGTTGTTGTTGTACATATAAGGGAAAGGATTGGTGCTTGTCTTGGGGTAGGTGAGGTCACGGTTTGGGGTCAGTGCTTAGGTTTTCCTAGCAAGATTGGTAGGAATATGAGGCAAATTTTTCTTACATACGTGATCGTGTGGCTAAAAAGGTTGGTGGCTGGAGTAGAGTAGTATCTTAGGCTGGAAGGGAAATCATAATTAAGATTGTGTTGCAATCAATACCTCCATATGTAATGAGTGTGATTAGACTACCATAGACATTGACTAGTGAGATTATGAGTTATTTATGTAAAATCTGGTGGAAAGGTGAGGGGGGAGATAAGGAATTTGCTGGAAGAAGTGGTATGAGTTATGTAATAGGAAGCAGGATGGTGGTCTTTGGTTTAGGGATCTTGATTGCTTTAAAATGGCATTATTAACTAAGCAATGTTGGGGATTTCTTATGCAGCCCGGGTTGATGGTTTCTGGGATTCTAAAGGCTAAGCACTTTATTAACTCCTTGTTTGAGGTGGGGATGGGCTTAAGGCCAAGCTCTGTTTGGAGGTCCCTTTGCAATGCAATAAACATAGTTAAGCAAGGGGCGAGAAAAACAATAAGGGTGAGGCTAATACAAAAATTTCGGATAGTTGGATCCAAGTAAAACTAGGGGGCAGACCATTCTTGCACAAAGTTCTAGATTCTCTGGTAGGGGATTTGAGGCTTCGTTATCTGATTGATATACAAAACAGGAGGTGGAAGGAGGATGTTGTTAGGAAATTTTTTGATGACTATGATTCCCGAAGTATTTTATCAATGCAACTAGACCACAATAGATCAACAAATAGTTGGGAGTGTGGAATTTAGAACATGTAAGTTCTCTGTCAAATATGCTTATTTTTATGCAATGTTTCTACCCAAGCTATTTAAGTCCTCAACTTCAAGTGGTAGCTTGGTGGGGAAAGCAATGTCAAGGGTAAGGTCCTGCTTTCTTTCAGCACAGGTGTCTTTGTTTGCTTGGAAACTATTACATGGCATTGTTCCTTGTAAATCAATGATTTCAAGCCAGTGTAGTGGTTTTATTGACACTATGTGCGTAAGTTGTGGTGGTTATGAGAATACATTGCATGTTTTTTTAGAATGTGAAACTGTAGTATCTTTCTGGGATGCAGATGAGTGGTTAACGCCACCTGCTTGTAAAACTGATGCTGGGTTTTGTGACTGGTTTTTGGAAGTGTTTACAGTTGGATTTTGATGCTTTATCTCACATGATTTGCTTCTTATGGAATATTTGGTATTCTCATTATCGTTTTACACATGGATAACTAAACAACTTTGCTTGCGGTTGGGAGCAGGCCCAAATTTTCCTAGATGTGGCAGATCACAAGATAGTTTCATAGCTTGTTGTGCAATTGGCTGCCAGTTGCCCAGCACCGCGGGAGGGAGTTGTAGTTGTTTTTGTGACCGCCTATGTGGTGCCCAACAGCTGTGGCGAAGGCTTGGGGGTTTATTACAAGAACAAGCATACGGTGATAGCCGCATAAATAAAGCATGTTGCATGTTGTTGTTCGCCTGCGGTTGTAGAAGCACAAGCCTTGTGTTTTTGGTATTAACGTCGCTAAACAGGCAGGTCTAAGGAAAATTAGATTATTATCTGATAATTTACAAAATATTAACTACATGTTGGGGGGTTGTGATGTTTGTTATGATCTAAGGGAATATCTGAATATGGTTAAGTTAGCAAGGGATGGTTTTATTTCTTTTGAATGTGGGTATGTTCCTAGGTATGCGAATGCCAATGCACATATGTTGGCAAATAGAGGTGAGGAGGGGGAAGTTGTGTGGTGTGATGATTTACCTAAATTTGTCTTAAACCTTTGTGTTTAATCGAATCTCATTATGTTTAAAAAAAAAAAAAGTTCTCAGGGGAGATTATGATCTTTATTCACATTGATTGATGATTGTGCTATGTTGGTGTGCTTATCAGCTGGACTTGTCTATATAAAGTATTTTAATCATTTTCTATATGTTGAGCAATGAGAAAATGTAATATTTAGTATGCTCAAGCGAGACAATACTTGGTGGTGCGTAGTTTGTTCATTTTAATCTCATACTTCAAGCATTCAAACGCTTGAACACTTGTGAAGTGCTAGTGATCGATATTCAAAATTTTGACATATACGTCAAGGAAAATACAAGCATGAACCTATCATCTTAATGAATAGATATGGACAATTGTTCAGTTTTTTTTTTCCATAGGTACTCACTAAAACTATGATATCACATTCGTCTAAGCAATTTTAGCCCGTACATTGACTTAGCAATTTGATGGATTGCGTGTGCTAAAGTGTTAATTTAAAAGCTACATGCACTTTTACAACTCACAATTCAATTTGTTCTATTAGTAACAAATACATGAAGCCAAATGCTCTAGCATTTTTAGGAGGTTAAACTACCATTCAAAATACCTTTTTTATTAAATGAAACATGTTATGTCTTCACAACACTTTTTCATTTTTCAAAGTCACTTCTTTGTACATATTCCTTAATGAATTCAGGCTTAGATTCATTATTATTCATGGTTTTCATATATATATTTCTTACATCCATACCACCCATTTTCTAGTGTTGACTATTTTATTAAGATATCATAATCACTCCTTTATCATAAGTGTCATTTCCTCTAGCTTATAAGAAAATGTGTATCTAAAGATAGGTTTTGTTTACTCATATTGAATAATGTTGGTATTTTCTTACCATTTTCAAGGTTTGGAAGGTTGAAGTCTATTTAATTTTAAAGGTTGACCACACTTATAGTGTATTTAGGATTCACTAGCTATTTTTAATTTGTTTAAAAGTATCATTTGTTACTTTTAAATGAATGTTGGGACATTTCAAGTCAATATATGTGATTATATTACCTTCATTTCTCTAAACATATGTTGCGGTTGATTAGCACATTTTGTAAATAGACCTCATTTATTACAAGTTGACAACTAATAGTTGATCTTAGTCGTCCACTTAAGTTATAAAAAAGAAAATTTATGTAAGAGATTAAAAAAATAAAAACTTGACATGATAATTGATGTTTGTGACGAATATAGAGAAAAAATAAATTGATGAGATAAATTAATTTTCATAAGCCACACATATAGGGGCCTAAATGACTATCTTATCCTCCAACTCATTATAGGATCGTAAATATTAATGGATAAGACATTCTATACTAACTCATGTATAATAATCTTCTTTCCTGGGTATCGCAAATTAACTCACTAAGCCAAGAGTCCACGATTCTAGATGTGAATTGATCAAATGTCTTTCAAAGCCAACATATATTCTCAAATTTTATAAAGACCCATTTCATGAGTTAAAGTATACTTAACAAACTCAAATATCCTCATATGAAAAATATCTAGCCTTTTAAAGATATTGATTCTATTAAGGATAACATTCAATGAGTCATTTGTATGAATATAATTCAACGGCATGCAACATTCTTTTGTCCTTGGAAAGTCAGAGCCATATCAAATAGGTACCACTAATATCTACAACAATGTAATCATCGACTTTGCAAGGCCGCTTTGAATATGCGTCGGTTTTTGGTAGCAGAAACTCTCTCCTGGTTGGTGCCTTCACCCGCTTTGAATATGCGTCAGTTGTTCATCTTCTCGCACCATTCAAAACACTTCAAAAGTTCAGCCTCTCGCCTAAAACCCACTCAAAGTCAAACTTAGGGGACCAGTGGAGATACCCGGGTAAATATCTAATCTTTCCTTCTTTAATTCAATTTTCTTAATATACATAGCAAGAATCTCAAACATCTAAAGTCCCGCTTCCCTCGCAAACTCCAAAAGTGAGAGTTGAGGGACTAGTGTTGGTACAATGTAGTTAGCCGCGCCTTAACCACGTCGTTAAAAGAACTAATCATCCTCGTTTCACTGATCACATGTACCCCAGGATCCAATGACCCCGGTCAAACCTTCAGTCAAGACCCTGATCCCAAGGAAAAGATCTAGTTCTTTGTCAACCCCGGCCGGATCTGCCTGGGTTGCACCATTTAAGACCTCGGTTAGCTCTTTCTTCGCGCCAATTTGGCTCTGGCACGATGAAGGCACTCCTGGCTTACCGACCATGCCACACCACCATATCCCATCAATATTATCAGCCAACTGATCACCTCAAGCCATGAGCCTCTCCTGATACACCATTAATACTCTAAGACTTGTGTGTCTTTTAGCTGACTCGGATGAACACATACAGACTAAGGAAGCTTCTTGGCAAAGCTTCCTCTAAGTGACGCCAGCCCTACTCCACATAGGGTAGCTCCCGTCACCAATACGGCTAGAAGACTTGTAACGAGCCAGAAAAGCAAGCCAGCTCAGTCTCTTTATATAAATAGTTCTTCATCTTCATTCATAAAGGATGACGGTGAGACACTCACACATGCTCTCTCTCTCTCTCTCTTCTCTCTCTCTCTCTCTCTCTCTCTCTCTCTCTCCTCTCTTCTCACTTGTATTCTTTCGTTTCTACTGAAAACCTTTGTCAACCCCCTTGTGGTCTAGATCAGCAGCTTCCTCTACCTAATGCTCCTGCATTTTTCTCACATCTTTCCAGCCCTTTCTCTTCTTTCATTACAGTAGCAACAAGCATCTAAATCCCCCTCTCATTCTCGGTTTGCTACAGCAAATACACAACACAAAAACAAGGTAAAATTTACCTCCTTTCTTTCTCCTTCCTTTACGGTTCCAGCACCCTTTTCCCCCACCTGATTTTTCTTCCACTCTTTAAGGCTTAGAACCCCCATTGCTAAGGCTCCAAGAACTGGCTGAAGGCAACCAAGGAACAAAGGATACTCATCTTAATCTTTAAGGTAAGAAAATACACCCTAGAACATCTTCTTCATCCTCCACCTTTATAAGTCTGAAAATGTGTTGTTTGAACACTTTCTTCTATCCCTAGTTGCCCATGCATGGAGGTTCCTTTCAGCCTTTTCATTGAGCTTAAACCCCACCAAAGACACACCATGAGAAGGCTTTAATACAAGGTAAAAACCGAGATCATTCAGTGTTGTTTAAGCCTTCACTTCTCCTCTGATTTTCTATATAAACTGAACCATTTTCCTCTGTGTTGTAGAGGTCCAAAAACAGCACTTAGACTCCTCCCAAAACACAAGGTAAAGACATTCCTTTTAATGCTTAAAATCCATGCTTAACACCTCCTTAAACTAGCTAGTTAAAGAGGTAATTAATTCAGTTTTTCTTTCCCTGTCTAATGGTGACCGAATGGGTCCTTACTCACCCAAGGAAAACTGTGAGCTGTAGAGGAAGTTACAAGAGGCGGGATCAAGTTTTTAAAGAGGTAATTATGTCCTTAAAACCTTAAGGGTTATAGTATAGGTTAAGGAGAATTTTATGTACAAAAATTAACCTATGATATGTATGCATATCTAGGCCGAGAAGGGTGTATGGTGTGGCTGGAAAAATTTCCTTGGTGATTTAAGCTAAGGTAAGAATGTTAATGCACATTTTAATACCTTAAAGGTTGCTAATCTTAAGAGTTATAATAGGGCCAAAAATATTAAGTGTGTATATGTGTTATTTGAGGTTGATAATGTGTAATAAGTTAGGTATATGAGTTAGGAGAAATAAACTTAGGTGTACATGATTTATTAAAGTCAAAAATGTGTAAAAATGGAAGGAAATGACTTTAGAATACAAGAAGAAAATTCTGTATAAAAACCGAGACCATAGTGTAATTTTAGGGACATTGTAATGTCATTCTAGAGTTAGTTTTATGTTGTGATTAAGGCCATGTGTGTAGGCCATGTTATTATGTGTATTTTGAGCCTTATATATTTATTATTAAATTTTTAGGTTGATTTTTAAAGGTTGTATAAGTTTCTGGTGCAAAATCATAATTATATTAAACATAGTAACTTAGGAATGTATTAGGAAAATATTGGTAGATTTACAAGCTTATAAAATGGTTTAAATGAATTTAAAACCTTATAAAATGTAAGTAAATAATTGAATTATATATGGGGTCAAAACATGATTAAATGAAATATACGACACAAAGGGTGATAAAAACCGAGAGGAAATTATTTTAGGAATTCTAGAAAAATAAAATGTGAATTTTATGAAATTAGGGGTTAATTGTGAAACTAGGGAAATTCTTGGGGTATTTTCGTAAATAGTAACAAATCTGGTCAAAAGAATAATTTAGGTGGTCAACCTTGACCACATGTGAGGTTTGACAAAATTTAAATGATAAAAGTAATTATTTTGGGTATTTAAAGAAATAGTAAGTCAAAAATAACAATTATAAAAAAGATATGGGGTACTTGGGTAATTACCGAAAGTTATAGAGGGTGAAATGTGAGTATTAGAACCCTAGGGGTTTGGTTGGAATTTTAGAGAATTTTTTGGGGCTAGTTTAGTGATTAAATTAATTAAGGGTTATAATATATAGTTTAAGTATTAAAGTGTAACAATTATAAAGTTTATGAGTGTGTAATGTAATTACCGAAATATTAGGGGTGAAAAACAGAATTTAGAAACTTAAGGGTCTGTTTGTAATTCGGGAAAAAAATTGGGTTTAAAATGATGATTCAAGTAATTAAGGTGTATAATATAAAGTCTTAAGTGTTAGAATAAAGGTTTATGAAATAAAGGGGTTATAGTGTAATTAAAGGAAATATGCGGGTGAACAAATAAATCTGAATAAATGGTGGGGATTGTTCGCTAATATATGCATACATATGTATACTATAATATTTGAATATCTTAGGTTATACATTAATAAGGTTAGTAATGTAACAAATAAAATATATGGGATAGTTTTGTAAATAATCAAAATATGTGGGGGAGGTATAGAGATTTTTGAAATACAGTGGATGCTGTTAGGAATTATGAACGCAATATATATGTATGATAATGTTTGAAAACCTTAGATTATACATTAATAAGATTAGAAATATAGTAGTTATAATATATGGGCTGATTTTATAAATAATCAAAATGAGTGGGGTAAATATTGAGGTTACCGAAAATATATGGGCTGTTTGGGAATTGTTAAAAATTGGGCAGAATATACTATAAGGTTGGAATGGTATATTTTGACATTATATTAAAGTATAAGAGAGTATAGTTTAAGGAAAATTTTAGGAAATAAATATGCCTTATAAGCATTTACATAAATGATGAGAACTTTAAATAAATGATGGATAAATTTATTGTGGGAAAGGAACCCTATAATTCATATCATATGAATTAACAATGTGGAGTAAAGATATAATATGGCTAACAAGTCATATAAGGAACTATACAATTACAAGTAGAAATGTGAGTGTAAAAACAACTATGCTATAAACATGCACAAGTATATAGTATTTTACATGCACGTAGAAAAAGATGCGTAAACAATAACGTATATTAGCAACTATAATATATGCGTACATAAGTATATATAAATGTCTATGCATGTTCGTAAATATGATTACATAAATTATTCTGTATAACGAAAGGGTTAGATTACATGCATACACGTGCGTAAATGTTATTCTCGCATGCATGCACCCCTGTAAACACGTGAACAGTTTAAGAACGTAACTTCCACGTAATAAATGTTACTACCGTGGTGACTATTATATACTCGTGAGCTATAGCGAGTAACTAAATTTAAACCCCGAGTATTAACGAACACCAAGTGAATGAGAAACCAACTAAGGGTTTAGTTACTGGATAGATATTGGAGTTTGGTCTAAGGTGATCGAGTTAGGTTTGGAGTTATAGATACTGATATTAGAACATCGTATATTCCAGAGATACAGGTCGATAGGCATGAGCTTCGCGAGTACTAGAGGATACGCGTGAGTTGGCACGCTAGTGTTTCGTCGGTGTATGGTATGTTCATTGTGTGGTTTGAACCCCTGAGGGAATCCTAGGGTTCGGGTATTGCTTGTTTATATGATAAGAGCGATATGTGTGATATGCATGATGTGTGTGAATTAATCTCTCGACCGTCAAGCGTTTACTATTGTGCGCGTACATCTGTCGGACGATGTAATTTCGATTAACATTCAATTTAAGTACCAACAGTTAGGAGACCTTAAAGATTCCTAATTAACCTAAGTAAAACGTTTAGGAACGAGACTCGGGATCCCCAGTCTCTAGAGTTTGAATCTTGAACATGAATATGACCTAGACTATTTCTAGGTATGTACGTAAGACCTCGAAGGCAGTTATGATGATAATGAATTCTCCATAACCTAAGACTTAACTTTAGGTATTTGATTAATGATTTAATCACATATTGGAGAGTGTTGATATATGATATGGAAATCCAATTAGTTTCGACTAGTTGGTTGCACATTAGTGATCACTGGAGTATAACGTGCGGATCGGACTGACTCCCATTAAATCCCAACGGGCCAAGATAGACCATTGGTCATAGGGTGCTACTGTTGGCACACGGCTTCGGCCTTTCATGGATGCCTTATTAGGCAAGTGGAAGTCCCGGGATCGATTGATCCTTGACAATGAGCACCTTGTGTGTATGAGGGACGACTGTCCAGTGAGGTTAATTATGGGTTGTCCTAACATGACAACCACTGATGTTAAGAGTAAAACTTAATGACAAATAACATGACTTAAGGGGAAATCCAGAATACCTCGATGGAAGCGCTTACGCGTTCGCATGGTTGTATATTGTATATTGTATGTTGTACGTTGTATGTTGTGAATGGATTATTACATCGATGGATTGTTACGTGTTTATTTATGTCATTTATTGCCTTATATATAAACTGTAAAATGAACCAGCATGTAATCAATCTCATGTTCATACGGCTAAATGACCTAAGTGACCGAAAGGGTCTAGGATTACACTTTAGCATATTCAGCGTTTTCGCTGAGCCTATTTGGCACCCCATTACTGGTACTTGATCGTATTGCGAGCCGGAGCGCGAGATTTTGGGTAGAAGACCCCGACTTTTGTATACGTACCTTCGGACTTCATTTTGTATTGACACCCTACGATGTTAGATTCGGGATATTAGTAGCTCACTTGTCGACTTTTGGAAAATTAGTTAGCGGTATACCTTCGATTATACCTTAGGGATGACACTTCACTTTTAAATCACGGGTATAGACAGGTAGGTCGCTCACTAATTACTTTTGGCATTTAAATATTGTAAACTCGGTTTAATTATGTATCCTCATCATCATAGCGATTATCATTGTACGGTTGATTTAGTTGTAGGGTTAGACGCTTCGTTATTTACATGAGCGGGTAATGGTGGGTAACACCTGGGACATTATGTTTAGGTTCTAAATTCCGCTGTGACGATTTTATTTTCTGCTATGATTTGAGTTAGTTAACATTGTATTAGGGGCATGATTAACGAGGGGTGTTACATTTATCAACACTTTTCATGCTCATTTCTTCACTCAAGCTATTTTCCTCTAGTTTTGTGTTTTATTGATGTTTTACACAATTATTGCTGAAACAGGAAGAATAACATAGCTAAAAATAAAGTAGACAAAGAGACAAACCCGTGGGCGTAAACTGATCTAAAATCGGAGCTAAAATGAAGAAACTGGAGCAGAAACAAGTTGAAGTTGCTTTCTAGAAGTGTGGTCCGGGTTTGTGTCCAGGTTTATAAACCTGCACCACACCCAGAACGCACTTTCTGCCTATTTTTCACCCTGGTCAGGGTTTGTGTCCGGGTTTACAAACCCGGACCACTCCCAGAACGTATTTTATGCCCATCTTTCACCCTGATCCGGGTTTGTGTCCGGGTTTACAAACCCGGACCACTCCCAGACACATCAGAGACGCGTTTTAAAACGCAGAAAAGAAGAGAGAGAAAGAGTCGAGCCAGGGGCACACCAGCGACATGAAGAAAAGAAGAGAGGAAGAAGAAGAAGAAATGAAGAATAATAAAGAAAAGAAGAGGAAGATCTCTCTCACCATTGAAGATCTTCTCCAACCTTATTCATGGCTATCTCTTCTCCCTTTTCTCTTATTTGTGCTTTAATGGATACTTGACTCACTTGTAGCTAGGGATTTGGATTTTGCCCCAAATTCCCTAAAACCCCATTGTTGTACTTCAAAAACTTGTGTTTATGCTTATTTTAGTCCTTATGCTTAATCAAAGATGGTTATGAGTGATGTGGGTTTTGAGCTTGTCTACATTTGATTTGTGATATGCTTAGGGTTTTGCTCAATTATCATCTATGTTGAATTGGTTGGTTGGTTTACGGATTAGTTTGGCATTAATGTGGGGTTTTATCAACATAATGCTTGAGATAAGAAACCTATACCGTGGGGACAAAAAAATGTGTTTATTAGCCGTGATAAATTGCATTGCAACTTAGAGGGAACAATGCTTAGTGCTATCAATGGAATGGGTATTTGTGCTGGGCCTAATCCCGTGAAGATTGGTAGGATTAATAGACATAAGGTTAAGCTATTAGTTATTTTAGTGTTCCCGTTGTGTAGAATTCAAGAGTCGACAATTGGTAGAAAGGGAGGACGGTGCAAAATACCCATACCGAGCTACAATATCCTAGATTAGTTAGTATAGTTTTTAGTGTTCTTCTATTTCCAATCAACAACTAAAAACCATAAAGCCCCCAAATTACTTATATGCACTTTTGGGTATAGTCTGCACAAACACTAATAATGAGAGATAGTTATGAAGTCCCTGTGGATACGACCTTGCTGTACTACAATGATTGGATTCACTTTCCATTAGTTCCCAAGATAGTTTAATCACTATTTTGCACAACAGTTACACAACCTGATAGTGAATCACTCCATATCTCGGAGCCTGGTTTTAGAGATCAAGGCACCTAATCTTCTACAATTTAAAGATACAATGCTCATCAACGCAGAAGGCGTGAAAAGGCAACATTCAAGCACAAAAAACATATATAATACATCCTTTTTTGTAAGGAGAGAACTTGTTGTCGCTACTTGGGAACACTGCAGATACATCAATTACTTTGGTTCGCACAACTTCATTATGAATTTTCAAGAAAGTCAATTTAGAACGCCGACGATTTAAGAGATGATCGTTTCCCAGTGTGAACTAAATTTTCATGCCATGGAGTACTTTCTTAAGACTAACTTCTACTTTGTGATATTCATATCTCCAAGGGGTCAGTAGAGTTCCATATGCTAGACATGCTTTTGTCATTTCATAGAATATATTCCCCTAATATATTTTTGTAACACCCCTACCGTTAATACCGTCTAATCTCCTCGTACTTACTTACCTTTGCAGCGGATACTTACCTACACAACGGTGGGTGATACAATGTCGTTAGCCACCCACGTGACTAACAAGGCTTACTACTACTTACAGCATCGGTCTGATGGACCGGAATACCCGAGTACTACACAATTACATTGCATACTACAATTACCAACCAAGTGCCATGCCCTCGTACGATACTCATAAAATACATTACAACTACCCGTTTTCAAGATCCAAATACGAATACAATAATTCTTTCAAGTTCATACATACTCACTAAGAGTCTAGCATCTACCCATTCCTCGCAACTAAATACTTTCCAAATACAAGGGTGTATCGCTTGGTACACTTCTACATTGAAGGCTACAAGCCTTATACAATACTCTACTATCTACATTTCATTCCTGGCTATCTGAACATAGTTGTCGGTCTCTTACCGTGACCATAACCGCTTCGGGTACCTGCACACTAAAAATGGTGCCCCAAGGGGCTCAGCTTACGCTGCATATGATAACCGCATACCCCGCGTACTAGCGAGGGTACGCCGACCACTTGGTCGAATACATGCAATTCATTTTACTCATACATACATACATACATGCTCCATTCATAATATTACAATACTTCACAAGTATACATATATACATTCCAATACATACAAGGAAGACATTACAAGTCAACCATACTTACTTACCTTCACGGAATATGCTTATACAATACATACACAATGCTTGTAGCTTCATTTACCCACTCGTGTTAATCGGGTGGTCATTACTCTTTACTCAGGGTCAATGACTTACACCAGCCAAGACCATTACTCATACCATACTTTACTTACTTACTTACTTACTCAAGTTAAGTCGTAGTGACCTCCGGGCAGGGACTACACCGTCCCACCATCGGGCTTTGGGTGGCTCACCAATCTAGGATGCTACCCATTTAAGGGGTTTGGTCCATAGAAAGGATTCAGGCCAGGAATCGGATCCAACCTCTTGTGTCTCCTTATCCTCACGCGTGGCCGAAGCTATTTCGGACTTCTACTCATTACAATTTACTCAATACTTACGTTAGGAGTTAGGTAGTTAGGAATTAGTAGAAGTCAACACATCCATACCACGCAATAATACAATACACACATACGCATCCATACCAAGGTACAATTCATTAACAAGTACACTACAAGGTACATACACACTTCATTCTCATTCATTCATTTCATGAATTATACAAACTAAATGTTCAAGACAATACAACAAGAACAAATATAGTACAAGCACAAGTAAGTGCATTAAAGTCTGATTCATGCGTTTATCTTATTTAGGTGATCAAGTAAGCACACAAATCGGGGTAACCAGGTTAGGATACAGGGCAAGAAGAAATCATACCGTTCACCGTCGTGCTCGTGCTACCGGTTGCTTCCGGAGTTCAACTATTTGATTCATATACATACATGAAGTTGTATGGTCAATGACCTATTATTGACCCACTTATCCTTACTTTACTACTTCCTTTACATACTTGGTTTGAAAATCATTCTTTACTTATTACCTCTCGAACTTGCTTCCTTACTTACATACTTACTTTCTTACCATTTTTATTCCTGTAATGGTGTATTACTATATACACATATGCACATGTGTATAGGCATATATATATATATATATATATATTTGACTCGACCGACCTTACCCAGGGTCGGACCCAAGGTCAGTCGAAGTCAGTGTGTTTCGTTACGGCAAAATTCCAAACTCGACCGACCTTGCAAGTCCGGTCCCAAGGTCGGTCCATTCCAGTGAGTTTCATTCGTAAAAATTTCAGGCCCGACCGACCTTGCAAGTCCGGTCCCAAGGTCGGTCCATTCTAGTAGACTTCCGTCTTTACAATTCTGGGCTCGACCGACCTTGCAAGTTCGGTCCTAAGGTCGGTCCGGCCCAGTACTTGAGTTTTAAAAATCTGTTTTCAGCTCATTTCTTTCCCAATCTTCCTACATACATTCCTGTCATGTTTAGTACTAAGTAGACCTCCTTATATACCTTAGTTCATCCATTAAACTCACTACTAAATTCATTTCCCATCCTTACATTGATCTACGCAACTTTCCTCATTTCCATTCCAGCACTCATAGCAGTTTTTGTTCTTATGCTACAGATTTTTACTCTAACCTTTACCATTCAATACTCCTTCTACCAATGCTACTCCTAGCATCCTCAATGCATCACTTCTATCCTAGTTCCATCCCATTACCTAGCTCTTCTCCAAATCTGTTTCAAGGTGTCAACCTACTCACCTAAAGTTCTCCAAATACACTTAGTCCCTCCTAGTTTCCTCCAATGCATTTTAACACTTCTCGCTACAGATTTTACACCCTTTTATCCTCATACTACAATTACCACTCCATGGTTACTAAACATCTATACTCAATCCAATACACACCTTGGTTCTGCCATTCACCAAGTCATCCAATAATGTATAACTCCTACTAAAATTTTGCCATAGTTTACCTACAATTATTACTCATCCACATACATCCTTTCTCACCAAAATCATTCCTAAACTAGCCACACCCATACAAGGGTCCTACCGGCACTCAAAGCAAATCTCAATACATCAATACTCCATCAATCAACAATACCAATACTCATACACAAATTATTTGGCTCTAAGGCCTACAATTCAAATATTAGCTCATAAATACTCAAACTTCCATAAACTACAATGCTAATACAATATTTTGGGTTCTTTAATTAGTTTACCCATTCCCATTACTCTAATGCATTAAAATTTAGCATTGAGAAGGAGCTCTTAGATTAATACTAATTCATGGAAATGCTTAAAACACAAATTCTAGGGTTTACCTTTGGAGTCATTTAAGAGGGGTTTTAGCCCTTGGTTCAAGAAGGTGATCCCACCACCATTGCAAGGTTGGAATTATGATCAAAGTAGATAGAAAATAGAGCATTACAAAGGGGGTAAAAATCAGCTACAAAAAATGATGGAGGAAACTTGAGTTTTTCATGGAGATTTTTACCTTAATGGAGAGAGGAGACTCCAAGCTTTACATTGGTACCATTTTCTCTTCAAATGGGCAAAACCCATGGAGATGAACTTCCTCATTTTGAGATTTTGAAAAGAGGGAATTGTAGAGAATGATGAGTGGAGTAAGAATACGTAGTTATTTTTGCATTTGGAGCTCAAATGAGGCTAGAGCATGAAGGAGAAGTGGAGAAGCCATTGAAGCTTTCTTTGGAGCTTCAAAAATCGCCCAACAGAGGAGGGATAAGAGAGAGAAACCACTGGGAGAGAGGAGGGAGGTGAGAGAATAGAGAAATGAGAGAGTGAGGTGAGAGAAAAGGTAAAGTACCCTTTTACCTTTTTCCTCTTTTTGCTTTTTTGACCTCTCTATTTAATTAGCTAGTTACATGTGTGTGTGAGGGAGTTATTTGACTCTTAAAAATTGGCCCCCTACAGTGTTACTAGTTGGAGCGTTTTTAGTCTTTTACAGAAAACGCTCGTTAATTTACCCGGTTTTGGTACTATTCACTAACCGGGCCCGTTTTCCGGAATTTTCTCGTTTCTTTAATTTATTGGTTACTAAGCTTTCTTTAATGCTTAATTATAGTAATTTAATGAACTATAATTTTTACGGGTTCGTTTGACCACTCAAAGTCACGTTTTCGGGTTTTCTTGAAAAACGTGCGCTAAAGCTCTATTAGCGTTTAAATACATTATTTGGATCCGTTTTCTTCGGGAATCATTCCCGTATATTATTTAGGCATTATTAAGCCTTGGGAATCCACATAGTACTCTAACCGAGGTCTCATACCTCCTATGGTTATTTAACGCTTATTTAGTGTTTTTCACTTTTTAAGTGTTTCTTCATTTCTTTTTGGATTTATTTTCCTTACCAATATTACTTAGGCACTATTAGGCTCTTAAATACATATTACGATAATTTTAATTTTTATATTTAAGTTCAGGGTATTTCACTTTTACCGATGCTTGTTTTGAATTGAATTAGTTCATTTTGGTTGCCAACGTAATTTTCATGACCATGATCACTGAAACAACACCAGAGAGCTAAATACTTAAAATTCAAAATGGCGTGTGTACTAAATATAAGTGTAAAATCACCAAAACAGTTAGGCTTCGTTCGTAGACGGTAGTCTTATATCTGTTTTGTGGAATTTCTTATTTTGGCAGTATTAGCAAAACTGCTAAATACACCCTTTCACTTTTCGGTGAAGGCAGTCTCCTAGAGCTGGCTTTTATGCCTGTTGTTTCTTGCTGAAGTCCTTCATGCCTCATCTCATCTTCTACCTTCGTTCTCCTCTGTTCTTCTATGTCGACCTTTGATGTCGATTTGCATTGTATGTAAAAGCCCGAAGTTGCCCGGGCGACTTATCTTTTACCTCTGTTCTCCTTTCTTCTTTTGCTACTTCTATTTTTTGGTTTTTGGTCTCGATTCACTGGCTCAGCGCACTCCAGGTAATTGAAGTGTTGTGCACTTTGTTTCTTCCCCTTCTCCTTCATCTTCTACCTCCGACGCTCACCGGTGGATCAATGGCTTCACCGGTTCTTCTCTGAGCACTTTCTCCCCGAATCTCCTTCGACATCTTCGTCGATATTTGTTTTTGAGCCACTTTTTGAGCTTGGTAAGTTGCACACCTTCGAATTTGATACTGATTTGAGGAGAAAATCTAGGGTTTACACCCTAGAACTTGGTTGGATTTGTGTGTTGCCCACCTGTTTCGGGTGTGGTTTTTAATTTGCTGATGCGCTAGGTTTTCTTGGTTTGTTAAGTTTCCCATTCGGTTCATGCGCCGCCTCTGGTTCTCCTTCTCTCGCTTCGGTCAAATTATCATCTTCTCCAAGGTACTCGCTCACAATTTTTTGCATTTAGTGCGTATGTCTGCGTTTGAACATCGCATGCTCTACTTTGTGGCTTTGAGGCTTTGAATTTGCCCTGAACTAGTTCCCGTAAATTTGTTTAGTGCTGGAACTTCACTGGTTGAGATTTGCTGGTTGGATAATTAGATTGTTCAACCATGATGAAATTTATTTATTTTTGGCTTATTATCACCCTTCTGGATCGATTCTGGAATTTGTGGTTATTTGTGGTCGAAAGTGGTTGGAGCATTTCTTCTTGAACTGCTAGTTGAATGTGGTTAGAGCATTTCTTCTAGAATTGCTGGTTGAATGTGGTTGGAGCATTTCTTCTGGAATTGTTGGTTGAATGTGGATGGAGCATTTCTTCTGGAATTGTTGGTTGAATGTGTCTCAAATCGTTGATTATGGTCTCTTTTGTGATGGTTCGACGTTGAATTATGGTTAATGTTGAGGGAGTTTACTTGGCTTTTCTGGCTGGAACTTGAACAAACTGGTGGTATTAGCTGGTTTAGTTACCGCATCTGTTTGGAAAATCAATTGTTGTCTCCTTTTTATTAGCTTCGTCCTAATTAGACGACCGTTATCCAGGAACTGAAAATCATGTTGAGATTATTAAAATTGCCCACAAAATTGCGGACAAGTGTATGACACCCGTCATTTTTCTTAGATTGGAACTTGTGCTTATAACGGCCGCCCCACCTTAGGATGTACCCGAACACCTTGGCCCAATTACGAAAAATTTGATACGAACAGATACTAAATTAAGGGTCGTCCTACTGTGGTAGATACGGTAATTATAGGTACAGTAGTTCCTTAATTTGGCAAATGGGCGTTGAGTGTCTATGCTTGTCTGCTCAGTGATGATGAGGGTAAACACGCTCTAAACTGAATGGTCCCGAATAATAAAACAAAGTGATGACATGGACAAAATTACTCCGAGCTTAATTGGCAGAAAAACATCATTTGTGATCAGTTGATTATCGGTGACGAGACGAAGCAAACAAACGACATTGAGCGTACTCTACTGATCTGGAGAGAAGACGCAACAATGATGGAGCGGTGGCGGACAAATATCAATTAGGATTTTAACGGATATTAGTAGTACGACTTTATTGATTTGTTGCACAAATTCAAACTAAGTAAATGTACATTCGTTGTTATAACGTTGTATTACTTAAAATTGTGTTTCAAAATTAACAAAATTTCTAATACAAAAGTCCTCCACATGTTAATATTTAAATGTCCAAGATTAATTGACCAAACGACAGTGGTAGTTGATACTAAATTAAATTCCAATGTTATCTAATTATAGACGGCCACTGAACAACGCAAAAAAACAGCTAACGGAAAGAAGGGAAAGGAGATAGTTGATGGGGAAGGCAGTCGTAGCAATGTCGCGTGGGACGATGAACGAACAAGTTTCCTTATTGCACTTATGGGTCGACACTATGCGCACTTTTGGACGAAATGGTGAGGTAGTAAACAGAAACATTAAATGAGCAAATGTTTTAGAGGAATTCAAGACGGACCACACTTATGCCAATTTCAAGTCCAGAAGCAGTAGTTGGATTGGAAAAGGCTGAAGGGTTCAGGCACTACAAGTATTGGGTGGTGTGCTATCAAGCGCACCATTGACGCTGACGATGAGTGGTGGGACGCTAAAATAGCGATAAAAACAATTCATTAATTAACATTGTTAATTTTTTTCTTCCTTTGAACATGACTAATTGTTTTTATACTCCATTAGCTCGTTCCTGCGCTTTAGGACTAGGGGCTTCAGCCCTCAGGAAGAGGACCACCTCCAGCTAGTATTCGGTAATGGTGACCCAAAGGGAAAAAAGAAGTTCAGCATGAGCACTTCCGTCCCCACGTCAAACGTCGGCGATACTGAAGGAGAACTCGATGGTTATCGGCCTTCGTTCCACCGCGACAGCATCGACGAAAGCGAGTCCTTCATCAACAACAAAGAGGCGATCAACTTGGACAATGATTTCGTCCCCATGGCACCTTTATGTGGCACAGACACTCCGACACCATCTTCTACCCCTACTGGGCCAACTTGATCGTCTCTTCTAGGAAAAAGGTCCTCTGAGTCTGACGATTCTTCCGACTATAAGAAGCAGAAGAGGGTTAGCAAGAACGACCGACGTGCGATGCAGTTGGACGCCATTGCTGAAGGCATTCCTGGTACTCGTGTCGTGGTTGACAAATCAAATCAGTTATTGGAAACGATGACACATCAAGCTATGGCTTGGTAAAGCGATCAGTGGACCGAAAGTCAAGCCGCTAAAGCTCTGTTCAGTAGACCGGAGGTGAGGGATGATGAGGACTTGCTTGCAGATGTCGTAGTGGCCCTGGAGGTCCCGGGTCGTAAGAACATGTTTAAAAACATGATGGAGGGAGGAAAAAACGGGTCAAGCATACATCAACTCCATTGTGCAGAGTCACCGTTCTTCTAGTCTTAGTTATTTGTTACTATTATTTTCTCAAGGATGTACTTTGTTTGTTTGTAGAACTGCATCTGCTTGTATTAGTTGTATTCTTCTGTGGATGATGGACTTTGTTTTTTTAAAACTAGATCTGCTTGTAGTAGTAGTATTTTGTTTCCATAAATGTGCATCATTTTAGGAACTTGTATTATATAACTACATGTGTATGTAGTTTCGACGCATACCTTTTGCCTGTCCAGTGTTGTTTTACATTCCTTGATGAACTTGATTATGCATCATTATTGTTTTTTTCTCATAGTAAATTGTCGTTCTTTTGACAGTGACCATGGCTGACCAAGAATTCATTAGACGTATAATGAACGATCCACGAGCGTTTTTGCAATTTGTAACCGCAATTAAAGGTTGTCACAAAGCAGCTCTTAACATGATTAATGTGGCCACCTTACTACTTGCATCACACCGACACAACATTCCCCTACATATTCCTATGCATGACAATGAATTCAACGGGGAAATGTTGGTGAACGCACTACTTAAGAGCAACCCAAAAAGAATTCACAACGCATTAAGGATGGATAAGAATTCGTTTCTCCATTTGTGTGAGCTAATAGAAGTAAGGTATGGGCTGAAGCGCACACAACACGTCAGCATTCAAGTTGACATTGTGATGTTCTTGTACATACTAGGACACAAAGCGTCGAACTGAGAAGCTTGTGAGAGATTCAATCTGGGTCCAAAGACTATTAGCCACCACTTTAAGAGGGTACTGGGTTTGATGAGGGTGTTCGAACACGACTACGTGAAGCCTAATCGTCAAGAATAGGCTACAATTCATCCAAAGCTTGATGAAGACTCTCGTTACGACCCGTACTTTAAGGTATCGGATTACTCGCCTCATGATAGTATGTGTTATATGTTCATGTGTATTAATTGAGTAGGACACCATTGGAGAGTTAGATGGTACTCACATTAATGTCGTTAAACCAGAACCACTACAATTAGAGTAACGTGGTAGGAGCGGTACCCCAACAATGAACGTGCTCGAGGTGTGCGACTTCAACATGTTATTTACATTTGCGCTTACAGGATGTGATGGATCGATGCATGATGCACATGTTCTTCACGACACATGATCTGACCTCGACATGTGCTTCCCTGAATCACCAATAGATAAGATACTTGTGACTTACCAGACTATCAATAATATGTTTGTATTAATATTGAGTAACCAAAAATAGTACTTTGCAGGAAAATAATACTTAGGTGATAAGGGATACACAAATCGTAATGGTGTGATGGCACCATACTTCAATAAGTATTATCAACCCACTCAATTTAGAGGAGCTCCAGGAGTACTTCAATAGAGCACATTCATCACTAAGGAGTGTCATTGAAAGATGCTATGGAGCACTAAAGAAAAAATGGTAGATACTGACTATGGTACCACCGTATAATACAAATGATCAGAGTCAGATTGTTAATGCGTGTTTCGCATTGCATAAGTATGTAATGTTGAACAAAGTGTTGACAAAATAGATGAAGGGGGAGGAGGGGGAGAAGGATCTAATGCCACTGATGATGGAGACAAAGAACATTTGACCGATGATGACCCGAATGGACTTGCCGATCCTTTGAACATGACTAATATGCATGAGATGCTATATATACTAATGTTAGGTGTTAAATTCTTGATAAACAATATTTTATGTCATATGAACTTTTAGTGTATTAAAATAATTAACATTTGGGTATGTATGACAGTACGATGATGACAAGCTACCTATTTTTAAACATTTGCTGTATTGTAGACTTCTTTTAATTATAACACAAAAACAATAAATACATGTCGAACACTAATTTTTAAAACAGCCACAAAATATATAAAAACTCATCGTCGACTGCTCTATATCATCGCAACTCTACATTCAATCGACGCTACCAAAACAATTTAGCTGTTTGGTCTTTAAAAGAAACAAAACAAACACAGCTATCACTGAGTCACTTTTGCACTAGAGGTGATCAATGCTACAGCTAATACTAGACAAAAGGATTGGCATTGTATCTGTATTCCGCCAATATGAAACTACACCAGATACGTGAACTACCACAACTGGGGTAGCTCAAGTTGGGAGTGACACTTAGGTTGCATATGGCATTTATATTTAGTGTAGAGAGATCCTGAGAATTCACTAACTTAATAGGTTCTGAATCTCTCCAGTGCCTATTATGTTAAGTTTGTTCAATTGTTACCTTTTGATCAATAAAGGTGAATTATTCTAGCTCCAGTAGATTAAAGAACATGTAGAATTCATATGTTCATGTATCAACTCTACTGACCTCATACTTCACCAGGGCATAAACCCTGAAGCACGGGACAGTTTTAGAGTGAACATATTCATATCAGTCCATTAGCATTCAAAGCAGATCATTGTCAAAATTAATCGACTAATCAGCTTTGCCAAGATGGACTTTGTTCCCTATGTGGATTATAGATTTGACTGAAAATCAAATAACACAAACCAAAATCTAAAAAGACACTGGATTCATTTTAATTGAGTGTAAGCAGGCACTATTGTTTAGATCAGATTCTGGCTTGATTTCTCTGTCAAAGAGAAACATATATAGCTCAGTATGTTCAGCTTCGATCATTTGGGGAAAGGATCATCATTTCAAACATAGGACCACTAGGAAAATAAACCATAAATGTCTTTGTCAAAATAAGATTGTATCACAACTGATTTTCAAAAGGATAAGAATGAAAACAAGGCTCAGCAAGTCAATATATATATGTGTCATCAACAAGCTCAAAAGCTTTCATCGTTTGATGGTATAACTTCAACATCACAGCCAAAACAACTAGATGCGAGAAAAAAAAAAGGAATCAAAATTGAAAACGAAACAAGATAACTTAACTGCGAATTTGAAGTGGATCAGAACACTGGCTTGGAAACTCAAAAGAGTTCACTATATTAGCTCATTATAATCAGCGTCGATCATCTGGGGAAATGGTCATCACTTCCACCTCATAAATGATTACAGGGTGTATAGAACTGAATCATTAATAAACGGGGTCGAACGAGTTGGATAGATATATGAACGTCTGAATGCATAAACCATACTTGAATGGAAAACGCCAGAATCTCAGCTCAAGTTGGTATCGGCAACGTACAGCGCTGTCAGTCGCTATAGGTTAAGCGAAGCAGAGACTCTAATTTGTTGCCTTGCGTAATTGGGATAAGAGAATTTCACTTGGATGCAGGGGGGGGCTAGGGGCTATCGCCCCGAGAATTTTAAAAATTTATCAAATTCCATTTTTAAAAAATATAACATAATATAAAATTTTAAAGAAAATTAGTGTACAATTTGATTTCTGGATCCGGAAACTTTTTAGCACACAAAACAAATAGAAGTAGTGGCAGGTAAATCCTGGAGGAGGCGGCAAGCGAAAGCAGACATTAGAGCAGATGAAAAAAGAGTGCAGTTACGGAGACTACAAAGAGGAATTTGATATAGCACTGAAAGGAAGATGAATGTTAGAAAAGCAGATACGGTCAATTCGAGGTGGATCAGAATACTGGCTTGGAAACTCAAACAAGAGTTCACTAAAATAGCTCGGTATAATCAGCGTCGTTCATCTGGGGAAATAGTCATCACTTACACCTCGAAAAGCAGTCGAGTAATATCAAATCAGACCTAGATTAATACGGAGATTACAACACATAAATTGGAAATCGATGTATGAGCATCTGAATGAATAAACCATACGGTAATGGTAAATACCAGAATCTCAGCTCAAATTACTGTAGGCAACGTACAGCGCTGTCGGTCGCTATAGATTAAGCGAAGCAGAGACTCTAATTTGTTGCCTCACACAAACCAGACCGAAAATTCCAGGCTAGACGGAAAAACATTCAACAACTAGACATAGTGATAGCAAAATATGGAAGAGAGGGATGGACGACGAACGAAAGAAAACGCTAGCGGAAGCCGAAGGAACACCGAATTGGAGGAGAGCTACGGAGGTTAGAGGATCTACACATTGTATGAGAGACTGGGTAGGATGAACACGCGGACGAGATGTATGAAACTCCAACCAGGGCTTACGGCTCGAGTGAAAAGAAATAACATGGAGGAGTAATTTATAGGCAGCCAAGAGAGGCTCTAGGGTTGATGGGGGCTCGCCGTTGAGAATTTGGTACCGCTCCATCTGGTATACTGAGCTGTCAAACGATTTTGCATTCTCTTTTCTTAGCAATATTTTTCAAAAAAAAAAAAAACTACATTTCTATTTTCTAGTTGTCTAATGTTTTTGCATTATGGGCCTTCTCTCATCACATTTACAAGCTTAGGCTCTGTTCGGCATGGCTGTTTTGGCAGCATAAATGCAGCATATTTGACAGCAGGAATGCACTGGCATAAATGCAGCATATTTGCTGGCAGGAATGTGTTGGCATAAATGCAGCTGTTTTGAAAACTGTTGTTTGGCAGTGCAGCATATATGCAGCATGTTTGGTTAAGTTAGTTATATATGGGTGTGTTTACCGTTTTCATATTACAATTATAATTTATTTATTACACTACATAACTTTATTTTGTTAGTAAAAATAAATAAAAACATTCACAAACAATAAAATTTTTATTTCTATTATTTAAGCAAAACTTGTAACTCCTAAACAATGTATTTTATTATCTAAATTTTATAATTCTTACAAATATAAAAGCGTAAAAAAAGAGAAAAAGCGTTTCAAATTTTCTGATAATGTTATGTGAATTTATTTAGTGAAATTATGACTTTTAATAATATATAATATTTTTGTAACTTTGTATGTTAATAAATTTATATGCATTCATATTTCTATATACTATTTTAATATTTTAATTTATATATCAACAACTGTGTATATTTATTCGTTTTTTTAATTTTATTAATCTATGTGGTATTACAAATAATATATTATAGATTTGTATTATAAATGTGATTTTTTTGTAAATTTGGCTAAAGATGTAGTACTATTTTTTATAAATTATTTAAAGCATTATGTAATTTATAATAAATAAAGCAACTTGTAAAAAATTTCTTTTTAAAAAAAATCAATAGTCACAGTAATTGCATTATGAAGTGAGTAAAGAAACGGAAGTGAAAGCACGAAAACGAAAAAGTAGCATTTGCTGCGGGCATTTATGCTGACATTTATGCTGTAATTTATGCTGACATTTATGCTGTTTTAGGCGAACAGCAAAAACAAATAAAGGAATCCAAAACAGCATATGTTGTACATTTATGCTGTCAAAAAATGCGCATAAAATGCGAGGCGAACGCATCCTTAATGTCATTTCCTTCAGTATAATAGGTGTCAGATTATAAGTGGTTATAGAAATGACTTGTCAATTATTATTTGTTAACCATGGTAAGCTTTTACATAAAGCTACAAATAGCTGCTTTTCAGTTTTCTGTCGAACGACGCCTATGGGGTCGTTCGACCTTGGCTTTCAAAAGCTACTAATCCTAGCTTTTCCTTTAATGCTACCATGGTTATCCTATATTGGTTTGCCATGTGTGATTACTTTATTTTTTAACTAATAGAAGATGGACAAGTGTTGTCCAATTTTTCCATATAACACATTAATGTATCAATTGTGGCCATAGAACGGGCCTTATATAGCCTTCTCCCCCTAAGCATATTTCTGGTTGTTTCGATCCGGCAGCATTATATACATACTCCCTCGGTTCTGAATTGAACATCTGTTTGTTTTATGACACATTTTTCAATTCAATATTACACGTATAAGATAAAATAATTTTATAAAACTAAATTTATAATATATAATTTATCATGTAAGGAAAATGGCCTTAAATATAGCTTTAATTTAGCTCCAAAATATCGTTAAAATGTTCTCACAATTACTAACACACACGGTTTTGCTTCAGT
Source organism: Limonium bicolor (assembly GCA_023374045.1). Classification (NCBI taxonomy): domain Eukaryota; kingdom Viridiplantae; phylum Streptophyta; class Magnoliopsida; order Caryophyllales; family Plumbaginaceae; genus Limonium; species Limonium bicolor. Next base: position 27,814,065 of record CM041777.1, on the reverse strand, counting down.
TTTTTTTTCTAGCCTATCATTACACAATGTTTTAGTACATGTTTTACGTTCAAATCACTCTAACATATACCTATACTCCTCGGTAAAAAAAGTTTTACATTACAACAACATGTATCTTAACATGTCAAGGTGTGGTTTAGGTATTCATTTACCTTATTCTGGTCACCAAATTTTTCTCCACTCTACAACAGCTTCTCGGCACTACATAGATGCATTTACTAAGTTAGCTTGTATAATTTTAGTTTTTTTTTTGTTCCAAAGCTTACGTACAACCATATGATATATGGGAGGGTATTATTACCTCTTTAGATCTGATTTCCCTCCTTATAAGAGCTTAATATCGGGGCAGTTTGAGGGTGGAAATGCCTTGGGTTTGTCACCATACATGTAGAAAACAACACTTCATTAACACCATTCTTTCGGTAGGTGTATAAGGCAGTTTGGCATAGATTTTTAAAGCTCAAGAGAAAAGGTTTTACCTTGTAAAATCTGTGGAAGCTCACCTAGTGCTCTCGGCTACCTAGAGGAGGAAGAAATTGTTCAGTTTTCATGGCAAAACAATGAAGAAAATAAGCTGGAAAACCTTGCTCTTTAACCGATTCTTACCTCAGCTTTAGGAGATTTTCTTTGTGGATTTGAAGCAGGGTTTTTGCTCACCAAAGAGGGATAGAATCTCCTTAAGTGGGTGTATAACAGGTTGCAAAAATAGAGTGTTAGTAGTGGTTGTTTTCGGACAGAAAATGAGGGGAAAAGAATGATGTTTCATCCTTGGTTCTTACCGTTTTTGCTTGTTATTCTTCACTTAATGATGCAGGTTGTAAGTGTGTGTTTTTGTCTACTCAAGGAAGCTGAAAAAGTCACTCACAACTGGCGCAAGGAGAGGGGAAAACAATGTCAAGAGTAGCAGTATATATTTCTATATGAAACCAAGAGGATAATGGAGGGATTACATGTAGTTTCCTTACCTGGTTTTGCTTGGTGATCCCACCTTAATGCTGCAGTTTTATCGGTGGTTTACTTGTGATCAAGAAAGCCTAGGAATCCTCTTAAAACTGGCGCCAAGAGAGGAAGAAAAGACATGTTAAGTGCAGTATTTCCTGCACAAAACCGAGAAGTGAATGGGTTGTTTCCAACACCTGACCACCTTCTTTCAACTTGTTGTTGCATGACCATGCTCTTAAGTTTCACGGTTAAATATGCAGGGAGATTGTGGGGAGTTTACTGATGTAGAAGGATGAAGTTAGAGCCTCGAGAATACGGATGAAAAATACTGGAAAAAGGGAGCTATTCATTGATGCTGTTCTCGGTGGAAGAAACAGAATGGAAGGGGCTTGGTGTTATTGTCAATAGAGAGAAGAAAGGAAGAGAATATGGAGGTGCTTTGGTACGTGAGCCTGGGCAACCTTCTACTGACTGAAGGGGGAAGTATATGTAGAAGGAGAGATCCTTAGTTAGTCTAGGCTAGGAGTACTTAGTAATTGCTTATGTTTTTTCTTGTTCTCACCTGGACTGGTATGTGCCGTTTAGGGGGGGCTTCTTTTGCTTTTCTTGTTTCTTCTTCCAGCATGGTCATCGGTACTAAATGGAGGGATTTGAGCTTTGTCAGCCAAGACTACAAGAGGGAAGAAGAGGTTTAAAAAGCAAGGTACTAATGGTCATTGTCCTAAGGTATAGTAGGTGTACTTGTTTGTCTCTTTACTTTAAATTTAATTTCCTTGTCTTTTTTCCCCATGTACTTGTTGCTAGCTTTTTCTTTCTCTTCTTGGTTATAGCCAGAAATAGTGATGGGGGCTGAGAGCATATGACAACCGAGAGTAGAGAAGAGAAGGGTGAATGATGATGGTCATTCCTTATTTGCATTATAGGTTGTACCTGCTGGTTTACTGGTCTAGTCTCTTTTTTTTGCTGTAACCGAGACCAATGGTGGCTGGGTATGTTGCTAGTCGAGAATGATGGGAAAGAAAGTGAGAAAGATGGGTTTAGTACTAGCCTTTCTCATATTATACTCTAACTTGTACTTGTCAAGTAGTTTTATTTGTTTAATCTCCCTTGCTATCTTCTTCTCTCCCACATTGTCCCTCTTGTAGCACCTCTTATAAGGCTTTTGACCTTCTATTTATGAATCTATGGGGTCATGCTTACTATATTTTAGTTGATGGTTAAGCTTATTTTTTATTACTGGTTGATGTTTTTTCTAACTATATCGGATTGTTTCCCTTGAAAGCAAAATCATATGTCAAACTCATTTTCCTGTGTTTGCCACTCTAGTTAAAAATAAATTTACAGTCACCATTAAAGAAGTTCAAACGGATGGTGAGGATGAATTCACTACCCTAGGTCATTTTTTCAGAATACGACATTCATCAGCGTGTTACTTGTCCTCATTCCCTTAAACAAAATAGGGTAGTGGAGATAAGAATTAGAAGAGTTGTGGACAAAGGCTTATGTCTTTTGGATCAAGCATCTATGCCTTTGTATTATTGGAGCTATGCTTTCACTACAACCACCTATCTTTTGAATAGAACTCCAACAAAAGTCCTAGCTCACTCAACTCTTTTCTATCTATTGTTCCTAAAATAATCCGATTACCTTCACCTAAAGGTCTTTGCAATGCAGCGGTTTTCCAAACCTTATACCTTTTTAGAAACACAAACTCAACTTGATAACACAAGAATGTGTGTTCTTGGTTACTCTTCAAGTACCACCGGTTACTTCTGCCTTCATTTTCCTACACAAAAAATCTACTTATCCAGAGACGCTTAATTTCAAGGCACTTTTGTCCTTTCAAAAACCTCTCAAACTATTATATTCCTTACACTCCCACACAAGACAACGTCTCCAATGTTCTAATAATTGTTCAGGAGCAGCAACATCCCCCTAAGCAAGACCAAGATGCATCTCCCTTGCTCTCCTCACCAGACACTACACCCAACACCACCTTACCCTCCTCATCAGACACTACACCCAGCTCCACACCTAATTCTTCTTCAACCCCATCTCATTCTCCTTCACCACCCTTTCCAGCTCCTCAACTACACCACCAGATGATTACCAGATCCCAAACAAACTCCCTAAGACCCAAAACAAGGATTGATGATACCATTCTGTGGACCATTACATATACCCTTAACCTCACCAACCTAGAAGACACAACTATACCAGAGTCATCCTCATTCACCCTAGCCCAAAAATTTCCAGAATGGTGACATACCACCAAAAGGGAATATGATGGACTTATCAACAACAATACATGGGACTTGGTACCCGTTGAGACAGGCATGAACATTTTAGGCTCCAAGTGGATATTAAAAACCAAAAGAAGGAAAAATGGCAGTTTAGAAAGAAGAAAGGCAAGACTAGTTGCCCAAGGTTTTAATCAAGCTCCAATAGCTGATTACCATGAAACCTTTAGCCCGATTGTTAAGGTTGTAACAATAAGGTTAGGTCGAGTTGTTGCTACAACTAAGAATTGGCCAATTCATGCTGATAAAGCATTCTTACATGAAGAGTTAGAAGAAAACGTCTACTTTAGACGACTAGCCCTCAAGTTTTATAAACAAGTCTCTGCCCCCTCATGTATGTAAGTTAAACAAAGCCATGGCTTGAAGCAATCCCTCCGTGCTTGGTGTTCAAAACTAAGCACATTATTCACCTTGGTTTTCTCAATCTATTTCAAATTCATCCCTATTTACCTTTCACCACCGTACTACTACTGTCTATATTCTGGTTTATGTAGATGACATACTCATCACCAACTCCTCTACCTCTACTCTAGGCCACCTTCCTACTGATCTATCCAATGAGTTCCCAATCAAAAACCTTGGCAAGCTACACCATTTTCAGGGGCCCTTTTTTACATGACTCTAGTGGTTGAACCCTCTCTTCAAATCACTACATGACAGAGCTTGTACACCACAAAGATCTTCAAAACTCAAAACCAATCTACCCTATGATTGATGGTCAGGCCCTTGATAACCATGAATCTCCATTATTTTCAGACCCCACAAAGTTTAGAAGTGTGATAGGTAGCTTACAATACATATCATTCACTTGTCCAGATTTCAATTTTGTAGTAAATAAACTCATCCAATACATGCATATGCCTCAAGACATACAGTGGCAAGCAAACAAATGTGTTCTAAGATATTTGAGAAGTACCTTACATCTAGGGCTACATTTCTTTGTGGCCCCACGTGGAAATCTCCAAGTGTTTGCTAATGCTGATTGGTCAGGTTCAACTAGTGACTGTCAATCCACATCGGGATTCTGCATCTTTCTTGGCGTCATATCCTAAATCTCCAAAAAGCAAGCTACAATCGTAAAATCCTCTGTAGAGGCAGAGTTCAAGATAGTCGCTTCTGTAACACCCCTACCGCTAATTCCGTCATTACAGCCTAATCATCTTGTACTTCATTACCTTCGCAGCGGATAATTCAAATACTACGACGGGTGTAATAATGTCGTTAGTCACCCACAAGACTAACCAGACCTAAAATAAATACAGTAACGGTCAGATGGACCGGAGCAACTGAGTACTTAAACAAATACAACTTATTCCATTTCTAAACCGAGTCTCATAATACAATGCTCAAATCAATTCTCAACTATACCAAGTCATTCACAAACTAATGTGATAACACTTTCGGACTTACAATACTAACAATTACAATTACAATGTAATTAATTAATTCTACCCTTCCATAACAACAACCTCGTCCTACTCTCGAACGGTATCATCGACTTCATTGTGCCTGAAATAGAATGGGTGACCCCAAAGGGGTTCAGTACCTTTGCTGGTATGGTAGACGTGCAACCCGCTACTACCGGGCCACACTCAACTAATTCTCATCTTAACATGCGATTGATTTTATTTAAATCAAAACATGAAGTGCAATAAACATACAACATGCTCGTATTCATAACAAGTATTCAGGCAAAGAATACAATCAACAAGGATATCACATCAAGTTCATTAGATTCATTTACCTTGTTCTCTAGGCCTTGAGAAGCCTTGTCTCAAGTAAGCCTCATTCTCGTTATTCTCTAACTTATCCTTTTCAACCGGATAGTTTTACTCGTCTCCTAGATCCTTGGACACTCTCGGTCCCGATCTAGTTTCCTCAATTATTCTACTCTTGAATAATTTTTAAGTTAAGCCTCATAGGCCGTCGGGCTTAAACACCTATAGATCTCACCACCGGGCTTTTATAATCTCAATACAAAATTAGAAACATTCTCTCATGTCTCATATTCCTTAGCCCATAATACCCAGCTTACCTCTTTAGATGGGTAAGCTCTGTCAGTCTCACTCCAATCGGGCACCACTATGTGGCACACGCCCCTGTAATAAGGGAGTTCAACCACTGAATCAGAAACAAACGCTCTGTTGTTTCCTCTTCCTTGCACGTGTGACTCACAATCCCCCTAACCCAACTCTCGGGTTAGTAACAATATATACTCAATATATAAATATATTAGTCAGTAGCATCTCTCTTGATGCTAGCTCACAACTTTAGGAGGTTTTCCTAATTCGTTGTATTCACCAATTTAAGGGTCACCCCTATACTTCCTTTACTTAGGAGTTTTGATTGTTTTCTCTTATTGCATCGGATCCTCATGTAAGAGGTCGACTAATCGTTATAAGGGAGTTCACTAGTCCCGAGTGTCACTTTTCTCGTTTCGAGTAAATTCATAAGTTGAGTTATCATTGCTCACTAATCGATAGTTCTCATGTGTTTTCCCACGTTTAGTTTATTTCATGGTTTGACTCCTCCTATAAGTCACTAACCAACCGTTATTTAATTTCGGGAGTCTGCAACACTAAGTTAGACCACGCATTCAAGCAAGGATGGTTAGCGCATACACACATGATATAGATATATATATATATATATATCAAATGCCATAAACGTTTTCATGCTTTTATCTTATTAGGTCGGCACACAAAGCAAGCAACACACAAGCCGAGCATAACTTGGCAAGACACAAGTTGCAAGAAAATCATACCTGTCACCGAGGATTTACTCTAATGCGTCATCTCACGCTCCTCAAGTAATTCGCAAACAACTGGTTACATTACAACGTTTTTATTTACGTTAAGGCATTACGGTAATTAATGACTAGTGCGCCCGTATTTAACCCCGTTGCCCCGTTTACTCTTAACTTTGTTCAAGTCATGTTTTAAGTTCTCAACTTTCACATCCAATCTAACTCTTGTTTATACTCCAAATGACCTTTACATGTCATCAAACAAGTCTTAATCATCATCTAATATCATTACCATTCTATTCCCCATCATTTAAGGCCTTAAAAACACTCACGGTTGGAATTTGCACTTGGTTTGGGTCTTGGTCCGGGTCTCTACTCCCGGACCAATGCTCTGCGTCAATTTCGGGTGAAAATACCACCCGGTCCAAGACTTGATCCTGGACTTAAGTCCCGGACCAATTCACTAGGTCATTCTCAGCTATATTTTTCAAGTGGTCCAGGACTTAATCCTTAACCTAAGTCCCGGACCATAGCAGAAACACATTTTTGACAGTTTTTCAACTTCAATTCCAACCCCAATTTCTACCCAATCCTTTCCTAATCTTTCCACATGTTTCCAAACATGTTCTAACACCATGAACATTCCTTAACCCTTCTTAAATCCTTGAGCAAACCTCTCATTCAATTCTTGATCAATTCCACAAATTAAATTCTCATTTTCTGCACTTATACCTTATAGTGCACTCCAAAACATTCCCATGACAGTTTTCACTCTTCTCCAAGCCATTTGACCATACCAATACATCTTAGACATTTTCATCTCTAGTTCCCAAGTTCACTCTATATTTTCAAGTTCACACACCTTAGTTCACCTCTAGCAAATCTAAGACTTTACTGCAACATTTTTGCTATAGTTTTTGCATAATTCCTTATCCTTCTTCAACCAACACCTCAAGGTGTTTAATTACCCAAATTAATCCTCATCAACACCTAGTTAACCCTAGGTCATTCTTCACTCATAAAATCACCTAAACCACTTAATTTCTACCGAAATTTCGCCATAGTTCACCTACAATCCTAGCATGCCCAATGCACAATTTTCCATTTCCTAATTCATTCACTAGCCACATCTATAAAGGATCCTACCAGCACACAAAAGTTAATTCAATTATACTCAATCACAATATAATGTAAAAGTCATAAACATCATGGCTCCAAGGCCCTTAAATCAAACACAACTCCTCATTCCACTAACATGATCATAATCCTTTCTCATCTCAATCAAACATATTTCAACTCAGATTTTTGGTTCATTCTTTAGATTTCCCATCCCATAATTTCTAAAGCATTAAAGATAGTTATTAGGACAACTTAATTACCTAAGCTTTCAAGTGCCTCTTTTTCACTTCTCTTCTCCTCTTCTCCATTTCTCTTGACTCCAATATTGGCCAAGGGGTATATCAATTGCCAAGAACTCTAAATTAGCATTCAAAGAGGGAATGGTACTAAGTAAAAACACTTAGACACATTGAAACACCCTAGGATTCAAGAAGAGGGCTTAAAGCACAAAATTTAGGGCATTACCTTTGAAGCCCTAGAATCGATTTTTGCCATGAACCAAAAGAGAGTTCCAGCCATCCTTTTATAGCTAGGATAATTGCTCACACAAAACAAAGGACAAGTCACCAAGGGGAGCCAATATCGGCTGAAAGAGGAAATTGAGGAAACCATGGATTTTTAGAGTTTTTCTTACCTTAAATGAAAGATGAGGCAACCTAGCTCCTTAAAATCTGATTTTCTCTTCAAATGGGGCGATACCCATGGAGGTTAAATTCAACCATTTGAGATTTTAAAAAGAGAGAAAGATAGATCTTGATGAGAGGAGCACGAATATGTGTTTATTTTTCCATTTGGAGCATCGATGTGGCTTGGGCATGAGAAGAAAGGTGGAGAAGCCATGGAAGGGCTGCAGAAATCGTTTCAGGTAGAGAGAGGAGGGAAGATATGGTGGGGAAGAAGAAAGGAAGGAGAGAGAGAGGAGGAAAGTGAGGAAAGAGAAAGAAAAGGTGACTTTTGTACCTTTTTCCTTCTTTTTTTTACTTTTCTTCTTTTTCTTTTCTAGCTAATTAGTTAGCTTATTAATAAAGAATGGAGAGTGCTCAACACTCTACAAAACCGCCCCCTTACATGAATTGGGCAGGGGCATTTTCGTCTTTTCACAAGAAATGCTTGTTAAATTCCCGGTTTGAGCACTATTCACTAACCGGGCCCGTTTTCAGAATTTTTCTCATTTTTTTAATTTTAATGGTTATTAAGCTTCCATTAATGTTTAATTATAGTTATATGATCAACTATAATTTATACGGGTCCATTTGACCACTTAAAGTCATGTTTTCGGGTTTTCTCGAAAAAACGTGATTTAAAGCCTCATTTATGTTTTTAACCCACTATATGGATCCATTTTCTTTGGGAATTGTTCCCACATACTATTTAGGCATAATTAAGCCCTAGGAATCCATTTAGGACCCTAATCGAGGTCACATACCTCCTATGGTTACGTAACGCTTGTTTTTACGTTTTGTACTTTTTAAGCGTTTTTCTCTTTTCTTTTGGTTTTACTTTCTTCACCAATATTCTTTTGGCACTATTAGGCCCCTAAAAATCATAATAGAATAATTTAATCACCATATTTAAGTTTGGGGTATTTCAGCTTCAGCAACATCTAAAACCATATAGCTATTTTAAGTACTAAAGGAAAATAAGGGTTTTCTTACCTTAAGCCTCAAATAATCCATTGCCACAACATTAGAGCGATGTACCTTGCCTCTAACCCAATCTTTCACAGTAGAGCAAAACACATTGCCATATAATTCTTCTTTATTTGAGAGAAAGTTAATAAATTGAAGCATGAAAATTAAGTTTCTCTTGACAAAGGAACAACTCACTGACTGCCAGACAAAGCCTCTTTCAGCCACACGTTTCAGGTAACGTCAGTTGCCACTATCAGTACCAAGCTGGGCTCACGAGAGGATAATAGCCCATGACACATGCCCAATCATTTTACAATACTACTTTAGTGTTGGGATTAAAACCTAATTCGGCAAGTGTACCGGTCTTTGTAACAAGTTTTCTTAGAAAGTATTCCTTAGGTTATCGAACCAAGGAGGCAGTGTCTAGTATAATCTTTAATCTACCTAACTATTGAATTAACAAAATCAGAAAACAGGAAATTGAGGGGTTCAATTGATGAAATTGTATTTCTAAAGGTAAAATAAACAATAACAAAAACAATAACAATAACAATAACTGCAGAAAGGAAAGTGTTGGTTTTCTTGATAGTTATGGGAGAAATCTCGGTTTACTAATCCTTTTAATTCTCAGTTCCCTTCTCAATGTGTTTACCAAATTCTAGATTAAAATCCTAGATCAAATTATTTCACTCTTGGTCTTCCATTCGGCGAAATCTAATTAACAATTACCAAACCCTAACTCTCGTTATGAATTTACTAATTGCAAACAGCTTTAAGCATGATCCAGTTAGATAATCAATTAATATTTTAGAGGAATTGTCGTCTCTAAATTAACTGGTTTTGTTCCTGTAGTCTATTGAATGCCGCAGTTCTCACTTGTAAGCAGACAAACTAGTAATCTCTAATAATTGGCCAGACCATCAGAGAATTAAGATGAACAAAGAACAAAACTTTAATCTGATTAAAACCGGTAAAATCACAAAGATAATGGAACCTTGAATTCGGATTACATAGCAAACCGGAATCTAAAACAACTACTCAGACATGCTAAATTCAGAAACAACAATAATAGATAGAGAGAAAGCCATCAAATCTGTAATGAAAATCTGATGTCGTAGTCTCCAATCGGCTCTGCTATCTCCAATCTAACATGAACGGTTGTCTCCCTCCTTCTGTTCTCTGTCTCGGCTGCTCTCTAACTCGTGGCTAGGGCTTGGTATCAAGATTCGACTTATAAAGATAATATATATAGAGACTTGTTGAAAAATGACACGGCGCCTTAATTAGTATTGGTCCGGGTTTGCAAACAAGTACGCAAACCCAGACCACCTCTTAAATTAGGTAGTAGATTTTACGAATAGGCTGGTCCGGGTTTGTAAGCAAGTACACAAACCCGGACTATGTCAAAAAGTGTCTAGTGAGTATCTCGGTAGGATGGTCCATGTTTGTAAACAAGTACACAAACCCTAACCAGCATAAAAACATGGCAGAAGCTTGATCGCTTGGTTGGTCCGGGTTTGTAAACAAGTACACAAACCCGGTCACACCTTAAAATGCACCAGAATGGTTGTTTTTACTCCGTTTGGTCCCGTCTTGATCATTAAGCTCTTGGAACATGCCCATTTTCTTCAGTATTTTTACCTGTTTTAGCATAAAACCACAAGTAAGGGGAGTTTTCGCATATAACATAAAATAACATATAAGTAAGGAATGTATCATATAAACTAATAAAATATTAATCATATTAAGCGTAGAAATATAGATAAATTCCACAACACTTATCATTTAGCCCAATAAATAATATATCTATAACAAAATCACTTTTATACAAATGTACATATACTTCCTTTATGTACAGATACTGGACACAATCAAAATCAATGAAAAGGATCAAAACATTTTCATTCACTAATAATAACTGTTCAGGCAGATATAGTATATAGCCTTTGAAATTAAGCTATGGTAACCTAGTCAATCCCAAGCCAAGTGTTTAACTTTTAACTAATATGTATAGAAAATTCACAATATACTTCTTAAAATTTTCATAATTCACAATATCACTTTTTCAAAACACGTTCGCAAGATACCCCTAAATTTTTTTAAAATTCACAAAATATCCATTTTTCCTAACGGATCTTAACTTCTTCATTAATCCCCCATGGAGAATGACATGTTTGCCCCTGACAAAAACTGATTGTAAGTTCACAATATACCCCCTAAAAAGTCCCATAATTCACAATAAATCTCGATTTCAAAACTCATTCTTTATATACCCCTAAAAAGTTTCAAAATTCACAATATACCCATAACCGTGAAATGACCTTGAATAATGACTATTTTATCCCTGATATTACAGATCAAGTTTTAAGTTCACAATATGCCACTATTTTGTATGGGGGCATTTTATGAGATGTTACAAAAAGTTAAAATACTACAAAAACATAAATAATTACAAAAAATATTTATAAAATAATAAAACAATAAACGTAACAAAAACATATGTAAAGCTGTAATAAAACTAAATTTTCGTATAAATTAAACATACACAATATTTCAAACAAACTGACATATACATGCTAATTATATAGTATTTAATCATTATCTAATGATAACTGTATATATTTTAATGAAAAAAATACTAATAAATAGTCAAAAAATATAAAAAAATGAAAAGAAAAAAAACTAATTTGTTTAAAGTTTTGTGTATGTTTAATTTATAAGAAATATTACTTTTATTTTAGTTTTATACATATTTTATGTTTTTAAATATTTTGGTTATTATTTATATTTTTCTAGTATTTTATTTTTTTTGTAAAATTTTATAAAATACCTCTAAATAAAAAAAAGTGGCATATTGGCATGGATAAAATAGTCATTATTCAATGTTATTTCATGGAATAAGGGTATATTATGAATTTCAAAACTTTTTAGGGGTATATAAAGAACGAGTTTTTAAATCAGGGTATATTGTAGTTACTTAACTTTTTAGGGCTATATTTTGAATTTACATTTAGTTTTCATCAGGGGCAAAAATGTCATTCTCCGGAGCTTCAACGGGGAAGTTAACCTCTGTAAGAAAATAGAGGTATCTTGTGAATTTTAAAACTTCTTAAGGGTATGTTGTGAACGAGTTTTGAAAAAATGATATATTACTAAAGTCTTTAAGGGTATATTGAGAATTTTCCCTATGTTATATCACATTTAGGGGACGTTTGCTTTGCGCGGGGAAATAGAATGACATCAGGAAAGAGAATGGAAAAGAATTTCCTTTGATTTTCCCAACTAGTTGTTTGTACAAGGGAAATGAAAATTAATAACCGGTCAATGGTCAACGGCCTCCAACTGCAGTCAACAACCAATAACCATCATGTAACACCCCGATTTTAGCCTTATTTCTTTTCGTGTCAAGCCTAGAACACTTAGTCAAATTTGCAGTGGAATACACAAGAAAGCTTATCGGGTTGCTACCGCCACACTCACTTAGGTGAGTGCTAAGGCTAAGTCATCTGACACCAAATTATTAGTAAACCAAAAGTATGTCAAGGGAACAAGCTCCCTTGTACCTATGTCAAAATATACATGGTTGTAACCCGTGCCAAACCCTAGTTTACCGGACACTACCTAGTCATGCCCCAAAACCCCAGTTCTCTCGAGCTACTATGGGAGTGGAGGAAAGAATTCCTGATTCCTAAAACCAGATTAGACGGAATAAGTACATAAGGCGGGAGTGGTGACCCCGATAAAACCTATGTACCTATTCCATGTTGTGAAACAAAGGTCGGCTCCATACTAGAATTTAGGCTTTTGGATAAATTCGAAAGCACAAATGACCTTAAACACAAATCACACCAAAAAAGGAGCTAAGGGCAGCTTCAGACTTACTAAGAAAGAAACATAAGTTCCTAGACTAGACGACGCAACACACAATGATGGCCTACCAGCACGATAATCAGCAATACAAGAGAAAAACACATTCAGAAGATAGTCAGCATTTTTTTCAGTAGAAGAAGAGGTTTTCGAGTAGTAGAGAGAAACCCTCCCCTCTATCCGTCATTAGTAATCTTAATATGCTTTTCTTATTCACTAGTACACTAATGCTACAACTAGCAGACCCTTTACGTTGTTGGGAAAAGGCTAGCACGCGGGTGCATGCTCTCTCTATTCTATAGGTGTGCATTTGAGAAGGGAGGAATTTTGGATGTAGATCGATCAATCTCGCCTTGTTCAATTGATCGCCCCAAGCCGAGCGAGATTGGAAACTGCATTGGTGACAGGAAGACTATCGTGGATAGCCTTCGTATCTCGATAGTTGTTAGTGTTGTATAATCCAAAATAAGGCATCATAGTAGCAGCCTCTGGTAATCCTAAAGGGTAAAGGACCGGCTATCTTTATTAGTATATGACCTTGGAACCAGCCGATTCATAACCATTGATGACACTACTAAACGGATCCTTTGAAGACAGATAGTAATAGATGAAGATTTGCCTTCCATAAATAAATGAACAAAATACTCTACGCACTGGAGGCTCAAGATGGATGATGAATAAGGGAAAGTTGTCCTTAAACTCCTAACTCGGTTGAATCTAGCGAAGACTTTCTTGGAAGGGTATAGCATGACAGAAATGCTAATTCTCAAACGTCTAGGGTAAAAAAGACTTCAAAAGCTAGGGTGGGGCACCATTTCCCTATTATGTTATTGGTTTTCTTGACTCACGGAAGGAACAGGAAGTAGTCACGGGAGTCTTTGCCAGCCCGACGGACGTTATCAAAACAATAAATCTTTCTTTCCGCACAATTGAAATAAAGAAAACGGTTCCTTGGCCCTATTTTGAATTCACCGCCTTGTTTCAGACCCCCCATGTGGGGTACCTCAAATCGGTCTCGAAAGTAGCAAAATAACACATGCTTTGGCCTTGAGGATCATTATGAAAAATCAACCAGACCTTACACTAACATATAAGTATATGACAAGACCAAACTAACTACATAAACATGCCCAACCCAAAGGTCATGCCAAGCACATATCAACCTGCAACCATAAATACAAACAACAAAGAAAGGGCTCGTAGCAAAGTCAGATAAACTGAGTAATTCTCGTTTCATAATGTTAACTTCATTGTACTAAGAAATACTTTGACATGCATAATAACAACTAAATCAAACATAGTGAGGCTTGCTCCATACATATAACAATATTAAAACATCAAGTACATAAGACAACCATAAAACCGAAATACACATCAAGAGTATCAACACCTCAATCACATCATACCAACCCTCGGACACACCGGTCTAAAGACAAAAGGCACAAAGACCCTCGGCCCCTTAGGCAAACTTATCATTTTTACCGACCTTCGGGCACACTGGTATGAAAACAAAGGGAACAAAGACCCTCAGCCCCTTAGGCAAATAGTTACCCCTCACTCCATGTCCTAAGTGTACACACCTCCTAATGGTATAACTTACCCGAAACAGTAGATCATAATGGCTTAACCGCAATACATTGGTAGTGGCAAATAATCAGTGTAGACTTTTAATATAACCTTACCAACTTTCCTTGTCCACCACACAACAAGCACATGTCAAAGACCAACAAACAAGAGCATACCATGCTAATGACATAAGTAAATACCAACATTAATACTAGTTAATCATCACCAAACCATGACATAACCTTGTCAAGATAAACAAGACTCGGGGATATAAAACCAACAAACACCATATTCCAAATACAAGATAATAACTTCCAATCCATGAAGAATAATAGACGAGAATAAACATAAGCTTGCGCATCATGTATAAACCAAACCACCTACCAACCGGCCACCTAGAAACACACAAAGAATGAACACAAGAATTACCTTATTTCCCTCCATAATTTTGACTCTATAAGCTACTTCAAAAAACAAGAATCACTCTTCTAACCCTCCTTGACCGAATGCCCTAGTTTCCTCATTTATTTCCTAGCTTTGGTTTCCTCCTTCTTCTTCCTAGCTCTCGGGCCTTTCCTTTTTCTTCCTAGCTCTTGGTCCTCACAATAACAAGGCTCTCTCTTTGTTCAATTCTCTCTTTCTTTAGCAAGTGTATTCAGCTTTGGAAGTGAAGATTTCTCATGAAGGCTTATGGTTCTATTTGTAGAACTCAGGAGATACTTTGCTAGTTTCCTCAATGTTTAAGTAATTTCCTTAATGGTTAAGCATTTTCTTAGCTCATGACACCTTGCTTCCACTTGCTAACCACCCATAGGACCTAAGGTATGGTTCACTAACATTATGACAACACTAAAGGCTTTAAGAAAGATATGTCAGCACTTCTCTTCTAAATGGACCATGTATTCTAACCATTCATAAGCTTAATTAGCTTGGAAGGAAAGTGACTGGCCACCCCTTGGGTGCTTAGTCACCAATTTGTGAGTTTCACCTACTTAGTTGCTTGGTCACTCACTTAGTTGCTTAGTAACCTACTTGTTCCACCTTAAGCTTACCACATCATGCTTCACATACTTAGGTGCTTATCCACCTACTTGTGCCACCTCATGCTTAGCCCTTCTTCTCCTCCTGCCATAAAAGCCTCACTAAATGTACAAGTGATCACGCCAAACAAAGCCAAAGTTCTTAGATAAGTTTTTAGGATATTTCACATCAATTGCAGGTCAACATCCACCAGTCACTGGTCAATGGTTATTAGTCATCGATCAATGGTCATATGCCACCAGTCAAAATATGCTGGGAAAGGGAATCTCATACCTTAGTTGGGGATGGAGAATTAAGTTAAAAGGATTTGGGGTAATCCATTCCTTTTCCTAAAAATAACAAATTGGCTAAACAAACAACAGAAAACAGAATCTTTCCAAATCGATTTCCTGATTAACCCAAAACAAACACTCTCTCAGTTCTTCTCGTGGAAAACTTGGTACGCAACCAAAGTATAAAACATTACAAGAGTAATAGCCCTATTTGATCATTTCAAGTACAGGGGCAACAAGAAAAATTCCAATCCCAACATTTGCTATCACTTTGAGTGTCGTTTCCACCCATTTTTTCTCTACTTATTGTGCATCACTCTAATCAAAGGCGCTTAGAACTTGCAATGATGAACATTTTGAGGTAAATTTTCCGCAAAACATATATTGTAAATGTATTTAGAAGTTTTCTTTTGAAAAATAGAACTTTATAAGTTAATTAGGAGATACGGTCAAAAAACTAATTCTAAGTCAGACCTAAGTATTAATGTTCACCACTCGATTAAACTCAAAACTGAACCGCAAGCGGTTTCGATTCGAGTACTCACAACAATTATGCATTCCTTCCTCCTGCAAG
Organism: Limonium bicolor; assembly: GCA_023374045.1. Lineage (NCBI taxonomy): Eukaryota > Viridiplantae > Streptophyta > Magnoliopsida > Caryophyllales > Plumbaginaceae > Limonium > Limonium bicolor. The sequence goes on along the minus strand of CM041777.1, from coordinate 27,798,007 downwards.
CATAAACAGCTTGTGCTAATAGCTAAAAAATTGCTTTTGTTTCAGGAGTAACTGATGCTTATAACAGATACTCTAGCAGCTGATGATGAGATCCCCAAACGCCCTCGAAATAAACTCAAATCCCCCTGATAGTACTCCTGTTTGATCATAGGAAGACATTCACATTTTCATTTCAAATTCCTCTACGATCATAACAAGACATATACGCACGTTCATTTCACGTTAAAAAGACATTAACAGGGTTCTCTGATATACGATCTATAGTAATTACAAGTATGTTACCAGCAGCTACAACACAGTTCAGTATGCATTTACCAAACTCACGTACATTTTTTCATGTATCCCGATCCTCAACTCCCCTCCCTTACCTCATATACTGGCAATGGCATTGTGCAAGGAGAAGTTGGAATTGAGATTATTGAATATATGGGTAAACAAGCTGTTTTGACATAGCATGATGGCAACCAGCACCAACTCACAGATCTTAGTTTGAACGCAGGTTTGATGTTGAGACCATATGATCAGTCTTCTGCAATAAGGGGATGACATTAAAGATAAAGTCAGCAACCGTTTGTCATGATCAAACGCACAAGTGAAATGGACCAAATGGAGGAAAAAGGGCGAAAAACTGAAAGAAAAGCAATATCCTAGGTAGCATGAAGAACTCGAACTACAGATGGCAATTGAAACAACTTTTGCAAGTTTATGACGAAACACATTTGCTCATAGGAAAACAATAAAGGATAAAAATAGCTAATTCTTAGTCACCCTCATCCACTACTCGTCAAAGACTTCACTCCTAAAAGTGGAGGGCAGGGTGCATGAGTCCAAGCATCGTATGTTTCCTTCTCAACAAGTGCGTATGAGTTTAATCTTCCCTTATATCAGGGTTTCAAGTCTGAAATCTAACAACTTTTATGATAGTCGCCTCTAAATATAGCAGTATCCTAATACGATGGCTGCGGGGAAGACTGGAGAGGTATTAGATCCACACAAACAACTAGATATTCGAGAAAAGGCAATCTCAATTCAGAGTAACCAACATGATATTGAGACAAAAATAGCTAATTCTTACTGTCGCTCATTCCCTATTCCTCGAAGAGCTTCACTCTTAAAAGTGAAGGCCAGGGTACATGAATCTAAAGCATCGTGTGGGTATGAGTTTTGATTTTCCTCATTCCCAGTTTACATTAGCATATTTTTAAGACAATCTCATCAAATACAGCAGCATCAAAAGTTGGAGCCTAGTACAGTTTTCAACAATGTTTGCTCAAGCACTTGTACCGGGGGGCCCAGCCCCCCCAGAAATTTTTGAAAATTTGTAAAATGCTCTTATAAATTTTGAAAAAATACAAAATAATATAATGTTTTAAAGGATGATAGTGTCAAAAAAATTTTAGCCCCCCCTAACAAAATTCCTGGATCCACTACTAGTCCCACCATTAATCAGAAAGGGGAGAGGCTTTGGTTTCACAAAAAATGACTAGAAGATCAAGAAAAGGCAATCTCATCTCACAGTAACCAACATGGTATCCAGAGGAAATGCTAAACAAGGTGTGATTTGTCGCAAACAGAAAAAAAATCAAAAGCAATACTGACCTGCTCACTGTAGCCCAAGTATTTGCCATCCAATGTTACAACTACGCGCGGTCATTGCCATCCACTCCTTTAACTTTGTTAACAGAGCAGTAGAAATCGATAGCAGACATTCTGAAATTGTAAGAAACAAGAAAACAGGAGATTGTCATGAAAACAGAAAAATGTGAAGACAAGTAACGATACTCCCATAACACACAAGTGACACACAACATCCAAGCCCTTGTGGCTTGGTCGGTAGAGGAGTGATATCCCAGAACCAAAGGTCCTGTTCGAAACTTACCCACTACCGTAACTATAAAAAAATAAAACAAGTGACACACAACATACTCCAATATAACAATACGTCCTTTTCAGGTCATTGTTCCTTTGTTAACTAGCTCATGCATCCTAATGCCAGTGACAGCACCATCAACACTCTTTTAGTCGATGGACATGATAAATCTCCACCCGAAGAACATCCAAGCTCACTTGAAAGAACACATTTAATTGCATCTACTAGGAATTTAAAGCCTCAAAAAGGTCAGTCTTACTATAGGTCCCGCTAAAAACACAGACTAAGCTAAAAAAATAAGACAAAACAGTTCTGACTCCTGTTGTTTAATTTCTGTCCTTCTAGTGATAGATCATGCTACTTGATAATCACATGCAGCCTAAACTGACTGCTTCTTTGTTAGTTGTTAGAGGAGTATATACTAGCGGAGCTGTTACAAATTTGCTAAACAGTTTCGATAGCAATTTATACTATTCACTATTTCACAGGTAACATATCAGAAAAATCATTAACAGCTAATACGGATGTTGTAAGAACTAACAAACTCTTAGATAAAAATCCATTCCAGAATAGGAAACAAAACTCATCTTCTGCAGAAGCCATAGAATCTCTCCAGTTGGATAACCCGGCAAACAAACTAAGCATAAGTTAAGGGAGAATCTAAAAGGCGAAGGAAGGAAGGTAGAAGGATGAAGAATTTGCATTACATGCCATCACCGAAGTCTTCGTTGATTATTTCTTTGATGCTCTCGCCAAAATGCATCACAGCTTCATTCAACCTGGGAGGTCAGAAAATCACCAGTCACAACACACAACTTCATAGGCAAAAGAGTAAACTGCTCCAACTCAGTACATTGGAGAGCCGACAATGAAATAAGTGATCGAACAGTATGCATTGTCCGAAAATTTTGCTTCACTAGGCACGTGAAGCATCCACAGCCAAGAAGCCATTTCCACATGTACTTATTTAAATCGAAAATAGAGTAAGTCTCGTGCATACAAACTCTTATGCACTAAGCACCACATGGATTTTCCTCCAAAACGATTCAAGATTCGCAAGAGACCACCAAGAAATTAAGATAGTACTGCAAAGGAGCCAAGCCCCTCGTGGTGGAGGAGTGGTGTCCTCGAACCAAAGATCCTGGATTCAAAACCTACTCCACTTATCAAAAAAAGATAGTACTGCAAAGGGAGCAAAACCAACAAATTGAAACAATGCAAAACACGGGAGATACCACTGGGAAATTGAGATACGACTGCAATGAGAGCAAAATCAAATATTTAAAACGATCCAGAACACGCAAAATACCACTAGAAGTATGAGATAATACTGCAAAAAGAGCTAGATCGATGGATTCAAACGATGAAAACAAGAAAAATACCACTGGAAGTTCGAAATAATACATCACACGGAGCACAATCAACGAATTTGGAAGATATATCAAATTCCTACCTGTATATAGCGGGATCTTGAATCAAATTAGGATCAAAAGACCTCATTGGCGGCCTCATCATCTCCTCGACGAGGTAACCGCTTAGATCAGGAAGCGCAGCCTGTAACTTTCTGGCAGTATCTGGTTTGAGCTCAGCTTGACGGCGTAGGAGCTGGGCGACGTAGACGTTGGTCAGACCCGTTTCTTCTGCTATCTGGCTGTAACTTTTCCCAGAATTCTGCTTCACTGCTTGCAACCGACTTACCAATAACGCCTTGTTGTCCGCCATAGTCCCCGGAGATGTCAGAGAGACGAGATAGGAGCTGTGGAAGTGGGGTACAAAGAGGTAGGAGGAAAGGAAACAGGTGAGGGTGAGAGTGGAGTGGAGCCGAGATTGATGATATTTTTTTGAAAAACAGATATGTGATTAAGAAACAAGTTTGAGTACAAAGTTCGGGAATATTATCCGAATTTTATGAACCCGTGTTTTGTATATACCGGACATGGTTAGTTAGACAATGCGCTGAGATATTTGTTTCTTCAGATATGTAAAACTAGTAAATTTCATTGAAACGCCCTAGATTAGCAATAACCCTATCTAAAATTGTCGTTGTGGATGACAGTAAGGATGCAGTGCCCCCACTGTGTAAATATTGTACTATGGACTTACTATCTGAAGACAATCTGAAGGACTGGATTCCTGAGTTAAAAACCATGTTCACTGCATTTTCAATCGCGAGAGCTTCCGCATCAGTGCGCGGCGCTTATAAGCAACAGTTCCGACTGACTGAATTTTCGTTGATAATCGCACCACCCATGCAATGCCAACTCTGTCATATGAGTCTAGGCTAGCATCAACAAAAACATCAGTGATATGTGGATAAAGCTCGCGGTGACACTGCAATGCAGTTGATGTTGATGTGGACATGGAAGTTGCTGAGTGAAAATAACTATCAGCTTGGTACCAACCATGAAATTATTAAATCACAATCATGAAAGTTTCTTAGCACTTCATTTCACTAATTTTAATTTTACGGAGGTACTACATATGCTGACCTGGCAAGTTAAATTTTTTTTTATAAAAAAAGTAAAACGGACACTGCTAAGGGTTATAGTGTATAGAACGTGAAAGAAAATTTGTACGGATGGTCATACAAATCTGTACAAATGTTCATTAAAACATGTACATCCTCACGTAAAAACATGTACATCCTCGCATTAAAAACATACAGATGGTCCCATAAACCTGTACAAATTTTTAAATATGTACATCCTTAGATTAAAACATGTACATATAGTCATACAAACATGTATAGATGCTCATTAAAACATATACATTATAATAATTGAACATGTACATTCTCACATTTGAACATGTACATCTTCACATTAAAACATGTAAATTCTCACAATAAAATATCTACATCATCACATTAAAGTATAAAACGACTTCCAAATAGATTACCCTAACCCCACACACCCTAAAACCACCCTAGGAAAGCTACCACAAACCCTAAACACATGTCGAGTTAGTTGCTACAATGTAAAGTATAGATAACTTCCAAATAAATTACCCTACCCCCCAAAGTACTCCAAAACCCACCCTAGTAAAGCTAAGGTTTGCAGTGGCGACCCTAAACCCGCTACCACAAACCCTAAAAACATGTTGAGTTAGTTGTTGCAATATAAAGTACATAACAAATTTCAAATAGATTACCCTACCCCCAAAAACCCCAAAACCCACCCTAGGAAAGCTAAAACGTCGAAGACATTTTTACGGTTTGCAGTGAGTGGGTTTAGGGTCCACTACCATAAACCCTAAAAACATGTCGAGTTAGTTGCTACAATATAAAGTACAGAACAAATTCCAAATAGATTACCCTACCCCAAAACACCCCAAAAATCACCCTAGGAAAGTTAAACGTCGAAGTCAATTTCAGGGTTTGTCGTGGCAGGTTAAGGTTTAAAATACACCATACAACAATAATAATACACTACAAAACAATAATAATTTTTTCTTAGTTCCAAATTTTGTAATCGAATTCACCACTTATTACTTAATGAATCATAATATCAATTTTAATGAATCATAATACAAAATTAATGAATCATATTATCATTTTAGTGTATAATCGTATACATGTACAAATATTTTTTAAAAAAAATTGTCAAAACATATCAATGACTGGTCTTATTTTGAAGAGTTTGAATTTAGGTGAACCATAATATAATTTTTCATTTTGAACATATATATTAAAAGTTAAAACAATTTAAAGTTTATGTGATAAAAAAAGGAAAAAAAGGCAAATGTACGCGCGCCCCTTCCCTCCCAAATCTGCCATATGTACCTCCAGGCAAGAATTTGTCTTAATTTTAAGAACCATGTCCGAACCAATCTAATTGTTTTACTTTTAGTTATTAATTATTTAATCTTTAATTAATTACTACTACTTTCAATAATACACAAATAATCTTAACTTAATAATTTATTTATGATTACATTTTATTACTTTTCAAATAAAACAAATTAAATTTATTCATATATATTACTATTGTAAATTCTTTTTAGCAACATTAAATAATGCATTATTTGATTCTTAACTCTTTCTATTTAGTATATCATGTTGGAATATGCTATTAATTATTCTGTTCGCCTTGACATATTTGATAGCATATTTGTGGCATATGTGTAGCATAAATGGGTGGGTCCTGTGTGGGTCCCACGCGGATCCTACATTCTATTCCAATAATATACTATCAATATAAAACACAACTGCAAAACAGCTAGACCAAAATAGCCGTAAAATAGCCATAAAAATATTCATCCATAATAATATGTTGTTGCTAAGTAATAATATAAGACATAATCATAACTAATGCTTTTATTTAGGATTAAAATATTATAATGAATTTGAATGAATACATTGTTACATATTATAAATTGCAAGTATATTTTAGTATTACTTTTTATATCACCAAAATACAAGTAATAAGTACTAATTTACCTAAAATATATATATTCAAAATATGAAAACATTGTCAATATGTACCTCATTTTGTAAGGAATGAGATATTAAGAATTTTAATATATTTAGTTTATTTTATTTATTATTATTTTTCAATATTAGGATTTTAAAATATATAAGGTTTTAACTATTTATTTGGCATATTATAATTAGAAAAAAATGTTGGGTTCCATTTTATGGGTTCTTCCGAATAACATGGCATTAGAGTTTTTCTACCTCTACCACCTGATACACACCTCATGTTTTTATTTATTTATTTTTAGTTAAGAATCTATAAGAACCATTGATAATTATGCGATTAGGCCAAGTTCGTTTGCAGCATAAACTGTGGCATAAATGAGTCTGGCATAAATGCCATATTTTGGCATATTTCCCTTCGCCCTTTCATTTAGAGTATATTTGCACGTGGCATTTATGCCGCATTTATGTCACATTTATGTACTCGTCTTTTCCCGTGTTACCATAAATATTTTTTAAAGTCAATTAGTTGTTTTTAAGGTTACCAATATCATATTCTAATGTTAATTCATTTTACAAAAAAAATATAGTATAAAATCTCAATATTTAATTTTAGGTACATACAATAATATTTAAGCCATATTTTTTTACTATTAATTAGTTTGTTGTTTTACATGTTGTATACAGTAATAAATTAACTAATTAATTATCATATTTTTATAATTTCTTACTTATATTTTTTATATAAATATTAACTAATTAACTTTAGCTAAAAATATAATACGGCCCCTGAAATGAAAATATATTAATATACATTACATGTTGAATTATTATCAAACAATAGTTTATGATATATACAGTTATAAAGTTAGCTAATTAATTATCATATTTTGTTTTATAATTTCTAATTATTTTTATATAAACTATTAACAAATTAACTTTGTCGTACTGAGTTTATCAAGCTTTGAGTGGGGGGGTCCTTTGATAACAACAGACTTCTTATCTTATAACATTTGTTACAAGTTAATTTGTTTTTAATGAAATCAAATTTGAAACGATATTTTAATATTAATAGACATAGTACAGAAAATGATAAACGCACTGCAAATAACTAATTTAACTAACTTATGTTGTAAATGTGTCACACTATTAAACAATAATTTTTTAAAACATCTACAAATATATTAGCATAAAATGCCAATAAATATATTAACACAAAACAACTACCAAAATAAACAGTAAAACAGTCACGCTGAAGACAGCCTTGACTAGGCCTGGCAAAAAAGGAACGAAAACGAATATACGACCCGAAACACGACACGATATTAGCAGTATAGGTATTTAATTTTATACACGAAATTAATTTCGTGTCGTGTATCGTATATACATGATTTATTAACGTGTCGTGTACCGTATCTAATTGTATACATATCGTGTATACACGAAATACCTGTAAATAATTCATGTAGACGTATAGTTCGTGTATAGACGAATAAATTCGTGTTACTTATTTATTTCATTAATTCGTGTAAATATAATGTTTTAGTATTTCTTTTTATATGTGTTAATTATTTATTTCATTAATTCGTGTACATGTGATTCGTGTATACAAATTCGTGTATACACGGATAAATTTCGTATATTTCATTCATTTACAGGTATTTTGAATTTCGTATTCATATATAGAATTTCATACACGAAAATATTTTCGTGTTGTGTATCGTGTACCTTCACGTAAATTTCGTGTCATGTATTTCTATCACTTACACGATACGAAAATACAATTTGGCAGACCTAGCCTTGACTATTTAGCTTCCAAAATTCTGGGCGTCGTGAAATAATGTGATTGGGCTCAGTCAGCGCAACGTAATTTTCACATTGCCCATGGATTCCTAGCAAAAATATGGCCCATGGTCTCAGTTTTTAAAGACGACGCAAAATAATGCAGTTGTATTCGAGCGTTGTGGACCAGAAGATAAATTTTAGTTTTTTGTTTAATTTACTGTATTTTTTAAATTATATCTCGATAATATTGATTCTTTCTGTTAATGTAAGTGTTTGGTTAATATTCTTGGAAAAATCTAAAATACTTCTGTTATTAGTTAAACATCAAATATAAGTAAAATATATGTAATGTCGATTATGAGACATTGTCACAGTGGTAAGAGAGATATTTTTAACTTTATAAGAATATTAACAGATTAATTAACAAAATATGAAATAGTATATATTTTGAATCTGCTGGTATCCTATGTAATTTTAAATAAATGTAAATGTAGCATGAACGTATTCAAGTGACATATATTGATATGAGTAATACGTTATGAATGATTTAAATGCTACTGACATCCATAAATTTTATTACTACTTAGCATGAAAAAAAGGCATTTTCTTTATATACCAATTTGAAAGTTTAGTGGATATTATTAGTTACATAAATAATTATATTAAGTTATTATTAACTAACAAGAGGGTAATACAATAAATTTTACTGAACTCGTATGTTCAGTCGTGTTTTCACTTCGCACAGTCGGAATTTTATAAAACTTTACGATCTTGCCCCTGTTTCAATATTTTCTAAAAATTACCATATTTACCCACAATTTGTGACATATTACGAAGCGCATCCAAATTTCATTACGCGCAGTCGTAATTCCAATACGCTCAGTCAGAAAATAACCAATTTAGGTGCTAACATGGGTAAAATTTATTAAAAAATTGTCTGATAAAAGCAAAAAGGATTTCGAAGAATTTAAGAAGAAAATAACACATATGTCAGAAAAATTATCAGCAAAGTATACCATGACAAAGTAGACGAAAAGACGAAAGCGCGTCCTTCGTTACTGGCACCGGCGCCGGCCCTTCTCTATTGGCGCAGGCGCCGGGTTCCGGTCTTAAAATCGTCATATCTTCTTCGTTATAGCTCCATTTTTCGATCCGTTTGCGCCAACGCGTTCGTATTTTTGTCTACTTTGTCATGGTCTACTTTGCTGATATTTTTTTGGTATATGTGTTATTTCTTTTAAGTACTTTGGAATCATTTTTTTTGTTTTATCGGACAGTTTTTAATAAATTTAGTCTATGTTAGCACCTAATTGGTTATTTTCTGACTGAGCGTATTGGAATTCCAACTGCGCATATGCACCTCATAATATGTCACAAATTGTGGGTGAATATAGTAATTTTAAAAAATATTGAAACAGGGACAAGATGATCATTTTCCGACTGAGCGAATTGAAATTCCGACTGTACGTAATGACCCTCGAATTTTAAATATCTACAAAAACATTTAATAAATACATATTCAAACTTAAAACAGGATACCTCATAATTAATCTAATGAACACTTAGATTGTTAGACAGAAAATACTTGACTTGCGGTCGCTTAATTATCCTTAATATCCTCCGTTCAACAATATCTGTCGTTTTAGAAACTTGCACACTTATTAAGGAAAGTAGGAAAATGACGCATGTACCCTACTTTTTACTTTTCATCTAGATAATAATTTTTTGTGTGCTGAATAGTAGGGTTAAAAGTGAAAAAAAAAAGTGTCAAAAAGCTAGAACGATACATATTTTTGAACAAAAATCACTCCCTAGAATGACAGATATTAATTAACAGAAGGAGTAGTATTTTGATACTTAAAACTGAGAACTAATTTTAAAAATATAAAGTAATATATGTTAAAAAAAATACTAGACTAGCTATTATAAAATTAATTAGGTTCTTTGCAGTATAATGCTTAAGTCCCATTTTTTTTGAAGTTGGTAGCTGATAGCTGATACAAACTGATATAGACTAATGACTGATTTTAAAACTATATGATTATGTAAAAATCAATATAAGTTGTTCTTTTGTATTAGAGTTTTTGAACTGATTAACCAATTGATAATGTGACTGACAATGCGTAAACAACAAAAACAACTGATAATGCGAATGAAATGTGTAAACTGGTTTGAATAAGTTTCATGGGTAAATGATACCAGACCCATAGTTCACCCAAAAGAATAGGCCGAGCTGCTCATCCCAGCTGATGATATATAAACCAGCTGAAACTTTAACAAAAGTATAGAGACTTAATTAGTTTCGATCAACTTATTTTTAATTATTGTTTAAATGATTTCTGACTATTATTTATTTTATTTTAGTCTTATCATTTATCAATAAGTGACAAGGAAGAAAAAACGACAAATGGTATTGAATGAAAAATAAGAAAATATTAATTAATCTGATGAATGGCCGTTAGTGTGAAGTTTTGAATTTTAGTAGCTTACATTATTATCAAATCAAAGTAGGAGTATTTTTTGCGTAAGATAAAATAAATATTTCTTAGTCTATCTGTCATAACTCACTTAATACTACTATCTCTCGTTATTACTATAGTATCAACAACTACTATATAATATATGAGATCATTATAACAAAATATAACTAGGGAGTCGAACCTTGAACACATAATACTGATTGATGATTAATTAATATAACGAAAAAAGAAAAGGGTGTGTCTTAGCTACAATCGAATGTAGTAATTCTGGCTACATCCGCTGATGTGACAGTTCTTTTTTTTTTTTTTTACAGAAAAGTATAATGGATGCTATAAGGGTTATAGTGCATATAACGTAAAAGAAAATTTGTACGGATGGTCACACAAACCCGTACAAATATTCATTAAAACATGTACATTCTCACGTAAAATATGTACATCCTCGCATTAAAAACATACAGATGGTCACATAAACCTGTACGAATCATTAAATATATACATCCTCAGATTAAAATATATATATAAGGGAGGAGAAAACATATACATATGGCCATACAAACATGTACAGATGTTCATTAAAGAACATGTACATTCTCACATTTGAACATGTATATTGTCACATTAAAACATGTATATTCTCACATTAAAATATGTACATACATCCTCACATTAAAATATCATCGTATACATGTTTAAATAATTTTTTAAAAAGTTATCAAAATATATCCATGACTGGTCTTATTTTGAAGAGCTTGAATTTAGTTGAACAATGATATATATTTTTTCATTTTGGACTTATATATTAAAATTTATAATAATTTAAAGTTTTTTGTGATAAATAGGAAAAAATAAAAAACTTTTAAAAATGAAAAAAAAGAAAACAAATCTGCACAATCTACTCTTGAAGAGAAAAAGAATGAAAAAAAAAATCGTCGTGTGTGCCAGAAAAGAAAAAAATAAGGAAAAAATTACAGTTAGTTGTAGTCAAGAATTTGAGAAAGAAAATTAAGAAAGCAAATACTCCCTCCGTCCTGAATTGACCGTCTTATTTACTATTTGGACATGTCGTTGACTTCAATTTAACATATAAGATAAATTAATTTTGAAAATTTAAGTTTTGCATATGATTCCTTACATGATAAACTATATGTTACAAAATTAGTTTTATAAAATTATTTATCTTATATGTTTAATATTGAAGTGGAAAAATGTGCCATAAAGCAAACAAGACAGTCAATTCAGGACGGAGGGAGTACTACTAAGTAAAGTAAACTGATTTCCAAATGATTGAGACAAGCTGGTGGAGATAAAAAAAAAGAGGAGAAAGCTGAAACGTAATAAGACCGCTGCATTTTACGTGTAGAAACTCCCCGACAGTTGGACCTTATATAAGTGGAAATTGAGATTTGAATAATCTAAACGCAATGACGTCGCGCATCAGTGTGAAAGCTGCGACAGGACGACTTATCTTTATCTGTGTGGTGTGGTAGTGGTATGTTATCTCATGGGTCACACTTCGAACAATACAGTCGGCTGCTCAGTTCAAGTTCACAGAACCGATAACCATTTCGTGCATTCATTCGACCCCGGACCCCCCACCCACCCAGCATCGCATCCGAAATTTTAAGTCGATGATACTTTTTTTTTTTTGAAAAGAAGTCGATGATACTTATAAGCGTGTGATTTTGACAAGCACTTTTTATCTGTTTTGTTATTTTCTGAGTAATTTGACAAGCACTTCATAAAACTATCACTCTAACTGTGTAGATTTAGATGAAGTGTATGCTTTTACATCTAACTGTCTCATTTTAAATGGATGTTATCACCGTCTACCTACTCTATAAGCAGCATGCGTAACAAAAAAGGTATTTCAATCGAAAGTCGATTTGCATAATTCCCAAATATCTAGGTGTGTGTATATATGTTTCAAACTTGCGCATGTTGTATAACAAAATCAATTTTTGCATATCTGCAGCTATTTAAATTATCTGATGAGAAAGATATATGGAATATTTAATTATAATACAAAATTAAAATATCTTCATCTTTTATAGTAGGAGTTAAAAATTTAAAGAAACTCCTATAAATTTATTTTGTCCTCGTTCCTTTGCATTATAAACCTGATATAAATGATTCTCGTATAAATGTCACATTTTGACATATTATATTGTTTGTCTTTTTCCACTTACCATAAATATTTTTAAAATCAATTAGTTGTTTTTTAATATTACCAATACCATATTCTAATGTTTTGTGAGAATATCAGAAACTGGAAAAGAGTATGTGTATGTATACTGATGTATTACAATTTACAAATGTTATATGTCTATAAGCTTTTGTACAAAGAGATTACAAATTACAATTTGTATATCAGAGACTAAGACAGAGAGATATTTTATATTAGAATGTGTAACGTAATACATCAACTGTATAGATGTATCTTAACACTCCCTCTCAAGACATAAACTCTTAACATATACAAACCAATCTGTTGTAGAATGTCTGTGTAGTTCTTTCTAGGCAGTGTTTTAGTCAGAAAATCTGCAACTTGGTGTCTGTTGGATATGTGTTGGACTGATATTAGTCCTTCTTGTATCATTTGTCGAACATAATGTATGTCAATTTCTATGTGTTTTGTCCTCTGATGGTGCACCGAGTTCTTGGCAATGTAGATGGCAGATCTGCAGTCACACTTCAGAGGAACTGATGATGTGATGCTAGAACTCCCAAATTGTTGATTAGCCTGCTTAACCAGACAAGTTCTGTAATGACCACCTTCACCGCTCTATATTCTGTTTCAGCCAAGGATAAGGAGATGCATCCTTGCTTCTTGACCTTCCACGCTATTGGGGATCCTTCTAGAAAAACATAATAACCAGAAACGGACCTTCTTGTGACTGGCAGCTTGTCCAATCACTGTCACAATATGCAGTTAAAATATAGTATGATCTGTTATTAATTAGTATTCCATAATCTATTATCCCTTTATGTATCTTAGTGTGTGAATGGCAACAACAAATGAATGTCAGTGGGATTTTGTAAGAACTAACTCTATAATTGAGTAGTAAAAAGATAGATCATGCCTAGTATGAGGAAGAAAGTTTATTTTTCCAATCAAACTTCTATATTCTATTGGGTTTGTGAGAGGCTTACCTGAATCTAGTTTCAACTTTATTCCCAATTGCAAAGAGCAGCAACATATTTCTTTTGAAGAATGTCATAATCACCAAGTAACTCTAATCAAAAACTTTCTTGAGACATAATTATACCTTTGTCATGATATAAAAAATCTATTCCAAGGAAAAAAAATTAAGTTACCAAGGTCTTAGATTTTCAATTCCTTATGTAATTGTTTCTTATCCATCAGAATTTTATCAAAATCATTCCCTGTTATAAGCACATCATCAACATATATGGCTAAGAAGGTGTTTTTGTTGTTATTGGATTTACAAAACAGTGAGGGATCATTTTCTGATTTATGGTATCCTATGTTTTCCAAAAATTCACTAAGCTATGTAAGCATTGTCTAGATGCTTGTTTAAGACCACATAGAGATTTTTTGAGTTTGCAAGCATTAGCATTGTTGTGGGTTTTAAGACCTTTAGGGGTTTGCATGTATATTTCCTCATGTAAATCCCCATGTATAAAAGCATTGTTCACATTTAGTTGACTCAATAACCAACCGCTCTTAATAGCTACAACAATCAATGTTCTGATTGTTGTCAATCGAACAACAAGGGAGAATGCTTCAGTATAATCTAACCCGTATCATTGACTGAAACCTTTAGCCACAAGCCTAGCTTTATATCTTTCTATTGACCTATCAATTTAAGCTTTGTTTTGTAGATCCATCTACATCCAATGGCTATCTTATTTCTTAGAAGTTTAGTTAATTCCCATGTGTTATTCTTAATGAGAGCTGTTAATTCTTTGTCCAAAGCATCTACTCAATGTTCCTTAAAGCAGGCTTCTCCATAAGTGGATTGTTCTTTGATGTCAAAGATTATGTATATGTGGTCTTTATTCTTAATAGTTATGAAATATAAAGATAAAGAGGAATGAATGTCTGTTATAGAGAACTAATCAAGAGAGGTGTCACACTGATCTGTATGAAGGTTTTTATTTATTCTTTCAGTGATAATTTGAGAGAACACATCTTGTTCAAAGGAGTTTGCATTGACATAAAAATCTTTCAGATGAGTTGGTAAATGTCTGATGCGTGTGGACCTTCTAAGATCAGTATAGTGGTATTTGAATCATGGTTATAGTTGATGTTTCTGGGGCATCAAATGAGAATCAGTAGTAGAAGAAGAAAATGTTGGAGCTTGTGTTTCAGCTATTGTGGTGATTTCTGTATCTTTTGTGTTTACATAGATGTGGAAGTGTCAGGATGAGTGAAAGATTTATGAAGGGATGAAAAATGGGATAATATTCATCATCAAATATGTCTTGATGCTTTGAAGTGGGAAAACTGTCATATATTTTTCAGGAAAATCCGTTTCATGAAAACACCACATCACGAGAGACAAGGATTTTATTATCTGATAAATGTAGTAGCTTGTAACCCTTTTTATGTAGCTAGACCTAGATAAACACATGGTACAGATTTTGGCTTGGATGAAATTTCGGTTGTTGATCCGACTCCATAGGTTTTAAAACATAGGCCAAACACCCAAGACTTTGAAGTAATTGTAATAAGGAAATGTATGATACAAAACTTCATATGGAGTTTTGCCTCAAGAGAAAACTAGGCAATCTATTTATGATGTGTGTAGCATGAAGTATTGATTCCCCCAAAACTCTACCAGAAGGTATGATATGAAAAATATGGCTCTAGTGGTTTCATGAAGTATCTATGTTTGCGCGCTCAACAATGTCATTTTGTTAAGGCGTATGGGGCATGAGGTTGGGTGTATGTACTCCTAGCTCATTAAAGTATGTTTCCCTGTATTAGAAGAACCTAATTCAAAGGCATTATCCGATCTAATGACTTTAATGCGTCTGTTAAACTGCCTTTCTATCAAAACAATGAAATATATGAAAAAAATCAAAGGCTCAGATTTACAATGCAACAGTTTAACCCAAAAAGCTCTTGTTTTATCATCAACAATGCTAAAAAATATTTCTTGCCATCATAGGTTCTAGTTCTAAAGGGACCGCAAATGTCTATACGGATGAGATCAAAAGCATATTTACTATTAGTGACAGAACGTGTGAAAGGGAGCCTATGTGCCTTTGCTTTGTGGCAAGGATCACAAACAAAATATGAAGGAAAGTCTTTCCTCTTTATCAGTTTTAGACTACACAATTTATCTAAGCATGCCCTAGTCTCTCATCCCAAAGGGTAACATTATTTATCTTCCCTATACCATGAAAATACTGTCTATAAATAACATCCTCATCCTTGTTGTTATCAGATCTAAAATGTACATCTATAATAGCATCCAATTTTTCACTATCTAAAAGGTAAAATCCATTATGTTGTGTTACAAGCAAGACATTACTTCTGGTTTCAAGGTCCTACAACATGCATTGATCATGATAGATAAGAACACAAGCAAGCCATTGCTTTAGCAATAGTATAATAGATAGAAGATTAAATTAGAAGGAATCCACATGAAGTACATTCAAAATGATCATTTATTAGTTAATCTAACACTTCCTATGCCCTGTATCATACCAGAATGGTCATCAGGCATAATCACTCTATAGTTACATTTTACAATCTTTGCAAAAACAATTTGTTGCCACAGACATGATCTGTGACACCTATGTCAAGGATGTAACACCCCTACCATTAATACAATCATTACCGTCCGATCTCCTCGTGCTTTCCGAGTCACGCAGCGGATACATACTTACATATAGTGGGTGATACAATGCCGTTAGTCACCCACGTGACTAACAAGGCTACTACTTCTACATACAACATCGGTCTGATGGACTGGAATATCCGAGTGCTACACAAATACAATCTTCACTACAATTGCCAATCAATTACAACAATGCTCCATTCAATACTCTACTCCTTCATAATCCATACAATACAATATACATAACCGAGTTTACTATGTTCCAAATACAATTACCATGATTCTCCCAAGTTCCTATGTACTCACTAGGAGTCTACCCACTACCCATTCCTCCAACTACTTGCTTCCTAAATACGAGGGCGTGCCACCGGTCTCTTACCTTGACCATATCCTCTTCGGGTACCTGCACACTAAAAACGTTCCCCCGAGGGGGTCAGCTTTCGCTGAGCATGATACCCGCATACCCCGCGTACTAGTGAGGGTATGCCGACCACTTGGTCGAATACATGCAGTTCATTTTACAATACATACATGCTTTCATTCATACTAATACAATACTTTACAAGGATACATTCATACAGTTCAATACATACACGGAAGACAATACAAGTCAACCATCCATACTTACCTTCACCGGAATACACATACATACACAATACTTACACAAAACACCATACTTGTTAGCTCTATTTGTCCACCCGGGTTAATCGGGTGGAGATTACTCTTTTACTCGTTCCACGGTACTTACGCATACATACTCATACTCAACATACATACTTACTTACTCTTACTCATGTTAAGCCGGTATGGCCTCTGGGCAGGGACTACACCGTCCCACCACCAGGCTTTACTTGGTTCACCAATCCAGGATGCTACCCATTTAAGGGTTTGGGCCGTGGACCAGTTTAAGAACCAGGAATCGGATCCAACCTCTTGTGTCTCCTCATCCTCACGCGTGGCCGAAACTATATCAGGCTTCTACTCATTCCAATTTACTCGCTTTCAAGTTAGGAGTTAGGTAGTTAGGAATTAGTAGAAGTCAACATCCAAGCCATATACACAATTACAATGCTCAATTCACATCCATACGAAATACGATACCATCCACGAATACAATACAGGGTACAAATACACTTCCTCATCATTCATATATTTCATGAATTATACAAACTAGTGTTCAAGACAATAATCTTCAAGAACACATAAATCAAGCACAAGTAAGTGCAATATAGTCCGATTCATGCATTTATCTTATTTAGGTGATCAAATAAGCACACAAATCGGGGTAACCAGATTAGGATACAGGGCATGAAGAAATCATACCGTTCACCGTTGTACTTGTATCCGACGTTCCTCCGGTGTTCACAATTCAAATCCTATGATATACATACAATCGAGTGATTAATCTAACTATCATTAACTTAACTCGATATCTTTACACTCCCTAACTCATACTTATTAAGTCCTTACAATTCTTATATTTACAAATTGTTTACTTACTCTTTATTACTTAAGTCATTTACTTACTTAGTAATGGTATACATATATATGTACATATGTATGTGTAGGTATACATATATATACTTATTGTAATAATTTTTTTTTGTGACTCGACCGACCTTACCCAAGTTCGGTCCCAGGGTCGGTCGAAGTCAGTAGGGAAATGCGCTGGAAAACTTCAGGGCCGACCGACCTTGCAAGTCCGTCCATTCCAGTGAGTTGGGGACGGAAAATTTTTGCCCGACCGACCTTGCAAGTCCGGTCGCAAGGTCGGTCCATTCCAGTAAGTTACATGACGGGAAATTTTGAGTCGACCGACCCTGCAAGTCCGGTCGCAAGGTCGGTCCATTCCAGTAGGTTACATTACGGGAAATTCTTCTGGCTGACCGACCTTGCATGTCCGGTCCCAAGGTCGGTCCCTTCCAGAAGGTTTCCGTTTTTTGTAAATCTGGGCTCGACCGACCTTGCAAGTCCGGTCCCAAGGTCGGTCCGACCCAGTAATTGCATTTTTATTTCTGTTTTCAGTCCCTCTTCTTACCCATTACTTCCCCATTGTTCCTACACTTAATCCCACATGTTTTAACACTAATTAAACCTCCTAATACACCCTAGTTCATCCATTAATCCATTACTCATCTCTACACCAATTTACACACTCATTTTCCTTTCAACACTTACAACAGTTTTTCAATTCCTCAATGCTACAGATTTTTATTCTAACCTTTACCATTCAATACTCCCTCAACCAATGCTACTCCTAGCATCCAAAACGCATTGCTTTACATCCTAGTTCTTCTCATTACCTAAATCCTTTTCAATTTGCTTCCAAGGTATTAAACACTCACCTTAAGTTCTCCAAATACTCTTAATCCCTCCAAGTTTCTCCAATGCATCCTAGCACTCTTTGCTACAGATTTTGCATCCTTATATCCTCATACTACACTACCATTCCATGGTTACTAAATCTCCTTACTCATCCCAATACATACCTTGGTTCTCCCATTCACCAAGTCATTCTTAAATACATATTTCCTACCAAAATTTTGCCATAGTTCATCTACTTTTCTTACTTAGCCACACATACACAATCTCACTTATTTCATTCCTAATCTAGCCACACCCATACAAGGGTCCTACCAGCACACAAAGCTATATAAATCCATCTATCAGTACATCAATACTCCATCAAACATCAATACCAATACTCAACCACATCACATTTGGCTCCAAAGCCTACAATTCAAATACTTGCTCTTAAGTACTCAAACTTCACAATCCTTAATACTAGTACAAGGTTTTGGGTTCTTTAAATATTTTACCCATTCCCATTACTCTAATGCAATAGAATTTAACATTAGGAATGAGCTCATACCTTGAGCTTGTTTTTCCTTCATTTCTTTTCCACTTTTCCTCTTCTCTCTTTCTTGCCCAATCGGCCATATGGGGAATGGAGTTGCCAAACTCCATTCCCATCACCCAAGCACACAAAACAATTGCAATTAATATACTAACCCTTATATTTATACTAACTCATTGAGATGTTTTTAAACAAATTTCTAGGGTTTACCTTTTGAAGCTTTTAGGAGGGGTTTTAGCCCTTGGTTCAAGAAGGTGAATCCACCACCATTGCAAGGTTGATATTGTGCTCAAAAGAGAGAGAGAGAAAATGGAGTGTTACAATGGGGCAAAAATCGGTTACCAAAGGAGATGAAGAAAACTTAAGGTTCTCATGGAGATTTTTACCTTAATGGAGAGAGGGGACCCCAAGCTACACATTGATGCTATTTTCTTCACCAATGGGGTATACCCACGAAAATGAACTTCTCATTTTTGGATTTTGAAAAGAGAGAAGTGTAGAGGATGATGAGGGGATTACAAATATGTAATTTTTTTGCATTTGAAGCTCACATGAGGGTGGAGCATGGAGAAGAAGAGAGAGCTTCCATTGTTGTAGAGGGGAAGCTCAAAATCGCTGCATGAGGGAAGGAGGAAGAAGAGAGAGCACGATGGGGAAGGGAGGAGAAATGGGAGAGAGAGAAGAAAAAGGTGAGGAAAGAGAGTACTCTTTTTGCTTTTTGTATTCTTTTTCTTTCTTCTTTCTTTATTTGTTTTATTGTGTGTGAGAGGGAAGGGGGGATCGGTTGATACACAGCCCCTTGTGGGTTTTAAAAATTTTATTTACAATAGTGGACACACTAGTTTGGTTTATTTATGTTTTTACCCCACAACTTCCCGTTTTTGACAGTTTTTACTATTTTCTCGTTTTATTGGTTTATTGGCTCTAGACCTTCACTAATGTTTATTAATGACTATTTGGTTGACCAAATTGTTACGAGTCTATTTGACCCGCTTGAAGACGCGTTTTCCCGGTTTCCTCGAAAAACGCGCTTTAAGGTTCGTTTGTGTTTATAATCCATTTTAAGGATCCGTTTTCTTCGGGACTTGTTCCCTCATGATTACTTAGGTCTTATTAAGCCTTTAGAATCCTTATAATACGCTAACCGAGGTCTAATACCTCCTATGGTTAGTTAACGCTTATTTAGCGTTTTTCGCTTTTTAAGCGTTTCTTTATTTCTTTTGGATTTATTTTCCCTTACCAATATTTCTTAATCATTATTAGGCTCTTAAATACCTATTAGGATAATTTAATCGCCATATTTAAGGTCGGGGTATTCAATCTACCCCCCTTAAGAACTTGTCCTCAAAGTTGTTCGAGTTTCAGGTTACAAATGCTTACTCATCCTTACATGTCTAATACCAAAAGTCACACATCTTCCTCCTTACAATTCCCAAATCCACTACTCACAGTCTCTACATTCCATACTCTACCAATGTACTATAATTGCTCCAATCACACTACTACTAACCATCCGGTTCCTCATTACCAAATTTATACATACATACAGTGCAAAGCTATCCCCAAAGCCATGCAATACACATTACAATCCCGCTGGCACTCAGGTCATCTCGACACAGGACTCCTCTATGTCCTGCTGCCCTTGGAATAATACAACATGCTACACTACTATCTTCTCCGGTATAAGCTTCTAGCCAAATCCTTATTCTCAGTCTAAGGAAAAATCCTTCCCAACAGCTAATTAGAAATCTTTCTAAAGCATCCGACTCCAAGTTCCAAGTTATATTCATTACTTCTATCCTATGTGTGATTCTTGTGACCACTTGAGGAGAGCTTCGAGAATCATTCGACCCTGATGTGATCAGCATCAGTTTGAACTATCTTTCCACCCCAATTTGTGTTCGGTTTCCCTTGATCTGATCAGGATCAAGTTCGACTTCCCACCTCAGTTTCAAACAAACAATAATTTAATTGTTTTCATTTTCTATCTTTTACTTTTAGTCGTGATTACGAATCTACATCTCCAAAGGATGGAATCAGTCCATCAATCATCCTCACTCTACTTCCCAAATGCTTTACTCCGTGCTTCAATACCTAAATGCTCATTTCTTCAACCTTCACTGCTTTCATCCATCACTCTCCAATATTCTAACTAGGGATTACCATACTTGTAAAAAATTTTTGTTGTCCTCAATTTACTTCCAATCATTTACCTAGGTATACACTACCCCTAGACTTCATTCATCCGCTACTCTCATTCATTTCGTACTACTTCTTCCAAGGCTACGATACTTGTGGAGCCCCGTCCACTACTCATTACTCTTCTTTTACTAATACTCTTACATAGTGTTACGAGGTAGGTATATCCATCCTATGGTATTTGCATCTCTCATGCTTACTTACCACAATTTCAATATGAATGAATACTTATGTTTATTTAACATAGGCATCAATCATCAATTCGTTTCTCATTTGTGCTATGCACACTATAGTTTATGTGTTTTATTTATAAAATTCACATTGTGCGATTTTCGCTCTACCCCCCTTAAAAGGGATTACGCCCACGTAATCTACCATATGTTATTATTATTAAACATTGGTTTACTTGATTTGGGCAATCTGAACGTTTAGCTTCACTACTGTATACTATACAATATGCTCTGGTCAAAGGGTCTTAACCATACCAATGGTTTAGTCTTTGCACCAAGGATTTCTATATGAGTTTATTTAACTCATCATTAATTCGGTTCTAGCCTATTAGGCTTCAAGGCATTAATAGCCCTTCTGTTATGCTTACTAGGTATATTATCTCCTAACTAGGGCCCACTAGCTTTTGCTGCGTGACCCTGATAATCTTAGTACTTTATTGCTCTTTGGTTATTCCAAATGTGCTACTTATCGCCTCTTTATCCCTTCGTTGTGGGAATAAGGTGTACTAACAGTGTGGATATTCTTTTACCTCTGTTTGAACTCAACGAGTTTAAGATTTATAACCAGCTCTCTGGCAATCTATTATGTATACTACTCGTACTCCCATGATTATTCACTAAGCTCTTCTGGTATTATCGGGCGAGGTTAAGTCACCACTTAACTGTAGTGCTTCCTCTGTTATCAATAGCTTCCGGATTATACCAGTTCTTCTGGTTCAGTACAAGTGTTCTTTACTTGTATGACCTTGCATTTTCTATGCGTTGGTCCTAGTGACTTTCTTAAGTCTCCTTTCACTCTTTATTCCATTGGAATTCACATTTTGTGATTGTTAGTGTGTTGTACACTCTTTGTGCTTCTTTGGCCTTAGGCCGCACGGTTTGTTGTTAAGCTTGCTTAACTGGCTTGTGCCATGTTTGTGGTGAAAAGAAGGATTTACTACGGTTTACATTCTCCATGTCCCTAGCCATCCCATTAGATCATTAGCTGCACAAGTGCAATACCAAAACACTCAGTCATACAGAGTGCAGAGGCGTAAACGCTTGACAGTAAGTCACTTATGTGATAGGAAGGAATATTCCTGTCTGTCTTCTCATACTTATACTCCGTGTCATTATCTAACTACTTCCTCATAGCGGTCGCTTGTTGCGCACCGTATTCTTACTCATTATACAATATCGTTCTTACTGATTGTGTTACTGTGGTAGCTCGTCTTTACTCATTACTATTGTCGTTGGCACCATTTCCTTATGGTGTAATTACACTAGGGGGTTCCTAGTTCATATGTATGATGATTGTCGTAGCATACCGCAGTGGTATTATCTTCCCCTATGGAGATGTTTCATTCCAGTTTAGGTCTCATGTGTAGGTTGGTTTACCTCACATTATTTCCATCACTTACGATACCATTTACCAATTATCTTGGTTGACCAAAGATGAAGTGGTTTATCGGGTTACAAGCTCTCATGAGCGTTGGTCATTCATGGTGTACACTGTGCACTCACATTGATTGTTTTTGACCATTATTGTCTCCATAATGCCGAGCGTTAGTTATAGGCTCTAGTTGTGTAGTTTACTTGTATGTACATCACCGGGACATCCCAAGAAACTTCGAGGGTTTTCTGGTCCCGTTCTCCAATTGAAGGGTATTTTATCACTAACAAGTGAAGGTTCATGTTGAGGGGTTGTCTCCACTCATAGGTCTCATAACAAGGTTACTATGTTAGTACCTGCTTACGTACTGCATATGGAGTACTTACTCCTTTAAGTCGCGATGGTTAGAATGTCTTTTCCTTGTTTTATCGCCTCTTAGCAATATCTATATGCGTAGGCTCTATTGTTTAGTAGATGGAAGCCTCTTCTAAGGGTTCACATCTTCACCACCTCGGTGGTCTTCGATTAACGAGGGGTACTTTTCCTCAGGTTTCCCGCGGTCCAAATGTGGACTAGGCCAATGTTGGCATCCTCACGATTCTTATGCCCCTGTGCTACCATTGCTACAGAAGCATGAAGGTAATTAAAAGCTTGTCAACTGTATACTAGACTGATGCTCTAGTGACAGTGACACTGAGTTGACCATTACTCAAAGTCACTCAGGACGTTAGGTTTGAATTGATGGTCCAGTTGTTGATTTCTTTCGTATGAGACAATATTTCTTGCAAGTCTTGTTAGTAAATGGTGTGGGTTTTGCAACCATTTAAGATTATACAACGCATCAGGTTTATGGCTTTAGAGCCTTATTGCTGCAAGCTATGCTTTGCAAGCTGCTTATACATGTTCCACTCTTTGTATACCATCGTAGGTTGGAGATATATTTGGGCTCCATGGTAAGTCGTGACATCACGCTTCCGTTCGTAGGAGGCCCTTTTGGCAAGCTGGTGCTAATTAGTGCCTTCTTGTAATTTAGGGTATTTCCTGTTAAGTGAAATCTCTTCGGTGTCCTAACCGAGTGTTCGTTTTAGCTACCGTGCTCTTATCATGACGCTTTACTCGATTGTTGTTAACTCAGACACCCTTCAAGGATTGCTCCTGGGTGTTGTTGGTTACGCCGTTACATCCGGCTAGTGTTTATGGTATGCTGTGCCTACTATACCGCCTTGTGGTATTAGATTTTGAGTTATCCTTTTTGGGTTATAACATCTCCCGTTCTTGGGTAGACTGTTTATACATGTTCCTAATGCTTAAGACTGGGTTTAATATCCTCTTCAATGATGGATTATACTTTGTGGTAATCTTGTGATCGCTCTTGGAACTCCGCCCCGTTTGTCGAGCATTGTTAAGTTCACGTTAGGCATTTGCCTTACTGTGTTAAGGCTGGGTATCCCATCCAGCTGTCAGGTAATTGCTTGAATTATTTGAGACATATCCAATGTCTATACTTACTAGTCTGTGCTTTTTGCACTTCCCAATCCTCATTCCTCATCTTCAGATGGATTCTCTGAGTTCCTTATACTTGATCGTCTGAGGTGTCCAGTTGTTCTGGTTAAAATTTACTCATGGTCCGTAGAACGGAGTTGACTACTTCCCGTGTGTCGTACACTACATGTATACATACGTGGGGTATCCTGTTGATACGTTACCACTTACCCGACTACTCGTCAGGCCCACAAGCTCCTTCGGAGTGCGGTCGTCCCACATCCCGTAATTGGGTACACCCGTAGTGTTCGTCACACGCCTAGGTGAAGTATTCTATCGTCAACTCCTCTTGTATCATTCTATGATACCCACCGTAATTATGTTGGTTCGGTTTTTAAAATCCAAGGTTTTAAAAGAAGGTTTGTGGTTTTGAAAGAAAACTTGGTTTGAAAATAACGATTCGGTGTTAAAAGATGTTCTTCATGGCATAGCCATGTTTGAGGTCTTG
Organism: Limonium bicolor; assembly: GCA_023374045.1. NCBI lineage: Eukaryota > Viridiplantae > Streptophyta > Magnoliopsida > Caryophyllales > Plumbaginaceae > Limonium > Limonium bicolor. The sequence continues at coordinate 27,772,994 of CM041777.1, read as the reverse complement.
ACCAAGTCCAGCTTCTTGCTGACTGGTATGTCCTTATTACAATGGTCGGGCTGCTGAGCCTTCCCAGGTATCCATTCTTCCAGTTTCAGGATTCGTGATCCGGTAGTAGCTTCATTGCAGTCACGGTACATTACTATGTACTTGTGGTGTGTTAGAAGTCCTCCACATGTTCCTGTTCTTACTGCACTTGCCGTGGCAAGTGCGTGGTACTGGTGGTTTTTGGGTAACCCCATACCGGTCATGGTGTGGGTTCCACTCGTATTTGGGTAGTCTTGTTGACTTTTCCCTTGATCTTATTGATCTATGTCTTGGATACTTGATCTTTTAAGTAGTTCCCCTATGATCTTGACATGACTGTCGTTGATCGGGGTACTTCTCCATTCCTTGGAGATCCCCATTGATTTAGTTTGTGTTTTTCCTTATTGCTCGTTCCCACTGGTTTACCGTGGCGATTGAGCCTTAACTGGATTAGGCACTACGGTTGTAGTTGCATCAGATTATATCTTGTGAATGTTCTTGTAGCTGTCTGAGCTATGTTGGCCAGGTTTGTAACCTTTTTGGCGTTGTAGTTTTGGAGTCAATCACTCCCGACTATGTCCTTAGCCAGCTAGCATACCGTTGGTGGTGTTGCTTGGCTATTACTGTTGTCCCGCAGACTTGTCTCAGGTTCCATTACTGCTCCTTTTCCATTTCGTTTCACGGTTAGTGCTTCTTTTCCTTTTGCTGGTTGTTGAGCTAGGTTCTGCGACTGCTAAGCATGTCACCCAGGCTGTTGTAAGTTGTAGCCTCCTTGTAGTTGGAGTGCTCATTCCACCGCTATTAAGTGCGGGTATTGTTGTTCAACCGGAATCCATCTCCGGGACTTTCAAATCCTTGGACTCTACCATATGTTGGTTCTTGTTTACAGTACGGTGGTTTCACCACTGCCAGATCGGGTTTTCCCAAGTGTGAGAGGTCTTTCCTTCTCTCTGGCGTTCTTTCCCAAGTTATACAGTGGTTTGTGGAGGGCGGGTCTGGTGTTGTAGGTATCCGGTACTCACCGGTAGTTCCTAGCTAGCATCTCTCTAATGCTAACACTCAGCCCTTAGCCCTAAGCTTCTAATCCCTAACTCGGTATTTCCAGTCATCAGAGCGATACTTCGCTCTGATACCACTTTTTGTAACACCCCTACCATTAATACAATCATTACCGTCCGATCTCCTCGTGCTTTCCGAGTTACGCAGCGGATACATACTTACATATAGTGGGTGATACAATATCGTTAGTCACCCACGTGACTAACAAGGCTACTACTTCTACATACAACATCGGTCTGATGGACCGGAATATCCGAGTGCTACACAAATACAATCTTCACTACGATTGCCAATCAATTACAACAATGCTCCATTCAATACTTTACTCCTTCATAATCCATACAATACAATATACATAACCAAGTTTACTACGTTCCAAATACAATTACCATGATTCTCCCAAGTTCCTATGTACTCACTAGGAGTCTACCCACTACCCATTCCTCACAACTACTTGCTTCCTAAATACGAGGGCGTGCCACCGGTCTCTTACCTTGACCATATCTCTTCGGGTACCTGCACACTAAAAACGTTCCCCCGAGGGGGTCAGCTTTCGCTGAGCATGATAACCGCATACCCGCGTACTAGTGAGGGTACGCCGACCACTTGGTCGAATACATGCAGTTCATTTTACAATACATACATACATACATGCTTTCATTCATACTAATACAATACTTTACAAGGATACATTCATACAGTTCAATACATACACGGAAGACAATACAAGTCAACCATCCATACTTACCTTCACCGGAATGCACATACACAATACATACACAATACTTACACAAAACACCATACTTGTTAGCTCTATTTGTCCACCCGGGTAATCGGGTGGAGATTACACTTTTACTCGTTCCACGGTACTTACGCATACATACTCATACTCATACATACTTACTTACTCTTACTCATGTTAAGCCGGTATGGCCTCTGGGCAGGACTACACCGTCCCACCACCAGGCTTTACTTGGTTCACCAATCCAGGATGCTACCCATTTAAGGGGTTTGGGCCATGGACCAGTTTAAGAACCAGGAATCGGATCTAACCTCTATGTCTCCTCATCCTCACGCGTGGCCGAAACTATATCGAACTTCTACTCATTCCAATTTACTCGCTTTCAAGTTAGGAGTTAGGTAGTTAGGAATTAGTAGAAGTCAACATCCAAGCCATATATACACAATTACAATGCTCAATTCACATCCATACGAAATACGATACCATCCACGAATACAATACAGGGTACAAAACACTTCCTCATCATTCATATATTCATGAATTATACAAACTAGTGTTCAAGACAATAATCTTCAAGACACTATAATCAAGCACAAGTAAAGTGCAATATAGTCCGATTCATGCATTTATCTTATTTAGGTGATCAAATAAGCCACACAAATCGGGGGGTAACCTCCAGATTAGGATACAGGGCATGAAGAAATCATACCGTTCACCGTTGTACTTGTATCCGACGTTCCTCCGGTGTTCACAATTCAAATCCTATGATATACATACAATTGAGTGATTAATCTAACTATCATTAACTTAACTCGATATCTTTACACTCCCTAACTCATACTTATTAAGTCCTTACAATTCTTATATTTACAAATTGTTTACTTACTCTTTATTACTTTAAGTTCATTTACTTACTTAGTAATGGTATACTTATATATGTACATATATATGTGTAGGTATACATATATATATATATATACTTATTGTAATAATTTTTTTTGTGACTCGACCGACCTTACCCAAGTTCGGTCCCAGGGTCGGTCGAAGTCAGTAGGGAAATGCGCTGGAAAACTTCAGGGCCGACCGACCTTGCAAGTCCGGTCCCAAGGTCGGTCCATTCCAGTGAGTTGGGGACGGAAAATTTTCGCCCGCGACCGACCTTGCAAGTCTGGTCGCAAGGTCGGTCCATTCAGTAAGTTACATGACGGGAAAATTTGAGTCGACTGACCCTGCAAGTCCGGTCGCAAGGTCGGTCCATTCCAGTAGGTTACATTACGGGAAATTCTTCTGGCCGACGACCTTGCATGTCCGGTCCCAAGGTCGGTCCCTTCCAGAAGGTTTCCGTTTTTGTAAATCTGGGCTCGACCGACCTTGCAAGTCCGGTCCCAAGGTCGGTCCGACCCAGTAATTGCATTTTTATTTCTATTTTCAGTCCCTCTTCTTACCCATTACTTCCCCATTGTTCCTACACTTAATCCCACATGTTTTAACACTAATTAAACCTCCTAATACACCCTAGTTCATCCATTAATCCATTACTCATCTCTACACCAATTTACACACTCATTTTCCTTTCAACACTTACAATAGTTTTTCAATTCCCCAATGCTACAGATTTTTATTCTAACCTTTACCATTCAATACTCCCTCAACAATGCTACTCCTAGCACCCAAAACGCATTGCTTTACATCCTAGTTCTTCTCATTACCTAAATCCTTTTCAATTTGCTTCCAAGGTATTAAACACTCACCTTAAGTTCTCCAAATACTCTTAATCCCTCCTAGTTTCTCCAATGCATCCTAGCACTCTTTGCTACAGATTTTGCATCCTTATATCCTCATACTACACTACCATTCCATGGTTACTAAATCTCCTTACTCATCCCAATACATACCTTGGTTCTCCCATTCACCAAGTCATTCTAAATACATATTTCCTACCAAAATTTTGTCATAGTTCATCTACTTTTCTTACTTAGCCACACATACACAATCTCACTTATTTCATTCCTAATCTAGCCACACCCATACAAGGGTCCTACCAGCACACAAAGCTATTAATCCATCTCAATACATCAATACCCCACTCCATCAAACATCAATACCAATACTCAACCACATCACATTTGGCTCCAAAGCCTACAATTCAAATACTTGCTCTTAAGTACTCAAACTTCACAATCCTTAATACTAGTACAAGGTTTTGGGTTCTTTAAATATTTTACCCATTCCCATTACTCTAATGCAATAGAATTTAACATTAGGAATGAGCTCTTACCTTGAGCTTGTTTTTCCTTCATTTCTTTTCCACTTTTCCTCTTCTCTCTTTCTTGCCCAATCGGCCATATGGGGAATGGAGTTGCCAAACTCCATTCCCATCACCCAAGCACACAAAACAATTGCAATTAATATACTAACCCTTATATTTATACTAACTCATTGAGATGTTTTAAACAAATTTCTAGGGTTTACCTTTTGAAGCTTTTAGGAGGGGTTTTAGCCTTTGGTTCAAGAAGGTGAATCCACCACCATTGCAAGGTTGATATTGTGCTCAAAAGAGAGAGAGAAAATGGAGTGTTACAATGGGGCAAAATTCGGTTACCAAAGGAGATGAAGAAAACTTAAGGTTCCATCATGGAGATTTTTACCTTAATGGAGAGAGGGGACCCCAAGCTACACATTGATGCTATTTTCTTCACCAATGGGGTATACCCACGAAATGAACTTCCTCATTTTGGATTTTGAAAGAGAGAAGTGTAGAGGATGATGAGGGGGATTACAAATATGTAATTATTTTTGCATTTGAAGCTCACATGAGGGTGGAGCATGGAGAAGAAGAGAGAGCTTCCATTGTTGTAGAGGGGAAGCTCAAAATCGCTGCATGAGGGAAGGAGGAAGAAAGAGAGCACGATGGGGAAGGAAGAAATGGGAGAGAGAGAAGAAAAAGGTGAGGAAAGAGAGTACTCTTTTTTGCTTTTGTATTCTTTTTCTTTCTTCTTTCTTTATTTGTTTATTGTGTGTGAGAGGGAAGGGGGGATCGGTTGATACACAGCCCCTTGTGGGTTTTAAAAATTTTATTTACAATAGTGGACACACTAGTTTGGTTTATTTATGCTTTTACCCCACAACTTCCCGTTTTTGACAGTTTTTACTATTTTCTCGTTTTATTGGTTTATTGGCTCTAGACCTTCACTAATGTTTATTAATGACTATTTGGTTGACCAAAATTGTTACGAGTCTATTTGACCCGCTTGAAGACGTGTTTTCCCGGTTCCTCGAAAAACGTGCTTTAAGGTTCGTTTGTGTTTATAATCCATTTTAAGGATCCGTTTTTCTTCGGGACTTGTTCCCTCATGATTACTTATGTCTTATTAAGCCTTTAGAATCCTTATAATACGCTAACCAAGGTCTAATACCTCCTATGGTTAGTTAACGCTTATTTAGCATTTTTCGCTTTTTAAGCGTTTCTTTATTTCTTTTGGATTTATTTTCCCTTACCAATATTTCTTAATCATTATTAGGCTCTTAAATACCTATTAGGATAATTTAATCGCCATATTTAAGGTCGGGGTATTTCAAAGGATCCATTTATTTTTAAGATCATATTCAAGTTTGTATGATTATCTGATGCATAGAGTTCAGAAACTTGTTAGGTTATCAAAAGTACCTGCAAACTGTGTGATTGTAATCATATTCATCCTCTTAAGCTTTGTCTTTATTCTTGTGAAAATATGAAGTTATGCAAAGTTTTTGATTCTATGATACTACTAATGTGGTGGTATCTTGACTCTTAGATAGGCAACAAGGGCTTTGAGTTGCAGGGTCCTCATTGACTTTTTTTTTCTAGAAATGCTGATTTCCCTTTTGTAACCAGTCACAGCTCCACTGAAAGCTCTCTTGTCTTTTCCTTGGGTGTGTTTCTAGTAGGAAGGGAAATTTCCAATAACCCAATAAAACTCCTCAACCAAATGATCTTGTTTCTTGCAGTGGGAGCATTTTACCATTATTTTGTCGTTTCTATTTGATTTCCCAGTAAAATCTTGTGATAACCGATTAAGAGACGTGCTAGCAAATGCCATGGATTCGCTTTCATTTCTTTGGGACTTCTTAGCAATTATGTGATTCTCTTCCTCCCTTAATACGACATATACTTGCTCAATAATCGGCAAGGGTTTCATCATGAGGATACTGCTTTGTATAGCTTTGAAAGAATCATTCATGCCCATCAATAAGTCAAAGACTCCTTCATTCTCTTGCAATTTAGAAATTGCTTCTGACGAACCGCACAAACAAGGGGGGATATTAATCAGCTCGCGTTATTCAGTCCAGATCTTTACCCATTTGGTGTAATAATTATCAACGGTTGATGAGTGTTCAAATGAGCATGTTTCAGGTGTGCATTGCATGAATCAACACTTTTCATGCTCATTTCTCCACTTTAGCTAGTTTTCCTCTACTTTGTGTTTATTAGGGCTTTACATATTTACTGATTAAATAGGAGGAATAACATATCTAGGAATACATTAGACAAAGAGACGAACATGTGGACGCAAACGGATCCAATATTGGAGCTAAAACGAAGAAACTGGAGCAGAAACAAGTTGAAGTTGCTTTCTGGAAGTGTGGTCTAGGTTTGTGTCTGGGTTTACAAACCTAGACCACACCTAGAACGCAATAGAGACATGTTTTAAAACGTGGTAAAAAGAGAGAGAGAAGGGGGTCGAGCCGGGGCACACCAGAGCAACGCGCGGAAAAGAAGAAAAGAAGAGAGGAGAGAAGAAGAAGAAGAAATGAAGAGAAGGAAAAGAAGAGGAAGATCCCCCTCACCATTGAAGCTCTTCTCCAACCTTATTAATGGCTATCTCTTCTCCCTTTTATTTATTTGTGCTTTAATGGAGGCTTGACCTCACTTGTAGCTATGGATTTGGATTGCCCCAAATCCCTCAAACTTCATTGTTGAGTCTTGGATTGATGTTTATGCTATATTTTAGTCCTTGTTCTTAATTGAAGATGATTATTGAGTGATATGGTCTTTAAGCTTGTCTTTACCAATTTTGGGATTTGCCTAGGGTTTACTCTAATTAATTGTCATTTTGTTAAATTGGTTGGTTTGTTATCATCGATTAGTTTAGCATTAGTGTGGATTTCTATGTACGGTTTCCAGAAATAGAAATCTATACCATTGGGACTTAAAAAATGTTAGCCGATTTTCACTAATTTTAAGATGAGGTTCTCATTACAATTAAGGTAGATATGTGCTTAATATTTCTGATTGAATTAGAGACTCGAATTAACAGTTGGTTTCTGTTTAAATTGGTTAGAATTAATAGATCAAGATTTGGCTATTAATTAAATTCCCGTTGTTTAGCTACTTATCAAAGATTCAACAATTGGTAGTAAAGGGTTGCAGGTGCATTTCCTATCCCGAGCTACATCTATCCTAGTTTAGTTAGTTTAGTTTTATTGTTTTCCTTTATCTTCCCTTAATCTAACCAAAAAACCAAAAACCAAAAACCCCCCAATTTATATTTATGCACTTTTATTTGTATTATTGCACGTTTACTAAGCTTATGATGAGTTAGATAATTGTGAAGTCTCTGTGGATATGACACTTGTTGTACTGCTTTGACTGGGTTCACTGCCATTAGTTTGCAAGATAGTTTCACTACCATTTTGCACGATCGAAACTTCCTTGTTCCAGTTTGTGTGATTCTTGTCAGAGGGCATAAAGTCTTGCTCCTGATGGGTTGTCAAAATGCTTGCAGAGGTGGGCTCAAATTTTGGCAACAATGGAGAAATACATGACTGATTCTCTAATGGAGTCCCTCTAGAGCGGTGAATAACTAGTCGATGACCATCCCGTTGGTTCTATCCTAGGTATGCTGCTTTGCCCCTTCATAGTCAGGTCCATTTGTCATTCCAGTTACGAACACTAATTTGATTTCGAGATTAGACCGACGGTGAATGATCTTTTCCAATTCACAAACCCGGTGCCATTGAACTTGTAGACGAGCACTATTCCAGGGTTATCTGATGGATGAGTATAGAGCTCCTCATCGGACGGAGTTGAGTTTTGTAAAGATATTCGTCTCTTCAAGATCGTGAATCTGTTTTTCTTTTTTTCTTATCTATGTGTTCTTCTTTTCATTGTGTCTTTTGTTCTTCCCCAAACATGATTCACGACGGAGAAACAAAAGTCATGAATCACAAGATGGGTTTAGATGAAGAAGAAAGGAATCAGAGAATAGAAGAAGCTGAGTGGGAATTTTTCCAAGTAATGCTCTTGATAATTAATTATTGTTTATATTGTGTAAAAGTAATAAAGTTAACTAATTAATATCATATTTTATTAATTTTGTACTTATTTTTTTATAAACTCTTAACTAATTAATTTTAGCTAAAAATATAACAAGACCCTTGAAAATGTAACAATTAATATACATATTATACATATTGATTTATGATCAAACAATAGTTTATCATGTATACAATAATAAAGTTAAACTAATTAATTATCATATTTTTATTTTATAATTTCTTATTATATTTTTTATAAAAAGCTATAACTAATTAACTTTAGCTAAAAATATAATAGGGGCCTCAAAATAAAAAAATATTAATATACATTACATGTTGAATTATGATCATATAGTGTTTATGATGTATACAATAATAAAGTTAGCTAATTTATTATCATATTTTATTTTATAATTTCTTGCATATATTTTTTATAAACTATTAAATAATTAACTTTGTTGTACTGAGTTTATCAAGCTTTAAGTGTGAATGAACCTTGATAACAAAACCCTACTTATCTTATCACATTTGTTACAAGTTACTTTATTATTTTTTAACGAAATAGAATTTTAAACGGTATTTTTATTAATATTAATGTGGTAGTAAAGAAAACGATAAATGCACTTGCACATAACTAATTTAACAGACTTATACTGTAAATATGTCACACTGCTAAACAATATTTTCAAAAAAACTACAAATATGTCAACACAAAATGATCACTAAATATGCAGCACAAAAACAATTACCCAACTATACTGGTTTATAATTAGCGTGATAAAAAACGTTTCGATTTTCTAATGAGGTATGAAATTCAAAGGTTTTAAAACGGATTTGAAAAAAAAGCATATATCGAAAGGAAATTTGAATTAATCTTGATGATTGTGTAGAGATTGGTTTATCAAATGAGTTAGTTATAGTTAAATTGTGTTCAGTCTTTTAATACAGTATACCATTTTACTGTATTAAACTCTGTAATTATTTTCTAAATTTTGATATATATTTTTTATCATTTTATCCATTGTTACAGCTCTCCGAATTGGATGTATACATAGATAAAGCTGAACTTCAATTTTGAGTAATTTGTTAATATTGAATACACAACACATAAGTAGAAGTAATTAATTCGAGTTACATCAGTCTAAAAATCATCTCTGTCTCTCACAATGGATTTGAAACATTCGCTTGTTCACATCTGTCTAGCTAAACATTATAAAAGTCTCAAATTGTGTTTTCTTTCTTTAACATGTAATGTAGGACAGACAAACGCAGCTAACTGTTGAGTGCTGAAATAAATTAGCAAAACTTAACGTAATTGTTCCCTCCTGGTCTTTTTCGAAGGAACACATCCACTAGTAGAGTCCAAATAGCTTGACTTGAGTGCTGCACGACTTTTGATTAAGATCGACATTAAGTCAGTAATGTTATTCATTCTTGCGGTAGTTACTCTTTATTAAATTCTGTTCCACGTGGCGTGACTACTTCTAGAATCATAGTATTCAGATTGTCTTATTTATTTTAATGTATTATTGACTTTAATATTTAATATATAAATAAAATAATTTAAAAAATTTAAATTTTATAAAAAGTTTTACAAGATATAAATTATATATTATAAAATTTACTTTATAAAATTATATATCTTATATGTTTAATATTGAATTAAAAAATACTCTCTCGTCCTGAATTGACCGTCTGTTTATTATTTGGAATGTTGTTGACTTCAATTTTAAACCTATAAGATAAATTAATTTTGAAAATTTAAATTGTACATATGATTCCTTACATGATAAACTATGTTATAAAAGTTAGTTTTATAAAATTATTTTATCTTATATGTTTAATTTGAAGTGGAAAAACTTACCATAAAAACAAACAGGAACGACAAATCAGGGGTAGATAAAAGACAGACCCTGAATTGAGGGGGGATGAAGTAGTTAGACTTGTAAAGTTGAGATTACGTCGACCACATGTTCATTTGAAAAGACCCACATTACTTGGGATGATAAATTTCACACGTGACGTAGGGAAGAAAAGTCAGCAATGATGATAGAATGGTCACTTATCATCTCGTCAATATGACATAAATACGAGAAAGCGAAAAAAAACACGCAAAGCCAATAATGATTAATGACCGGCCGGGTGGTGGTTGTCAAACTCAGATTATAAATATCGACGGGTGAACCTCCGCTGTGTGGGTCGTCCTTTCCGAACTCTTTTAATTGTTCGGTTGACGTTGTTGTACAAGTACATAAATACCGTTTTAAGTGATAGAACTTCAAACTTATAGCTATATTCCATTTTGATCACACCCGAGAGTTTAGATTATTTGCAGCGGATAGTTGATAATTTTACAGTATGGAAAACCCGGAGATGGTGCCATATTACAAGGTGGAGACTATCACTTGTCAACAAATAATTGAAAGAAAAATATTGAGAGAAGGAAACAAAATAAAAAAATAAAATACCTCTACCGCTCCGGAGTAAAGAATTGGGGGGTGAATATGATTGTTGTTATTAGGAGAGAGAAAAAGATATTTTTTTCAAAATGTTATAACTTACAAAATATAAGTGCAAAAATAAAAAAAATTCTATCATTGTTCATCATTTTTCGTGCTCTTCGAAACAAGATGCATCATGGATATGTTTTGGTCAACTTAAAATTTTATGTTTTTAGAATGAGTATATATCAGGTAGTTTTTAAGTGAATCTTACTCATTAGTAAAATGAATCTTCTTTAATAATAAAATGAATCATATTCATTAGCAAAATGAATCTTACCACAAACACCCCAAAAACCACCACAGGATAGCTAAAAACGTCGAAGACATTTTTAGGGTTTGTAGTACAGGGTTTAGGGTCGTTAGTGACGACAATATAAAGCGTAGAACTAATGCCAAAAAGATTACCCTACCCCCCAAACACCCAAAAAACCACCCTAGGATAGCTAAAAACGTCGAAGTCATTTTTAGGGTTTGTAGTACAGGGTTTAGGGTCTAATGACCTAAACCCTAAACCACAAACCCTAAAAAACTGTCGAGTCGAGTCAGTGACGACAATATAAAGCGTAGAACTAATGCCAAAAAGATTACCCTACCCCCCAAACACCCAAAAAACCACCCTAGGATAGCTAAAAACGTCGGAGGCATTTTTAGGGTTTGTAGTACAGGGTTTAGGGTCTAACAACCCTAAACCCTAAACCACAAACCCTAAAAAACTGTCGAGTCAGTGACGACAATATAAAGTGTAGAACTAATGCCAAAAAGATTACCCTACCCCCAAACACCAAAAAAACCACCCTAGGATAGCTAAAAACGTCGAAGGTATTTTAATAGCATTTTAATGACCTTTGATTCACTTTTTAACAACCTTTGGTTCACCTTTTAACAACCTTTGATTCACTTTTCCTAAACTTAAGATTCACAATGAATCTTAAAATATATTTTGTACATATAAAAATAAAAAAATTAAATTTATCAAAACATATTCATGTTTGGTCTTATTTTAAATAACTCGAATTATGATGAACAATGATATAAAATTTATGTTATTTGGACTTATATACAATAAGATACAACATTTTAAAAATTTTATAAAATGATAAAGTAAAAAAACAAAAAAATTGAAACAGTCGCCACCTTAGAAGGTGGCGTAGACGCCATGTTCGAACTTGCCTATTTTATCTCTAGATTTATTAGTTTATATTCTTCTCTTTCACGCCTTTTTAAGTATAAGTTATTATCTCTTCAAATTAATTGTTTTACTAAAAAAACTCTCACTAATCCTCTAACATATTCAAAAATTAAATTGAATAGAAATGACTGTCCCCAACAATATTCTCAATTTTTATATGGTCACCTGATTTGTCTACTTGTATTCATAATTCTACAATTACTAAAAAGATATCAACTACAAGCAATGTGGTCAAACGATGCACTATCAAAAATTCCAAGTGTTTGAATTCTTAGTAAGGCATGAAGAAGAATCAATGACATTAGGGCATTGCAATAATTGGTGAAGGGTTCTTATTCATTGATCAAAGGTAGAAGCTGATTTATTATTAGACTATCGAAAAACTATCAACAATAGAGGAGTTGTTCTCTCTTTGATTGGTACTTTAGTTCTTCAATCTTCAACATAAACATTTGTATAGTCATTCTTGTTCTTCTAGTTATCTCAACGGTGTCTGTGTTTTTCACAATAGGAACACACACAACCTTTTTGCTTTGGTTAATTATTATCTCACTTGTTCTCACCTTCACCATTTAAATTGTTTGTTAGATCCCCCGACTCACAATAGTTGTGTAGCCACCTCAAATCTGGATTGAACATTACCACATGTTGCGAAGGCCATGGCATCAATACTGTTAGACTTATGATTCACATCAAGCTATTGTTGTTTTTATTCTTGATCGTGGAATTATTCCATAATACCCCGAGTGAGAAAACCCCAAACCAACCTGTAACGGCCAGAAACAGCAAAGACAAAATTATCGATGAAAATCTAGAAGCTCAACACTATAAGAACCTTCTCAAAGAGCTTGAGTGCTATATACCAAATCCAACCGCCACCAAAAATAGCCTGCGGGAGAACATTCGCAAGTGTGCAAGGAAAGTAGTGAATCATGGGGATAGTGGGGATGCAAAACATATGAGGGATGGGATCCAATCAGAAGGCAATAACAATCAAGAGAGAGATCAAACACTCGGCAGCCAATAGAGTCTCGAGATTCTGGAGAGGGAGGAGGACAAGTCTGGCTTGGGAGGAGGTTATGGCCGAAGGGCGATCAGGGGGTACAGTAGTGCTCTGGAATGAGGAGGAAGTTGAGGTGGAGAAAGTAGAGAAATCCAACAGGTGGATAATGATGGAAGTCAAAATGCGAGATGACAGGTTCAAAGGGGCAATACTCTATGAGTATGCACCACGTAACAAGGAGGGGAGGGACAAGATGTTCAAGGGTATCATATCAGCTAAAGAGGAATGGGAACGACCACTGTTTGTACTAGGGCATTTTTATGCCACACTAAGGAGGGAGGATAGACTGCATGGGGAAGAGAATTCAAGAGCGGAAGGGGATAGGGAGTTCATGACATGGGTAGAAGAGATGAAGATTGTTGAAATTTCATTACGGGATGCCAAATTCACTTGGAAGGGGAGAGACACTTGTAGTAAGATCAATAGGGTGTTTACTGCAGACGAATGGTGCGCACAGTATTACGACATCAGCTTAAGCTTGGACGAATGGGCTATATCCGATCACAGGCTGCTGGTGGTAGTATCATTCATCGCCAGGTGGATAGTAATTCCAGAAGGCTTGCGAAAGAGATTTGGGGAGGAGTTGCTGAGCCGAGAGTTGAACTCCTTGTGTGGTTTCTTCTATTTGAGAAGCTGATAACTAGGTACATCTTGTTTGAAAAGGATATCATCCCAATAGGACAAAGCTGGTGCCCGTTATGCCGACAACATATGGAGTCAACTGACCATGTCTTATTCCTATGTGAGACTTCGTTGCGTATATGGAGTGCTCTAGTCGGTTGGTTGAGAATAACATTTACACTTAGGGACTCGTCAACTCGTATCTGTGAGGATTGGATGGCTATAGACCTCAACAAGAAATAGAAGAAAATTTGGAAATCGACATTCTACTATGGGGTGTCTAGTATTTGGCATGGGGAATGAGCTAGTTTTTCGAGAGGACGTTTTTATGGTGGAAAGACTGATCGAACAAGCTAAGTGGGGTGTGTGGAGATGGATGAAAAGATGGTGGCCAGACTTTCCCACTGTGTGTGAGAGATTTATCAGTGATACAAACCTTAGGGAGGATTTGATATACTTGTAGTATTGTAATGCCCGGGGTGCTGTACTCTTTTTCCTCTATAGCTTTTTTGCCCACTGGGTTTTGGCTATAAAGGTTTTAATGAGGCAAGCACCGGGCAAGGGAGGAGATGTACTCTCCTAATGAGTAAACAATTTTGTACTATTTACCTATCGCATTGAATAAAACACCTAATTATAAAAAAATATATAATATGATCTCTATATGCTTGGTATGTAAGGAATCCATAATAAGTACATTGCCCCAAATCAGGTTGTAGGGTTCATCAACTTCTTGAGGAACTCAATCAAGCACTTTTTTTCTTTAATTTCATCAATTCTTTTCCTTTTTCGCAATTATAGGGTCCAACATCAAACAAAAGATAAAATTCATCTCATAGCTTATTAACACATGTGAAATACACAAACAATAGTGTCCCTATACTGATAAATGAGCGCAATTTCCCTCTTATTGGATCCGTTTGTGGTCATCTGTCAGAAGCAACTGTCAAAATAAAGTATAAGAAAGATTATGAGACCGATACTGAAATGATTGATGAATTGTTAGATTAGCATTTAGATGCAGCATTTGAATAAAGTAGAGGAGAATGGTGGGATCGATGGTTTATAAGCTCTATAAACTTTGCATTGAGATGTTACTATCACCTAGGCTGAGACCATAGAATTCTCATCATAATATCCATTTGTCATCTTCTATATCAAGTCGAGCTTGCTCTTCGTAAGCAAGGAGAGATAAACATTACTCTTCTACGTAGCAAAATTCTCTCCACATAACTTTGGAGATACTATCATGCCAAAATGATCAAAAGGATGAAAATAAATGACATTAGAAAATTCATATCACTACAACAATATGTAAACCGGGACACTTTGTATTAGTGAGGGCAACATAAATCTTGCCTCCAAATAAAGATCAAAGGGGTGAGCACTTAGTTACCTCTGCTTTTTTAATCAATGAAGACGTGTCAATTGGTCACCTCTAATTTTATGATCAATGAAGATGAGTCAACTAGTCATCTCTGTTGATACGATCAATGAAGGTGACACAGATCTTGTGCCTCCGTCGGTAGCTGTTCGGTGTCACCCTATGAGATCATTGGAGGCGAGGTGTTTTAAGTCGCCTTAGTAGTTTTGTCTTTAATCGAAGGCAATTTGAGTCGCCTGTCATGACTTATTTACAGAGGCAAGGTCATTTAGTCACCTCAGTTGTTCATAAGTAAATTAATTACTCTCTTCTTTCCATACACTACTTGCTCATCTGTCAAACTCTTCCCTTCATCGCCATCTCCGTCTCCCCTTCATCTCCATCTCGGTTGGTTGCTAACTTTGAGCTCAATCTCCCATTCATCTTATCTTGTCCTTTTAAATTTGTGGTAAATGAGTGAATTGTCTAAGCTAGTAGAAGAACCATAACCATAATCGATAGACTACGACACAGAAAAAACACAAAACAAGGGAGTCTTCTCTCAATTCATGTTTCATTTATCAATCTATTCCTGAATACTAGAATTGACGATATTTGATATGCCAGGAAAAGATATAAGCCAATAACCCCATGTTTTTAGGTCATTTTCCGTCATGCATGCAGGTTCTTCCCCAATAATTACTGAATCGCGAATTCGAAATGGAGGTTGTACCATCTTGTAACACGGAGATGGCTAGTTTTGGTATTTTGTCCGCCACATGTCAACATTCTATTGGAGGAAAAAAAGAAAAAAGAAAAAAAGAGAGAATAAGAGGGAAAGTCACGCAGAGGGGGAGAGGAGTATGTGAGTAGGAGAGAGAAAAAACATTTTTTTCAAAATGTCATAACTTATAAAATAAAGTGTAAAAATAAAAAGAATTGTACCATTGTTCATCATTTTGTGCTCTTCAAAACAAGATGTATCATGGATATGTTTTGATAAATTTTTTATTTTTCATTTTTGTATGTACATATTTTTATGATTCATTGGATCTTAAGTTTAAGAAAGTGAATCAAAGGTTGTTACAACGAGAATCAAAGGTTGTTAAAAAGTGAACAGAGAGTGCTTAAAAGTGAATACGAGTTTAAAAAAAGCGAATCTCATAACAGAGATTGTTTAACTAAAGTGATTCAAATTGTTTGACTAGTGTGAATCGGAGGGTTTAAAAAAGTGAATCAAGGTTGTTAAAAAGTGAATCACAAGTTGTTACAAAGTGAATCAGAGTAATAAGAGTGAATCTCGTAAGCATAGATTAAGAGGTTTAAGAAATGTGAATTAGAGGTTTTTATAAAATTAATCATGCGTTTAAGAAAAGTGAATCAAAGGTTCAAGAAAGTGATTCTCGTAAATAAATATTGTTTTAACTAAAGTGAATAAGAGGTTTAAGAAAAGTGAACTAGTGGTTTAAGAAAAGTGAATCAAAGTTTTTTAAAGGTGAATCAAAGGTTTAAGAAAAGTGAATATTTTGTTTAATACTAGTAAAAGTTAATCCTACCACAAAAACTTATGGAAGGGTGGTTTTTTTAAGGTGTTGGGGGGGGGGGGGGGGGGGAGGTAGGATAACCTTTTTGGCATTAGTTCTACACTTTATATGTTGTCACTACTCGAAGGCGTTTTTAGCATTTCTAGGGTGGTTTTGAGGGTGTTTGGGGGTAGGCAATCTTTTTGGCATTAGTTGTACATTTATATTGTCGTCAGACTCGACAGTTTTTTTAGGGTTAGGGTCTAACAACCCTAAACCCTACACTACAAACCATAAAAATTCCTCGACGTTTTAACTTTACTATAGTGGTTTTATAGTGTCTGGGTAAGATTCATTTTGTTAATGAATAAGGTTCATTTTAATTAAAGAAGATTCATTTTGTTAATGAATAAGATTCACTTTAAAAATACCTAATAGATACTCATTCGAAAAATATAAAATTTTAAGTTTACCAAAACATATCCATGATACATCTTGTTTTGAAGAGCACGGAAAATAATGAACAATGGTATAATTTTTTTTTATTTTTGCACTTATATTTGTGAGTTATAACACTTTGAAAAAAAATTCTCTCTTCTACACTCCCTCTTGCACCCGTCTAACACCCTTTTCCATTTTTTCTCCTATCACATACTGACACTGGATGGAGCAACAGGTATAAGGTGACGCAAGCGCCATCCTCTCCGTTCCGTACTGAATTCTATCCCGAGCTCTTATTTATGGGTGGTGGTCTATATCATTATTCCTTCTTAAATTACTAAATTTTGATAATGCAGGATACTCAGTGTTAATCAATTTATTTCGGCCAAGAAGCAAGCTGACCTTGATCCTTGATCGTAAGTTCAAATTTTTAATATTTGCCTGACCTCTGTCTGTTCTAGCTAAACCGCTTATTTGCACTGTACCTAGTTCTCGTTAGTCCTCATTAAAGTCAATGCAAAATTATTGAATTACAATGTTGATTAGATTAATCGCTTATTAGTGTTTTTTTAGATAATTCCTATGTCATAATCCATCTTCTCTCTCCATGATCTCTCTCGCAGCTACCGCCGGTATATATCTTCTTCAGTCTCAATAAAACTTCTCGCTCTTATGCTGCAGTAAATTCTATCGCTACTAATGTTAATAAGCAATCCACAGTGATAATGAGTTTCTTAAATTAATTTTAGTACCATGTCAATAAAAATTTTTTTGTTTGTAAGCAACTCAACTAATATATTCATCCCTGAAAGAGAAAGTTCTTAATATCCACTCCCTCCCATATTTTCTCATCTCTCTTCTCCCACTATCTTTTTTACTTTATCATCCCGTAAATATTTATTAATAAATTGATGACAGTGAAACAACCGATCAAATTGAATGTCCGTTCCTTAGATAAGAAACGATGGGAAACAGAAAGTAGTGGATTTCACACCATGTTGTAGAGTTTTTATTTCTTACTGATTATATTTGGATGGAATCCACACCATGTGGATGCCCTAAGAGTTTATCATTAAATAGAAAATGATGACAGTTGACAGTATCAGTGAAACCCTAGAAGTGAAACAATGACAAAATTAACGTATAATATGACTTAAATCACTGCCAAATAAAGGAGATTCTAATATTGAAGAATTTGTTAGAGATAGAATAATAGCCACCGTAAGTATCTCTTAATAACATAGGGTATATATAGATACAAGGAAGATATACATAATGGTAAATATATAATATCCCTTACATCCCCATAGTCACAATGGGAGTGTCACAAAGGTTGAGACTATCTCTAAAGTCACAAAATAAAGCAGAAGGCAATCCTTTGTTAAATATATCAACATATTGATGTGCAGACGAAACATGGAGGATGTATGTCATCCCAAGGGCCACCTTTTCCTGAACAAAGTGAATATCTATCTCAATATGCTTGGTATGTCGGGTTGGATAACATGTAGACAGTGCTGACATTATCACAATAGAAAACTGTTGCCTGATGAAAAGGAAACCCGAGTTCATGAAGAAGAATACAAATCCAGCATGATTCAACCACTACATTAGCAACTGCCAGTACATGGCTTTTCACTTGACTGAGAGATCGTGGCTTGACGTTTGGAGAACTAACTAATCAAGTTGGGACCAAGAAAGACATGGTAGCTGGAAGTGGATCGTCGCGTAGTTCGGCAACTTGTCTAGTCTGCATCAGAATTTAAAATAATGTGAGGGTGGTGGTCAGAGAATCTGTGATCCACAAACCAAGGGAAGTGGTGCCTCTAACATAGCAGAAAACTCGTTTCATGGCTTTCCAGTTAGGGATGGAAATGGGTCAGGTTTAGGTCGGGTGACGCTCCACCCGACCCGTCACCCGTTTTTCACCTGTTATACTCCTAATGACCTTTACATGTCATCAAACAAGTCCTAATCATCATCTAATATCATTAACATCCAAATCATCATCTTAAAATCCCATTTCTCACTTTCTGAGACATTTTTGGGGTGGTCCGAGTTTGTGTCCGGGGTTGTAAACCTGGACCATCCCTTTGATAAACATTCTGCCGTATTTTAGTGTTGGTCCGGGTTTGTGTCCAGGGTTATAAACCTGGACCAACCCCTGGGAGTAGTTTTGCCTAGTTTTTAAGGTGGTCCGGGTTTGTGTACCTATTTGCAAACCCGGACCAAGTTTGGAGCTGCTGAAATTAACAGTTTTTTTTAACTCCTTTCACCCCTATTTCATACCCAATTCTATTCTAATATTTTCACATGTTTCCAAACATGTTATAACACCTTAAACTCTCATTAAACCTTCTTAATTCATTGCTCAAACTTATCACTCAATTCTACAATTTTGCACTCTCATTTTCTCATACTCTGCACATTGTGCACACTTGTGTATCTCCAAACACTCTTTTGGTAGTTTACAACTTCACCTCAACCATTTAACCATTCCAAATCCTTTCTACTATATTCATCTCTATTTCCCGAATCCACACACTTGTTTTCAAAGCTCTACACCTTAGTTCATCCCTAGGAATTTCAAACATTTATATTCCACAATTTGCTACAGATTTTGCACAATTCCTTATCCTTCTTCAACCAACACCTCAAGGTGTTTAATTAACTCAAACAAATTCCTTTCCACTCCTAGATAGCCTTTAGGCTCCTTAAACTCATAAAGTCACCTAACTCCTTAATTTCTACCAAAATTTTGCCATAGTTCACCTACAATTCTAACATTCCAAATGCATCATTTCATTCATTTCCTAATCCGTTCACTAGCCACATCCATAAAGGATCCTACCAGTACACAAGCTTCATTCAAAACTCATCAAGCACAATATAATGCAATAACTCAAATTGCTTGGCACTTGGGCCCTTAAATAAAACACAATTAACTAATGCATTAAACACAATCACAATTCCTCATAATATCAATCAAACACATTTTCAGTTCAGATTTTGATTCATCTTTTATTTCCCATCCCAAAATCCTAAAACAATCAAAATAATCATTAAGGTAAGCTATTTACCTTAATCTTTCAAGTTTCCCTTTCTCTTCTACTCTCTCTCTTTTCTCCTGATTCTCAGTCATTGGGCAAAACTATTACCAACCTATAGACCAACATTCAATTTGAATGAAATGATAACTAATGGCACATTCAGGCTCATGAATTAATCTAGAACAAGGAAGGTGCTTATAGCGCAAAATTAGGGCATTACCTTTGGGAGTTCTAGAATAGGTTTTCAACCTTGAATCAAAGAAGGG
This sequence comes from Limonium bicolor, assembly GCA_023374045.1. Taxonomy (NCBI): domain Eukaryota; kingdom Viridiplantae; phylum Streptophyta; class Magnoliopsida; order Caryophyllales; family Plumbaginaceae; genus Limonium; species Limonium bicolor. The sequence goes on along the minus strand of CM041777.1, from coordinate 27,752,858 downwards.
TTCCAACCACCATTGGAGACTTGAAACAATGCTCAAAACAAGAAGAAAGCAAGGCATTAAGAGAGGCAAAAATCGGCCAAGACAAAGGAATGAAGAAAAATGGATTTTCTTTGAATCTTCTTACCTTAATCCAAAGAGGAGACTCTCTAGCTCTAGAAAATCCACTTTCCTCTTCAAATGAGGCTATACTCATGGTGGTCAATTTCACCCATTTGAGATTTGAAAAGAGGGAATGGAAGCCCTTGAGGAGAGGAACACAAATATGTGATTATTTTTGGATTTGGAGCATTAATGTGGCTTGGGCAAGTGGAGATGCATGAGCTGCCATGGAAGGGCTGAAAATCACAAGGAAGGAAGAAGGAGGGAGGGCTGCCGGCTGGAGAAGGAAGAAAGGTGAGGAAATAGAGAAATGAGAGGAGAGAGAAGAGAGAGGTAAGGTCCCCTTTTTACTTTTTCACTATTTGCTTTTTGATTTCTTTTGACAAATAAGAGGCTAGTTGTAAATTAGAGAGGGGAGGGATGATTTGTTTACAAAAAAACCGGCCCCTATATTAGTTGAATAGGGGTTTTTCATCTTTTTACAGGAAACTCTCCTAAACTCCCAGTTTTGGCACTATTCACTAACCGGGCCTGTTTTCTGGATTTTTCTCGTTTCTTTAATTTTAATAGTTCTTAAACTTCCATTAATATTTATTATAGTTATATAGTCAACTACAATTTTTACAGGTCTGTTTGACCACTTAAAGTCACGTTTTTGGGGTTCTCGAAAAACGAGCTTTAAAGCTTCATTAGCGTTTTTAACCCACTATATGGGTCCGTTTTCTTCGGGAATTGTTTCACATATTATTTAGGCGTAATTAAGTCTTAGGAATCCACCTAGGACCCTAACCGAGATCATATACCTCCTATGGTTGCGTAAAGCTCATTTTTACGTTTTATGCTTTTTAAGCATTTTCTCTTTTATTTTGGTTTCACTTTCTTCACCAACATTCTTTAGGCACTATTAGGCCCTTGAATACCATATTAGAATAATTTAATCACCATATTTAAGTCTGGGGTATTTCAACAATAAAATAAACTTTAATTATATTATTAAAAACAGTAAACAAACATATTATTCTTAATCAAAGTTAGTAAAGCAACATTCACATTATTGAACAAACTAGAAGAAAAATTTAGGTTGACAAGTAGCAAATCTTAACCAACAAATTAAGTATTAACTTTAGGGTTTTGTTGTTCTTGGAGGTAAAAAAGGTGGAAAGGTGGGAGTGCATAATAAATCAATATTAGAGAAAATAAATAATATTAGGCAAGAAAGACACAATTAAAATATATAAGGATTAAAACAAAACTAAAAAATTTGAAAGCAAATATAAAATACACAGATGAAGAGTGATTTACGAAATGAAATACAACTATTATTAATGTCATTCTTTAGCCTTGAACTCAATTCATTTTACATATATTAGATGATATCACTGCTGGAAAAAAAAAAGAATAAACAACGCTTTTATTTGTCTTATGGAACGTTTTATAACGTTGTTTATGTCAGCGACGCAAATGGTCGAACCTCTTAAAGAACGCTTGTAAGCGTTTTTATACAAAATTTTAAAAGAACGCTTATTACTAAAGCGTTTTTAAGGTGTGTAAGGTGGTGGGGATCTACGAGGCATAAAGAACGCTTTCATCTTGAAGCGTTCTTTATGTGTGAACAAAAAAACGCTTATATACTATAAGCGTTCTTTATGACATCTTATAAAAAACGCTTATATGCATAAGTGTTTTCTATGATATTTGGCGCAAGAGTATAAGAAACGCTTATACATATAAGCGTTTCTTATGTGGTCCTTTTTTGAATATTTTTATTTTATACAATTTATTACCCTGTGCATAACACAAAATGCTGATCACAAACCTGTTTGCATTATATATACCCGATTGACCAAAATGGAGAATTTTAACAGATGCAACAGTAGTACTTTGTTTGCATTATACCAGCACATAAGCTTAAGTGTATATAGTACCAATCAACTACAAACATTAGTAACTAGTTAACCAAACTACTAAATGGTTCAAGTTCACAACTATACAACCATTTGAAAAAATAAAAGATAGCTACAACTCATGACTTCTTCTGATAAATTTAGTGCTTTCAACACATGTGCTCCTTGACAAACTCGAGATTGGCTTATGAAATAGTATGTCATTGTATTGAGAAGAAATCAACAAGCTGCACGCGAGAATTATAAAAGCAATTAAGTGCACCATTTAAACTTATCCAAACATGCACAAATAGTTAAATTACCAATTCAAACACAAAACTTATAATATGTACCTGAAAAGAAATAAGATGAAGAGACAAGAAAGAAAAGGAGACAGTTGTTGCCTCTTTTGAAGAAGAAAGTACCGACGATCATGATGATTCTTCTACTGATATAAAAGAGACAGAAGAAGAAAAGCATGGTACAAAAGACAAAGGCAAATACCGATGAAAGGATGAATGAGAACTCATAAACAAAGAGGTTGAAGAAATTGGCTAAGAAGTTAAGTGAGGCTGCCATGAAGCAGAGTCCGGTGGCGATTAACGAATTACTGGCCCACTTCATGACCCTGAATGTAGAAAATGGTTTTCTAAAAGAGTTATATGAGGAGTAGAAGAGGAAACTTAGTCAATTATATGGTGGCATGGGGGACTATATGAAGATAAAGTGGTACCAGATCGCCCGGTTGATGAGTTTCATGACTTATGGATGGAGATGGAGATGCTAGGCACTTCTCCATCTCCAGTTTCGATTGGATTCACATCTTCTTTCTGTTTTGAACATCAGTAGGTCTGAGAAATCCTTAAACACTTGGACATGAATGTATGTATATTGCATGCAGTCAATTGGAATACTAGCCACACACTGTTGGTGTGGGGTACTGCATCATATCTTTTAAAAAAACTAGATGAAGGTCCCTTGGCAATTAAAAGATTGAGAGATTCCCCCTAAGAAGGATTGCCCCAGAGTTTGTTAAGGGTCTTTAACAAATGACAACAATAAGTGACAATTTTTATGCAAAATAAGTGATAGCTTTTATGGTATACTATAACCATAGTAGAATGATACCACTTTGTCATGAGTATTTTTCCAAGATAAATTTTTCGCTTGGAAGCCAAGTCCAGCAGTATGCACAACACACATAGCACACATCTGACAAGCAAGCACACACAACAAGCATCAAGGGACAATATTTAGGCAACCAAACAAGGAACACTCATGATCGGCGTCGGCCAAGGCCCGACCAGCTAACCGAACCAACCCTTGTGCCACAAGCATGACTAAGGGTGGTCTTGAACCGCCCCACGGTGAGTTCCCTCATCCTCACATCCCTTTGCCCAAAGGCATGGATGCGCGGGGCACTCCACTGAATGAACACCTTCCCGTGGAGCAACCCCAGTGCCAGGGCACCTTCAGTAGGGACGCACTAGCGTGGGCCACACAGTGCACTCACCACCACCCGGTTGCATGCCACCAATTCCGGCACCTGGGAAGTCTTTGTGCACAGCACAACCAGCGTCAGCTTACCCAACTATCCAATGGGAACCCGACATCCCGTGCCAAGCCACGCATAACCAGCGAGGCTAGCGCGTGATCTACTTTATACTATGGTTATAGTATAACATAAAAGCTGTCACTTATTTTGCATAAAAGCTGTCACTTATTGCTATCATTTGTTAAAGACCCTTAACAAACTCAGGGGGAATCATTCTTAGGGGGAATCTCTCAATATTTTTAATTGCCAAGGGACCTTCATCTAGTTTTTTTTAAAAGATACGATGCAGTACCCCACACCGACAGTGTGTGGCTAGTATTCCAATTGACTGCATGCAATCTATAGACATTCATGTCCAAGTGTTTAAGGATTTCTCAGACCTACTGATGTTCAAAACTGAAAGAATGATGCGAATACAATCGAAACTAAAGATGGAGAAGTGTCTAGCTTCTCCATCTCTATATCCACCATAAGTCATGAAACTCATCAACCGGGCGATCTGGTACCACTTTATCTTCATATAGTCTCCCATGCCACCATATAATCGACTAAGTTTCCTCTTCTCATCCTCATATAACTCTTCTAGAAATGGTTTTCTTCATTCAGGGTCATGAAGTGGGCTAGTAATTTGTTAATCGCCACCGGGCTCTGCTTCGTGGCAGCCTCACTTACCTTCTTAGCCAATTTCTTCAACCTCTTTGTTTCTGAGTTCTCATTCATCCTTTCATCTGTATCTACCTCTGTCTCTTTGTACCATGCTTTTCTTCTTCTGTCTCTTTTGTATCAGTAGAAGAATCATCATGATCGTCGGTACTTTCATCTTCAACAGAGGCAGTAAGTGTCTCCTTTTCTTTCTTGTCTCTTCATCTTATTCCTTCCCAAACATCCAGCCCTATATTCACACGTTTTCCTGTACACCATCGGTCAAATTCGCCTGACTTTTTATCCTATTTTCTCTGTGATGTTTCTGAAGATCAATACCACTCGGTCTCTGCTGATCTCGGTCAAACACATTCACTACATGCTGACCATGCGTAATGCTATGTCTTCGTAATTAATGCCCCCTACAGTCATCTAATATTTGCACCCTAGGTTATTCTATAATAATATAACATTTTAAAAACATAAAAGCCTAAAAAACACTTAATCTCCATTTTATTTCTAACCAAATTTCGCATAACTACGTGGCTATATTTGTATGCATGCATGCCCAAACGCATTATATTTCACGATCAACACATTAATTCCAAGTCCATTGTACAACCAGCAAGTAAAAATCAACACATATGCAGTAACACCAATAGATGCGTCAGTTTGGTTTGCATGCAAACACTGGTGCGGACGGAGGCATAAAACGCGGTCGAAACCGCTCAAAAACGACGGTTTTGAACCGTCTTTATACCCAGTCGTTTTTTGTCACTATCTTAAGCGACGGTTCAAAAAAACCTCTTTAAGATGTCTTTAAGTAAAAGCGCCGGTTTTGTTGAACCTTCTTTTAAAAGCTCCAGAACGTAAAAAAAAAAATAGAATCTAGTCTAATGCGACTAGATTAATTTCTATTTATGTAGTGGTGTCGTCTGGATTCGATCTCATGACCGATGGGTACCCACACACCCACACACGCGTCCCCCAACCACTAGACTACAACATCAAACTCGTTCATTTTATGAACAAAACACATATGTAGAAATTATAACTTAATCTTTTAATTATTGGAATTTTAATTCCAATTTATGTTCACTCCTATATAAATTATAATAAGTAGTAAGGCATCGTAATAGGTAAATAAGCATCGTATTATACATACTAAAGATATTATAAGATTACATATATGTACATATAGTTACAATGTTAATTATAAAAAGAATAATTTACTAAAGTAAAAAAATTAATGCTAATTATAAAATATAAATTTTATTAAATTATATATACATGCAATATCTCACTACCTATTAATAAGCATCGTATTATCACACTACCTGTTTTAAAAGACGGTTTCCGATAAACCGTCACTTAAATTCATTTCGCGCGCACGCCAAAGTATCTTAAATGACGGTTCGCCTGAAACCGTCGTTTAAAATAGAACTTAAACGACGGTTTCAGGCGAACCGTCATTTAAGATACTTTGGCGCGCTGAAATCAGACATCTTAAACGACGGTTCAGACGAACCGTCGTTTAAGATGTCTTTAAGTTGCGCGCGCGTATCCAACAGGCTTAAAAGACGGTTTTCACCAAAACCGTCATTACAGACCGTTTTTTTGATATTTTTTCCACTAGTGAAAATTAATCCCAAACGTACATACACTTAATCCTAGCTAATAAACACATTAATCCCAAATAGAGCATGTATGTTCGTGATTAACAAGTTTGGTATGCAAAATTACCTCAGCAGAAGAATAGAGGCATAGAGCGCGCGCATGTATGTTCCTTTATTAGGAGTATACTATATTCTAGTATAGTCTGTCACATACCGTTACACCCGTTACATATATTATGTTTATTTTATGTTTCCTTTCTTTTCTGTTTACTTAGGATATAGCAGAGTATATATATCACGGGGTGTAGTCTGTATAACATGAGATAGATAATAAGTCTTCTCAATCTTGTAAACACTGTCTTCCGCTTTCTAATAGAAGTTCTCTCTCGTTCTTTTCTTGGTTATCTCTTCTTTCTCTTCTCTTTCACGGTTTTAAACATTGGTACATTCAGAGCTCTAGAGATGGCCTACATGGCGGAACTAAATCTCAACAATGACCAGATTGGAGAAAGTAAAACCGAAGAGAGCGAAGAAGGTGTCGTGAGTTCGCCAGCCCAAGAAACCCTCGACGACAACAACGGGAACTTCAACGACCCTTTATATCTGCATCCTTCCGACCAACCTTCCCTTCATTCGCGACCAAATTCAGAGGGAAAGGATTCGACTCGAGAGAGAGAGCAGCCATGATTGACCAGCCAAAGCCAAAAATAGTATGGCTTTGTTAACGGGCAGATTGAAGCACCAGATATCACCTCGAAAAGATACCCCATGTGGGGAAAGATGCAACCATACCATTATGAGTTGGATCTTGAATTCCGTAGAAGAGGACATCGCCGAAACTATTATCTACTGCGACAACGCTCACCGTATGTGGATGAGCTTGTGCAAACGGTATGACCTAACCAGCGGCCCAGAAGCTTACTCCATTCAGAGAGATATAATGCAACTGTGACAAGAAGATGACTCAGTTCGGGTGTATTTCAACAAACTGAAGAAACTCTGGGACCGTCTTGACTCAGCCAGGAAAACCCCTCGGTGTAGCTGCGACTGCAAATGCGGTGCGGACAAGACCAACCAAGAACACAAGGAGCAAGACCAAATTATGAAGTTCCTCGATGGTCTTAACCCAAACTTTAAAGCCGCGAAGGGGACGATACTCCTGATGATGCAGCCACTCCCAGACCTAGAAAAGGTTTTCTCCCTGATCAGCCAAGACGAGAAGCAAAATCAATTATCAGATGATAAAGGAAATGAGGTAGAAGAATCCGTCGCGCTTTCGACCACCAAAACACACCCAACTAGCAAAAGATCCAGTGTAAAGGACAAAATTAGCAAGAAGAACCCTAATTCTGGAACCACCGCAAAGAAGAATCAACAAAAATGCACAAATTGTGCCAAGTTGGGTCATACAAGGGCTGAATGTTGGTGGATTGTGGGTTTCCAGACCAGGAATCCAGCCCAGGCAATCCAAAACAAAGACACACCAGCAAGCGTATTGCGGGATCTGTCACCAGTCAAAGTTCCAAAGCAAGCAACAAGGACAACGAACATTCCTCACCTGTTGCCGGTTTTACGTCGGAGCAAATCAACCAGTGACCAGATACTTCGATCAACAGAAAGATGGAAAAAGATGATGACTCGAAAGGTTTTGGAACCTTTTCTGGTATTTTCTCTGAACCTACCATCTATCAATTGCAAATAACAAAACCCTTCTTTAATGATAATTTAACTTCACTCTGGATAATCGATTTTGGTGCTTCTGAACATGTGTCGGGAAACAAAGCCTTGTTCCAAGAGCTTAAATCTCTCCCTGCCATTCGTTCTGTGACCTTGCCTGATGGTGAACATTGTGATGTCAGTAGCATAGGAAATGTGTGTTTTCATAAAAATTTTGTGTTGCCTGGTGTTCTTTTTGCCCCGAAGTTCATGTTTAATCTTATTTTTGTGAGCAAACTGACCCAACAATACAATCTCACTGTGATGTTTTCAAACATTAATTGCATCCAGCAGGATAATAGAACTCAACTTCAAGCTGAAATTGGTACGAAGAAATATGGGATTTATTTTGTTGATGTCAATGCCTTGAAGAACTTCTCAGATAAACTCAATGGAGTTTCAGTTGGTCTTTCCTCTACTAGGACATATGATAGAATAAATGCTTCTGATAAAGAATTTTTACTTTGGCATTCTAAACTCGGACACATACCCCCTAAGAAAATGTCTCTGTTAGATCTAGGAAATAAGTTTCCTTCTGTAGATGTTGTTCCCTGTACAATTTGCTTTAAAGCAAAAGCCAAAAGCCTAAAATTTCCCAGTTCAGAAATTAAAATTAATGAACCCTTTGATATGCTGCATATTGATGTTTGTGGTCCTATTAGAGCTGAAACTCCTAAAGGACAACGCTATTTTCTTACTATTGTTGACGACTTTAGCAGGTCGACATGGGTTAAGCTTTTAAAACTGAAATCAGAAGCTATGAGTGCCATCAAAGACTTTATTCAGCTTGTTGAGAATCAATTCAGAAAACACATTAAAGTAATACGCTCTGACAACGCTAAAGAACTAGGAAGTTCTAGGGAAGGATCTGATTTTTTAAAAAGGAAGGGTATTGTCCATCAAACTTCCTGCTGACACACACCCCAACAAAATGGGTTTGTGGAGAGGAAGCAAGGGCACCTAATGCAAGTTACTAGAAGTTTTTTGTTTCAGTCTGGCCTTGGGCCAGAATATTGGGGTTATTGTGTTAATCATGCAGCTTACATAATTAACAGAACCCCTACGAAAGCATTAATTTATATAACACCTATCCAGATTATAAAAACATTAAAACTTTGGGTGTTTATGTTATGCTACCAATATTACTCCCAGCAGGAGCAAACTAGATCCTAGGTCTAGTGCTGCTATCTACCTAGGAAACTGCAAAAATACCAAAGGCTACATTCTGCTTAATATAGACACACATCAGATAGAAATAAGCAGGGATGTTACTTTCTTTGAGGACATTTATCCTATCTTAGATAAGGACTGGAAGGATCTGTGGCATGGGAAACTTATCAACCATCAACCCGATGATTTCAATTATCTCTTGTCTGAGCAAAATTGTTTCCAACCAAACACCCATGACCACACTAATCATCCTTAACAGAAGGAAACACACAAAAACAATCAGAACTATAATACTGAATGTTTACAGCAACATTTCACTTCAGATGAATCTACTATGAATGGAAATATTTCTGATAAACACCATCAGAGTTCTTCTCTCAGTCATAAAAGCAAAACTTTAGACTCTGCTCTCCCTCTTGCTGAACCTGTAACAGACATAACTGAACAGTCGCACATCAGCCCTCCTAAACAACCCCCTGAAGACACTAATCAGACAAGTGAATTAATTCACCAGCAACCCGATATTGAACCAAATGAAAACCTCAGGAGATCTATGAGGACACATAGACCTCCTGTGAAAATTATTGACTATGTCTCCACTTTCCAATCCACTCTTCAGTCCAATCATGATATGTTTTCTGAGATTCTGTCAGAAAGATTAACAGATAGCACCCCTGGTTTCGTGTCACTCAATACTCTCCCTCTTGATACACTCACCAGCTTGACTCCCAAAAGAACATCTCCTCCTTTGCCCTTTCTAATGCTTCCAACAACCACCTCAAACAAGTCCTTACCCTCAAAGAACCAAGAACATATACAGAAGCTGAAAAGGATCCTAGATGGGTGGAAGCAATGAAAACAGAATTCAAGGCTCTAAAAGAAAATGGCACATGGTCCATAGTTGACCTCCCACACGGAAAAAAACCCATTAGTTGCAAATGGGTTTACAAAACAAAACTAAAAGCAGACGGCAGCCTAGAAAGATTCAAAGCTAGGCTTGTCGTTAGAGGTTTTACCCAAAAGTATGGGCTTGACTACGAAGAAACATTCTCTCCTGTAGTCAAGCTTACCACTGTTAGAGCTCTTATCATTCTAGGCATTAAACGAGGCTGGATAATAGACCAACTAGACGTGAATAATGCTTTCTTACATGGGGATTTAAATGAAGATGTTTACATGAGCATACCTCAAGGCTTAAATGTCACAGGAAACAACAAAGTTTGTAAACTTCATAAATCCTTATATGGTCTTAAACAAGCTTCTAGGCAGTGGTATGATAAACTAGGATCTTTTCTGCAGAAAATTGGTTATCAACAGTCCAATAACGACTATTCTCTCTTCTTAAAGAAACACAATGGCAAAAACACTTTTGTTGGTATATATGTGGACGATATCCTCATAACAGGAAATGATAGCAGGGAGATAAACAGTCTGAAAACTAAATTGCATCAGGAATTTAAAATCAAAGATCTCGGTAGGTTGGATTTTTTTCTTGGAATGGAATTTATTGAAACTGATGATAAGCTGATTATGTGCCAGCACAAGTATGCATCTCAGATTCTTGCAGATTATCAATTAAAAGACTGCAGACATGCTGTCTCTCCTCTTCAGCTAAACCAGAAGTTACACAAAGACACGGGGCAGCTCCTCAAGGATCCAACACCTTACCAGAGATTAGTAGGGAAGTTAAATTTCTTAACAAACACACGTCCTGATTTATCTTTCCCTGTCCAGCATCTTTCTCAGTTTTTACAACAGCCCACTGGTGTGCATCTAGAGGCTGCTTTACATACTTTATCTTATGTAAAAGGCACTCTGGGTTTTGGAATATGTTTCAATAAAAATCCCTCTTATAATCTGATGGCGTTTTGTGATTCTGACTGGGCTTCTTGTCCAATAACCAGGAAGTCCATCTCAGGCTATTATATCCTTCTCGGTGGTTCCCCTCTCAGCTGGAAGTCCAAGAAGCAAGCCTCCATCGCCCTATCCTCAGCAGAAGCCGAGTACAGAGCAATGAGGCAGATTACAAGTGAATTAAGTTGGCTCACTAGACTACTTGCAGAACTGGAAGTAGACAACATTAGACCTGTTCCACTTAAGTGTGATAATTTATCTGCAATACATATTGCAAGAAATCCCGTTTCACACGAGAGGACAAAGCACATTGAGCTTGACTGCCATTTTGTCCGAGATCAGCTTCAGCAAGGACTCATACAAGTACAATACATACCAAGTTCCCATCAGTTGGCTGATGTTTTGACGAAGCCCTTAACGGGCAAAGTCTACAAAGCTACTCTGCCAAAGTTGGGGATGGTTCCGATCTGAGACAAACAAGACTTACTCCTGGAAGAAGTTAGTCTTGAGGGGGGCTATTAGGAGTATACTATATTCTAGTATAGTCTGTCACATACCCGTTACACCCGTTACATATATTCTGTTTATTTTATATTTCCTTTCTTTTCTGTTTACTTAGGAATATAGCAGAGTATATATATCACAGGATGTAGTTTTGTATAACATAAGATAGATAGCAAGTCTTTCTTAATCTTGTAAACATCGTCTTCCGCTTTCTAATAGAAGTTTTCTCTCGTTCTTTTCTTGGTTATCTTCTTCTATCTCTCGCTGGGTTTAACCACTTCTCACATCCTTTCGCTAGTTGGGGTTGTAAAATTAATACAGAGAGTGAAGGCCAGGCATGTATGTTCCTATTCATGATTTTACAAAATTAATTACAGATCAAAGAGGGTATATGAAAAATAAGGATAGACATATATATACCTGTTCGCTTGCGTGCAAAATTACCGAAAGAGAGATGATGCATGCATTTAATTCCTTCACCAGTTTGGGTTGTAGATTGGAAGATAGAATAGATGGCGCGCAGTATCAGGAGAAAGAAGAAGAAGAGGCACCGTGCAGTGGCGGCGATGGTAGCGGCCGACGGTGTTAATTTCTCGTGGTCGATTTGATTGAGAAGAGCTAGAGAGTACTTACAGTGATGGGTAGCAGAACAGTCGATTTGATTGATAGAGTTACAGAGAGCGTGGGATTTCGGGCGAAAAGAGTTTATAATTTAGGTAACATAAAGAACGTTTCATTTAAGAAGCGTTCTTTATGCTGAGCGAAATGTAACATAAAGAACGCTTCTTAACTGAAGCGTTCATTATTGTATCGCGCCCAAAGACATAAAAACGCTTCACCAAGGAAGCGTTCTTTATATGTTACATATAAAGAACGTTTATCTACAAAACGATGTTTTTGTCTTTGGACGCGATACAATAAAGAACGCTTCTTAAGCAAAGCGTTTTTTAAGATGTCCGGCCTATGATAAAAAAACAATTGTAAGTATAACCGTTTTTAAAAGGGCGTTGCTTATTTTTTTTCCAACAGTGTATTTTGCAAAGAAATAAACATATTGCATTAACCATATTTGAACTCAACTCATATTTATCAACACATGAGTGTCAAACCACCTAACTAAACACGATTAGCTATAACATATAAATAAATTTTAGTTTTATGGGAAATTTCACCAAATACCACTAAGTTTTTGCTTAATTCACAATATACCACTGTGTTTTTAAAATTACACAGGATAACATTAAGTTTTTACTTATTTCATCATATAACACCCCGTCTTATATTTTGTTAAATGTTCCACCAATATTCCAGGAAAATGACTAAATTACCCCTATTACTCCCTCCTATTTTAATTACAAGTCGTTTTAGACTTTTTCACAATATCTAAGAAAGAGTTTAAAAAGACTAGTATACCCTTGCTTTTTGTATTGGAAGAATAAAAAAGTAAGTATACTTTATTGGTAAGATAAAAAGTAGAGTGCAATGACAATAATAATTAAAAAACCCTGTTACTCCCTCCTATTTTAATTACAAGTCGTTTTAGACTTTTTCACAATATTTAAGAAAGAGTTTAAAAAGACTAGATACCCTTGCTTTTTGTATTGGAAGAATAAAAAAAGTAAGTATACTTTATTGGTAAGATAAAAAGTAGAGTGCAATGACAATAATAATTAAAAAAGTAGAAAGGGTAAAAGTAGAAACATAGATACAAAAAGTCTAAAACGACTTATAATTTGAACATAATGCTAAAGCCTAAAACGACTTATATTTAGAATAGGAGGGAGCATTAATTAACAACTTGAAAGTAATTTGTCATATTGATAAATTTCATAAGACACCACTTTTATTTAACTATTTATATGGGTAGTTAGTCTTTTTTTCTAGGGATATTAATGGAACATTTAACAAAATATGAGACAGAGTGTTATGGTAAAATAAGTAAAAACTTAGTGTTATTCTGTGTAATTTTAAAAAACGGTGGTACATCGTGAATTAAGCAAAAACTCAGTGGTATTTGGTGAAAATACTCTAGTTTTATTATGAATTACATGTGTATCAATTGACACACTATGCTCTACATTGGGTCCGCCCCTGGTAATTACCAATAGCTAGCACAATCCCTAATCAACGATGACACTTACGATCTTTATGGGTGCGTTCGGACTTATTTGCATAAATCTTGGTTTATAAGTTTTTTGGTAAATGTCCCTCTAATTAACAAATGTTAACTTGATAAGTGTACTATAATTAATCATACACTAATTAAAAATTGATATTTGTCCATCATTTTTCAGCAAAAGTAGCATTAAGCTACTGCATGGGGCAAAACACCCATATCGAATATTCTCTTGTTTTAAGAGGGATTGAATAAATAAAAAATAACGCGCTATAATCGTTTCAGATAGGGATGTCAATCTTGACCCGAACCCGAAACCTGACTCGAAACCGACTCGTAAAAAGCCAGGTTCGGTTTAGATTTTTGACCCGAAATGATTTTCGGGTCGGTTTCGGGTTGGGTCGTTGAAACCTGTTTCGGGTTCGGGTTGAACCCGCCAACCCGTGACCCGAAAAAATAATTAGTTAAAAATAGAAAATATGTTATATTTAATGATTAAATTAGTGTTTAATGATTAATTTATGACTAAAATAAATATTTAATCAACAAATTATGATTAATTATAATACATAATAATTATTAATATTTATTTATATTAATTAATTCAATTTTTTTTAAAATATATATATTTTCTAAAAAACGGTTCGGGTTAACTCGCTGCAGGTTCGAGTTGAAGAAATATAACCCGCTTCGGGTTCGGGTTGGATTTAGGTTGACCTAAACCATTTTCAGGTCGGGTTCGGATTGAGCTCAACCCGACCCAAAAACCCGATTTTGAGACCCTACAGATGGAGAACCTACCTACGCGTCCAGGCTACGCGGGGATATTCAATAGGCATCACATACATCTTCAAGAATCAAGTTTACTAATTTGGTTTGGCGAAAATTTTAATAACGTATTAAAATGTTCCACAATTCGTTATAGATTTTGATTTTAAAATTATTTCTTTCATACATTTAAAAATTTTCAAATTTCACCTTGAACTCCTATTAATAAAAAATTCTTGAGTAATGATTATTTAAGCTCTGAACCTAGACGTGTTTTAAATTCATAATATATCGGATATATAAAATCTTTAAACAAATCTATAACCATCATAAAAGTATAAATTACTCCAAAAATTATTTAAAATAATAATAATACTATAAAAACAACTAAAATCATATAAAATTAAAATAAAATTAATAATTCTCAAATGATAAATATATACAACACTTCACAAAATGAATTTCTATTTAACGGCTAAAAGTTCAATATTATGTATTTATGGTTCATTTTAGATGATTTGACGATAATTGATGAAATATCTTTCGTTAATGGCAAAAAGATTTAGTGGATTTGATAAATTAGTAGAAATACTTTATGAATTAAATTTTTTAAAAGTTGTTGATTACTTATACAAAATACTAGAAACTCATGACTAATTTATTACTTATAAGTAGCTGGTTTTTTTAACACCAAAAATATAACTTTTATAACCAACACTCTTTAATTTACGGTCAATCCACTATTAATAAAAACAAAAATTTCCACTTATAATTTACTTGTTATGCTGAAAGCGTGGTAAACTGTTCTGAAATAGATAAAGAAGATTCTTTATCAATCAATTGTGACACATGTTTTCCATTTTTATTAGAATTTCTACTAGCATTTCCGTTTTCAACGTTGCATTATCAGTTGGTTTACATATTGTCAGTCACATTATCAGTTGATTTATTAGTTCAAAACTCTAATACAAAAAGAACAACTTATATAGGTTTTTACACAATCATCTAATTTTGAAATCAGTCATCAGTCAATATCAGCTATCAGCTGGTTTATTCTTTTTGCAAAAGAATGGAGCCTAAAGATTCTAGTATTTGAAACGTATTAATTTCTCCAAAAAAAGGTATGCAACTAAACACGTATTTCCACTCACGCATATACTTTTTTGAATATTCATTCTTTGATTAATTAATAGAAGATTCAATGGCATTTCACAAAATAAAGTTTTTAGATATTAATGTACGCTAAAAGTATTTCTTTTTTGTCTGTCATCGTCCATAAAACAATTATTATTAGTAATAAAAAAATCAAATAAAATGAATAAGAATAACTAAAACGAAAGTATACAAAATGGAATTTTAGGTTAGAATTAAAGAATTTATTAATGGCTAGGTTTAGGGTTTTAAGATAGTTAAATCGGTAATTTATTAGACCTGATAAAATAGGTTCAATCAATCAATTTGATCAAACAATGGCTTTGAGTTGAATTTTTCAATCTGTTTAATGAATGAGTTAGGTTAAGAATGAGAAATTTATAATTGGGCTGGGTCAAAGCTAAGATAGTCCAAACCGGCAACCTGCATATCTATTTCTTTTTAGAAAATACTATAATCCGTAATTTGTTAGACCTGGTAAAAATGGGTTCAACCAATTAATTTGATCCAAAACTAACATGTTTATAGCGGGTTGAGTTGAATTTTTCAATCCGTTTAATGAATAGGTTATGTTAGGAATGAGAAATTCATAATGGATTGAGTAGGCTAAGATAGTTCAAACTATCAACCCATATATCTATTTGTTTTTTAAAAATATCTATAAATTTATTATAGAAATTTAATAAAAATTAAAATTATAAATGAACCATATACAAACTATTATTGAAAAAAATGCTTTCAGTAGAAGTACAAAAAATTATGATCAATTTTCAATTATCAATTACATTTAGAATTAAACGTATTAATATATATATATATATATTTAACTTTATGTATAAATTTTTAGAATAAGCTTTCATGCTTACATTTTTTTATTTTAAGATTTGATTGTGCGCTGATTTCATTTATAAGTATATGCATATTTAATTATGTATTAATTTATAATATCTTTAAAGGTTATCGTCATTTATTTATGTAGAAAGTTGAAATGGGTTTTTAACAGGTTAATTCACAGTTAGGTTTGGGTTGATATTTTGAATCTGATCAATCCATAGATTAAGTTAGAGTTGAAATTTTGAATCTAATTTACTAGATGAGTTAGGTTAAGGTTAACACTTTTTTTTAAATGGGTTGGATTGGGTTTAGTTTGACTAGATCTACAATATGTATATCTTTTTCTTTTTCACAAATTTAATAAATAATTTTGAAAGATATATTTTTCTCCGCTATGTATATAAAATATAGGGAAAATTACATCCCCACCCATGATGTTTGGCGAAATTACACAGCCCACCCACGAGGTTTCAAAAATTACTTTGCCCACCCATGTGGTTTCCATAATTTTACATCCAACAACTTTTCTAATATTTGATCAACTTAAAAGATGGTTAAATGTTGTCCAAAATTGATGAAACTTTACATGGACGATGCTAAGGTGTTATGTTTTGTCCAATGTCAAATCCAAAGTTTTTTAAGGTCATATATGACCTGTGGGACCCAATGAAAACATGTTCACGTGTCACATGTTTCATTGGGTCCCACAGATCACATATGAGCTTAAAAACTTTGGATTTCACGCTTTACCAAAATATAACACCTTAGTATCGTCCATGTAAAGTTTCATCGATTTTGAACAACATTTAACCATCTTTTAAGTTGATCAAATATTAGAAAAGTTGCTGAATGTAAAATTGTGCAAACCACATGGGTGGGCAAAGTAATTTTTGAAACCTCATGGGTGGGCTGTGTAATTTCACCAAACATCATGGGTGAGGATGTAATTTTCCCTAAAATATATTATTAATTATCATTGGTTATTAATTATTAATTAACTTTAAATTTATTCTTATTATATATATTGAACTTTATATACAAAAATTTAGTATAATTTCTATCCTTACATTTTAGTAATTTTCAAATTTCATTAAAACACGTGATTTATATATTATATTTAGGCCTCGTTCTCACGGTAGCTTCTTCTAAGGGATGAAGATTATTTTTCTCTGGGTCCCACGAATTGGACAGTCCAGATTAATCTTCTCCCATATCAAACGCTTGGTAGAGCAGCTTTCAGTTTCATCTAGTAGGACCCACATGGTCCGGGCCTTAATTATTATGCTCCATTTTGTCTATTTTTAATCGGTGATACCAAGCATCTTCGAATCCATTGGAAATCGAACCCATTTTCAAAGTCATTGTCTCAGTCTTAACAAGTAAAATACCGAACCCATTGTCAAAGTCTTCCCGTTCTTTTGGATGACTGCTACAGTTGTCAGCTGAAAGTTAGAAAAAGTAGAAGAAAAAAAATAGTTGATATGATAATTGATGTATGTGACATACAAAAACAATAAACTAGCTGATCAAATAAACTCGGTGCAAAAGAATGGGCTTAAAGTCTTACCCTTTTAGCGGCCGCGCAATCCGAAGTTGGTAACTGTGATGTTTCTTTCGTAACATCGTATCAGCTGATAACAAGTAAAATATCGAGCATTTCTTTCTTCTATTCTGTTATTTTCTCCTCATGCATTTTTGTCTCTGACAGTGATGAATGGCGGGGGCGGGGCCCTATTAAATTCGATCTTTTGTATTAGTGGCATTTGTTCTGATCTCCAAGAACATTCAAAGTTGGCCGCTACAGCTGCAGGGAGATCGACCTCCAACACCCTTCTCCTTTGAGAATATGGATATCCGAGTATTGGGTTTTCGACATCTTTTCATAAATGTATAATATATATCCTGCACTATATCTTTTCCATATATAAAAACTCTAGTGAAAAAGCTAAAAGAACTCCATCTTCCAGTAACTACTTTTAACCAGTGGTGGATTTAAAATGGAGTAAAGTATGGACTCAATTAAAAATAGTAAAATTTAAAATAAACTTACATTATTTATCTATTATAAGTAATCTTTTTTCGGACGGTTTTGAGATTATTAGGATTTAGAAGAATTTTATCTATTATAAATTGATACGCTGATATAAAAGAAGTTGTAATGTGGTTTGACAAAAAGTCTAGTCCACAAGAGAAGAAAAAAACATGAAGATCATTAATTTTTTGTAAAGATTATAAGAGAACTTCCATTTGATTCAATGTTAACTTATGCAATCGTGTTTTTTATGTATCTTTAGATGCTATACTTTAAACCATGAAATACCAACCCTTTTATAACCTAGGACCCTTAACTTTCACTTGAATGACCTACACACTACAAATGAATCGCTTTTTTCCAACGGTTAAAATCTGTTGGTAAAGCCCAAAAAACTGTTATTATAGACCCAAAATACCTACTCCAACAGATACTCTATCTGTTGGCATAAACACCGTCACTATAGACCTTTACTAACGGATACAACATCCGTCGTAGTAGGTACTAGATCCTATACCAACAGTTTCTAACTATTACTAAAACTTTTACTAACAAATATAACATACTAGATAAATGTGACATACACCAACACTTTTTTCTGTTGGTAAAAGCGACACAACATTTTTGTTTTGCCTTTATGACCTACTGTAGTACATCATACAACATGATACATAGCTTTTATGCAGTATGCCGACTCCAAAAAGTATAGACAATCAAGGTATTAAGTCACACATACTATACCACTTGTATAAAAAAGTAAACTTTATTTATAGAAACTTGATGTATCATATATGTTCATCCATACAAATGAAGTTAATGAATACCACTCATACTATACTACTTGTATTAGTAACACTCTAAAAGAGTTCCAACATTTCAATATGTACAACTCTACCACTTATTGTATAAACGAAATTGTAAAACATTTGAACTCATACAACTATACTCAGTAATGAATATGAACTTTCATGATTATTGAATCTTTAATGATGGTAGCAACTATCCCTTGATGCATTGCTTGTAGACATCTGTTACATAAAACAAAGGATAATAATGATCAATAACTCCATCAATCATATAGCTGGACAAAGTGCATTATTAACAACAAGAACAAAGTGTAGCAGCAGTAGAAAAAGGAGAACAAAGTTTAGTAGCAGCAGAAAAAGAGAGGAAAGTGTAGCAGTAGCAGCAGCAGAGACAGAGAGGAAAGTGTACCAGTAGTATCAAACAACAACATGGTAAAAGAACAAAGTGCAGCAGCAATGACAAGGTAAAAAAATAGAACAAAGCGCAACAGTAGCAGCAGCAATAGCATGGTAAAAAAGAGAACAAAGTTTATAGGATCACATAGGAAGAGATGAAAGTACAGCAGCAGTTGTATGCTAAGCTAATAATGTGACATAAGCAACTGTAGGCTACTTGATCGATTTCATTCCCTTGCTGTGTATATATGAACTATATATGTCAGAATCAGCACAAATCATGATGCAACAACAGCAAGATAGTCACTCATAAGCACAAGATAAACAAACAAAGTAGAACATTACAAAATTATAACAATCATGTATATGTACCTGTCCATTTGAATTCATAGCTAGTGCATCATCCACTGAAAAATTTGGGCACATCTGTCTGAAAGCAGCTACGCACTCTCGGTCATTTTTATTTTCAAGTATATTGAACTTGTGTCCGTAGCAAACTTGTGTCCATAACAATCCCCTATTTCAATTTAGGAGTTACAGGCACTCAATCAAACACATCCAAAGCTAGATAATTATTAATATAATGAATTTAATACGAAAGACTCAAAATCATATAAAAGCACAACAAATATTACTTGATCAAAAGATTAAACAAATATAACAAATATTAAATGACGAACCTGATAATGACTTGATCTTCAATCTCTATAATCCTCTTACTCTTTAAGCAACTACAAGCACTCAGTCAAATAAGTTCAAAGGTAGACTAGCATCAATCAAACATGTCCAAAGCTAGATAATCATTAATATAATGAAATTAATACAAAATACTCAAGAGCATATAACAACGCAAAAAATATTACATGATCAGAAGATTAAACAAATGTAACAAATATTAAATGACGAACCTGATAATGACTTGATCTTCAATCTCTATAATCCTCTAACTCTTTAAGCAGCAGCAAGCACTCAGTCAAATAAGTTCAAAGCTAGACAAGCATCAATCAAACACATCCAAAGCTAGATAATCATTAATATAATGAATTTAATACGAAAGACTCAGAAGCATATAACAACACAAAAAATATTACTTGATCAAAATATTAAACAAATATAACAAATATTAAATGACAAACCTGATAATGACTTGATCTTTAATCTCTATAATCCTTTAGCTCTTTAAACAACTACAAGCACTCAGTCAAATAAGTTCAAAGCTAGACTAGCATCAATCAAACACTTCCAAAGCTAGATAATCATTAATATATTGAATTGAATACAAAAAACTCAAGAGCATATAACAACACAACAAATATAACATGATCAGAAGGTTAAACAATATAACAAATATTAAATGACAAACCTGATAATATGCAATGTGTAGAGGTCAATTTCTTATTGAATGAAAAACTATATATCATAGTTCTCTAAATGGAGCACCACGTGACAAGAAACAGAACAGCCAGCACATGCAGCACTCAAGCACTAAACCTCATCAAATTCTTTGTATTTGTAAAGCTATCTAACTAGCCAGCAAATGAATACCAGAATTATCATCTTGTTGTACACATGGAAGCCTTTTTCTTGTAGTATTAATATTATTAATTACATTAATAACTTGAGCAGGCAGAGATCTGGAAGAAGACGTGCACTTAACTAAATTTGAGCGTAGTCGAAAAAATACTAAAAACTTGAGTAGATTTATTATATATAGTCTCTTGTGGGTGACACAAAACAAAATGATACCACTACTACTCTAAGACAATAAGGTGAAGTGAACCAGAGTATCACCTCTATCAGTAAATGCTTCACTAGGCTTTATATTAGATGACCAAAAGTCACGTCGAGCAGAGTGGTATGGTATAGAGGTTAGGAAAAACTCCTCCGGGCATGCCTTCATCACCTGATTCACCATGATGAGGCTACTTGCCGCCAAAATTCACATTTCTCCAATTATGTAATAATCACACGCCACCTTTTTTTCTTTCTTCTAAGAAGAATGAAACATTACATCACTTGCTTTTCAAGTGCCGTTTTCCTTATGAAGTTTTCATTGCACTCTTGAATCATTTTGATGGGCTGCATTGTTGAAGGGAAAGGAGGAAGCTAATCCCATGAACTAGGAGAAAAAGGAAAAAGAAATGATATGAACAGATCTGTAATGCAATTGTCCTCACCAGCCTAGTTTATATTGTTTGGAAAGAGAGAAATGATAGGATATTCAAGAACCTTTCGCAAACTGTTACCTCATGTACCAGCCATGTAATGGGTATGGCCGCAAGGTACATTATCTATCAGGTTTAGCTTTGGTTTCTTTATAATTTAACGTGTAACCCCTGCTTATATCTAACACAAGCTCTGATTACTCATCCAAAAAATCAAGTAGCTTGAAGACTAAAAAACTTAGATGCAACAGGTTGAACCTCTCCTTTTCGGAATATGAGCAGCACATCATCTTGCACTTCAGACTCGAAATCCACTTCCAAGAATTCATAATGTTAGTATAATCAAATCATCAGTTAATAAAATTAATCACACAAACGCGACACCAAACTCATATAATTTCCTTAGGTGGAAAATCTTAAGAGCATAACCGATCAAGGCAGGAGACAAATCTTCTTCTTCAAATTCTTCCTCATCATCACTTCCTCTTCAGTATAGAAAAAAGAGAAAAAAAATAAAACAAAAAAAGGGAAGAACCCCGCTTCTAGTTACCTCAGATGCCATTAAACCATTCCCTGCACCTCCTTCACTGTCCCCACATACCAGCAGTTTTTACCTCAAAAGTATTTACACCACTACATCACCATTGCGTATGGAGGAGAGTTACGAGAGGCAGATTCAAGACAAAAAAATAAAAGGAGAAGTCACAATAATTATTTACCACTAGCGACAAGCAGGAGAGAAGCAATCCAAAATCCTGATCGTACTTCCTACCACAAAATCCCTAAATCAAACATTTGAAATCCCTAAATGAAACACTCAAAACCCTAAATCCTGTCATCGATCTAAATTGGAAATAGCTCCACGAGCTTGGAGAACAGTAGATCGAAGAAGATAAAGAGAAGTTTATCACCAAGTAATGAACTATGGCCAACGTTGTAGTCCTCACCGTCGGATGATGTCCTCATCTCGTCGTCGTGACCTCAAAACTTCAATCGAAATCAATCGAAAATGGAGAAGAGCAAGTCGTAGTTAGTGACTAGCTTGGGGATGGACGGTTGGGAGAGGAATTCATCGATCGATCGAAAATGAAGGAGATGAACGGTCACTTTCTTTTCTCAGCTTTTGACTTTTACTGGAGAAGAGATGAAGGAAAAAGGTGGTTTAGTGGAGATGATACGTGTCGTTATAAATGTAATATAGTAGATTAAGTACCCCTTTAGTAACAGATTTCCTTTTCCGTTAGTTTAGGAGTCCGTTAGTGAATGGCAATTTTTTTGTAGTGACATAGCCCTAAAGGTCATCAAAATGTTATATAAAGTTAGGCCGTATGTTCCACTATCACTAAATTAATATCCAAGGAATACAAAACATTTAAGCTAATAAAACTAACTTTAGGGCATTAATAATCCTCCTTTTAGCTTTCTATGGTTATAAACTCTTCATGAAGCTCCTCATGAACACCTTATTAATTTATGGAGTGCCCCGGGCAATTAGCTCTGATGGTGGTTCCCACTTTTGCAACCACCAGTTTGATGCCCTTCTACAGAAATATGATGTTCACCATAAAGTAGCACTCCCATATCACCCACAGAGCAATGGATAGGTTGAGGTTTCCAACCGTGAACTTCAATGGATATTACAGAAAACGGTCAGTTCCTTTAGGAGAGATTGGTCCCAAAAGCTTGATGATGCCTTATGGGCCTATAGAACTGCTTTCAAAACTCCTAATGGGACCACTCCATTTCGTCTTGTGTTTGGAATGACATGCCATATACTAGTAGAGCTTGAACATAGAGCCTACTGGGCCCTCAAAGCTCTGAATTTTGACATGAAGGCAGCCGGCATAAAAAGAAACTTCCAGTTATCTGAACTTGAAGAATTACGCCACAACGCTTACGAGAATGCCTGTTTATATAAGGAGAGAACTAAAAGGATTCATGACCAAGCCATTCTTCCATGCAAATTTCAAGTTGGTGATAAAGTCCTCATTTATAATTCCAGACTTTGTCTTTTCCCTGAGAAATTGAAATCTCATTGGTCTGGACCCTTCACTATCACTTTCATGACTGATTTTGGTGCACTCGAGCTTGAGAGTTCCAAGGGTGAAAAATTCAAAGTCAATGGTTCCGGACTGAAGAAATATCTAAGGAGTGACCCCGACAAATCAATTTCAGCCTACCTTTGTTTCCAGGATGACTTCAAGATCTCTTCTACATCAAAGTAATTAGCGACAAAGAAATCTGCATGGTGTCGCCGCTCAACAATCAATCACGGCCACTCTTCTAAGATTTCTGATCATCTCGCCACATAGCAAAGGCCAAGTGTAGGGCCTTTTCCATCCGGTCCTCTTCATCCCAGGGAAGTATTTTCTTTCATGTTCCTTTTCTTTTTCTTCTTATTCTTTGTGAAGTTCATTCTTTTGTCTTGAACACTAGGAACAATGTTCCTACCAAGTGTAGGGCAGGGAACCTTTAAGTGAATTAATTAAATTAAAAAAGAGTTAGTATATATATAATTTAATAAGTTGAAATCTTATCAATGTTTTACTAAGCTTTTTGCATGTTCCTTGATAAAGTAAGATTGGGAAAGGATAAGTGATTGTTCTCTCAAGAGGTAAGCTTTCTAATGACTTTTAGATTTCTATTTTAACTTCATAACTCTCTTTGTTAATTAGCATATAAGTATATGACCTTACTCCTATTTTAATCTCTGATTTAATTCTGGGTAATGTTGTCCTCCCTTCTCTTTCAAAATAGTGAAAACTCTTTTGAGTGAAAAATCTTAAATAGGGTTTGTTAAAAAAAAAGAGAAGAGAATTTTTTTTGAAGCATTCTATTCCATGAGGCTACAAAAAGTGCCTCATAATAAAGAAACACTCGAGAATTTTTCTTTTATTTATTCATAAATTCCCTGTTCTTAAATAAAATCATGGCTAGATTCAGAAAACCTTGAAAAATAGGGCTGAATTATGGAAACCAGTAATGAGGGTCTTGGCCGTATTCAGAAACCCTTAAAAAATAGGGCTGAATTATGGAAACTGGAAAGAGGAGAGATTATAAATCTCTTATATAAAATAGCCCAAAAGTTTTTGATCGGTTTTGAACTTATATGTTTTGTTCAATACCCATTAGTATGCCGTTGGAGAAATAATGAGGATTAAGTGATGCTTGTGAATTAGAGTCAGGTAGTTGGAAATGACTTATCTAGTTGTCATTATTAAGGGTATCTGTTTTGTGCACAAGCAGTTATTCTTTCTTGATAAATATTTGCTCGAGGACTAGTAAAAGGTAATTGTAGGGAGTTGATAAGCTTCAGACTTATCATATTTTAGAAGTTAGAATTATAGGAATATTAATTAAAATAAGGATGAAATAGCTAGTTTTTGATATTATCTTACATACAAAGTTCATTATATAAATTCAAACTTATGTTTGGTATATTTTTGTGTTAGGAATAAATCTCTAATCAAAGGATGAAGTTTTGTTGGGCACGATGCCGGATGTCAAAATCACAGCATAAGTATGGAGCAGCGTAGAGGATTTGACGGATGCTGTGTCCGGCATCCCTAGCCGGCACAAGCGGAAAAGTCATCTTGGTTCACCAAAAGTTAGCAGTTAATTACCGTTAACAAACTAACCGATGCCGGGTGTGGTGTCGGACATCCAATTCCGGCACAAGCATCTTTTTGTCGGATTTGGCGGTTTAACTAACCGTTAAAAAACAAGTAATGTCGGCCACTCCTACCCGGCATGACTCCCGGCACATGAGGAAATGAAGTCTATAAATAGGCCGAAGTTCTGCAGCAACCAAGACAATTTTCAACATACTTTAACATTCCATATTTTGCACTCCATCATCCGCATCCATTCCAAGAGTTGGTGTCACTTCTACCAAGGAATTCTACGCATTCAAGCCATCCACGAGAAGAAGATTTCTATCGGGTTGAGGCTATGTTAATTCCTTTTTTCCTCTTGCATTCTTCTTATATGTGTATGGATGGTTGAGTAGGATTTCTTATTGTCCTTGTTTAGGGATGAATTTTCCTTGTAAACAAATATGATCATTCAATATATTTGCAAGCATTAATTAAGTTTTTGGTTATTAGGCAAGTGAATAGTGTTGGCCACTTATTCTCTTCATTCAAAGTTTTACTTAAGAAGACCAGTCAAGAGTAGAATGGGTTGTGAAATCTTAATGGTCTTTACCGTTGTCTACTATGATTTAGGCGATAACACTTAAGATTAGGAATTAACCCATTTGTTCCCTACTATCTCGTTTGTTTATTGGCATGACATATGCTAGATTCGATAATAGATTATGAGTTTCCTCTTTTCATATCCGAACTTGAATAAAATATTGACATTTTGGTCTTGCTGGATGCACTGCCAGTTGTTGAACGTCCGGCACATTCAACGTCTTTGAATGTGCCGTGCGTTCGTGTCCGGCATGACGTCCGACGCGTCCATATGTTTGGTTAATTCAAGACTTGTTAATTAAATTTTATGATCATATTTTCAAGTAGGTTGATTATAATCCTGAACCTAGGATAATTCATTATAATAAACCCATTTAGTTAGATTATTAGATAGTCATTCTAATTGAAATTAGTGTTCATCCCCCCTTTGTAAGAACTAGACAATTACTAAGGATTATGACTGATTTTCTATTAAGTCCCTTGGGTTCGATACTCTAGGTCGTAATTTACTTACACTTTACTCTGATTGGGATTTTTGCTACTCATATTAGAATTAGTAGGATTCTTTTATTTGTTTTTGTATATAATTTTCCCTACTAAAAATCTTGTTAGCACATTGCTCTTCTTTTGGTGATCGTCAGATTCTTTGGAGTCCTTTCCTCTTCTCATATTATTTTTATTTTTTTTGAAAATACCTCTTGGCATAGAGGACCATCTCATCCACTACTAGAAAAAACGGTTTTTGCGACGGAACAAATCCGTCGCTAGTCCATCGCTAAACGAATTAGCGACAGACTAGCTACGGATTTGTTCCGTCGCAAAAACCATCGTCGCTAATCAGGTGTTGCGATGAATTGTTTAATCCGTCGCTAATTAGCGACGGATTGGCGAAGGATAATTCCGTCGCTAAATTAATGAATAGCGACGGATTAGAAACGGACTTCGACTGTCGCTAATTAGCGACGGAAATTAGGGTTTGTGCTTTCACGGTTTAGCGACGGATATTCCGTCGCTAATCCGTCGCTAACTTGTTTTTTTCCAAACAGAATATTCTTTTTAATTTGTTCTCACCTACAATAATTTCACCTGCAACAATAATCAACTGCAACATTTTTATTCACCTATATATTAAGAAATAAATTTCACCTGTTCAAAATAATTGAAAA
This sequence comes from Limonium bicolor, assembly GCA_023374045.1. Lineage (NCBI taxonomy): Eukaryota > Viridiplantae > Streptophyta > Magnoliopsida > Caryophyllales > Plumbaginaceae > Limonium > Limonium bicolor. The sequence goes on along the minus strand of CM041777.1, from coordinate 27,726,188 downwards.
TAAACTATTTTTTGTACTGACCAAATTCAAAATAATTGTTAAATTCGTACAATTAGCATTTCAAACAACTGAAAATAAAACTTAATGTTGCAATGTCACTCAAACCATAACAATCTATCTAACGTCCGTACTCCCACCCATGACCATCCCCAGCACGATACCCCAACTGATCATCGGAGCCACCACCTGAGCCACCACCACCAGAACCACCACCAGAGCCACCACCTGCACCTCCCCACGGACCCCATCCTGGCAGACTAGGAGTCTGAGAGGGAAACATTTGAGAGATCTGCTCTCGTATCATAGCCTGCATCTCCTCCTGACGTAGCTCCTGACGGATGCTCTCCCTCTCAGTCTCACGGATCTTGTCAAGCACATTTCGCTCAATGTTTGACTGCATCGACTCAATCATACTCTGATCATAGCCGGTATCACTTGAGTTGTTGCCAGAGGTGTGAAATGAGTCAGGGAAATAGACAGGTGCTAACTCGCCCACACCTTAGACCCTCTGCTTTCGTGATTTCCCTTTGACAGCCTTGTAGAATAATTGGTTGGGGTCAGTGGGTGTCCCTTGGGCTGATGGATCATCTGGGTTCACTGGCTCTTGAGTTGACGCCTCAACAAGATGCTCATATTCATACTATGTAATGGCAAAACAAAGATAAATGAAGTTATTCATTATTCAATAAAATTAAAATGTATTACAAACATTTATGCAGAATAGATGTATAAAAACACTTACAGCAATGTCCTCCGCCTTCGCACATACTGGCACACTATTACCATGCTCATCCTTGGTCGAATGTGTGTGAATAAACAGTGTGTAAGTGATAAGTGTCCAAATGAGCATGATTTATAGGTGTATTTCATATATAATATTAGCACTTTTCTTGCTCATTTCTCCACTTCGGTTAGTTTTCCTCTAGTTTATGTTTTATTGTTTATCTCACAAATTTATTGGTTTAACATGAGGAAAACCAAGCTGGGAGTAAAGTAGATAAAGAGACAAACGCATAGACGCAAACGGCTCAGAAAACGGACTTATAACGAAGAATGTAGAGCCGGTCAAACAGAGTCACGCGAGAGTCACGCGGTGGACTGGTGCAACCGCCCCCTAAGTGGCGGACGTCACACGGACAACCGCCAGGCGGACGTGAGAGCAGCAACCGCCTGTTATCTGGCGGTCTTGGAGGCGGACGGTGATAGAGGCTACCGCCTCTTAACTCGCGGTCACCACACAGGCAACCGCCTCGCGGTCAACATAGAGGCTACCGCCTCTTAACTCGCGGATAACACAGAGGTTACCGCCACTTATTGGGCGGTACCAACAGGCGGACACAAGCAGAACCGGCGGTCGTGACTAATTATCAGTCGCGACCAGTTTTCTTCGCCCGTCTTCGCCGTCTGCAACTCGCACAACTCGTCCACTGCCATATCTATCTACTACGCACCGCCTACCTTAATTTCCTCACGCGTGAGCTTTGTCCCCTGCGCAATCAATGAAGCAATCAATGCTCTTCTTCATCTGCAATCAAATTCGTACGGATCCAAACCTCTATATAAACCCACGCCCTCTGCTCAATAAAATCATTCCCTTCCTCACAATCCAAAGCAGACCACATAGACCACCGTATCATCCCATCCAGTAAATAACGCTCACTCCCACGATCCATTCCATCCTCTTATCTCCCACTTCTCCATTTTAGTTTTATTCTTCATTCCACCACGAAGCAGAAACACGATAAGAAGAACAGAAGAAAAGGGAGCTGGAGCAGAAGCGAATCGCAGTCCAGTCTCCGCCGGCAGTCTCCAAATTAATGGCTATTTCTGTTTCCTTTTTATTGTTAATGTCTGAGTGATTTTACTCATATCCTAGGGTGGGGTTTGACCCTAAATAATTCAGACTTATTATTAATACCAAGTTTGCTTATAAATATTTGTTTTGTCTCTCTAAATCATTAAATGCCTAATAACTGATCATTTTTATGCATTTACAGTTTCTCTTATTTCAATGATTTTGTAAATCTGAGAATAGACCACAAAGAGAGATAAACGTTAGATATTATTCTCCTTGATTAGCAGATAAAATCCATCGCTGTTATAAAAAGAATTCTCACTTAAAGCTAATTAATGATTTTAGACTTTTTCTGATTGTAAAAAGTCTATTGATTTAATTAAGAGTTGTCCTTATCTATGATTTAGGAAGGCCACAAGATTAATTCTTAAACAGACAAATAAGAGCAAATTAGGATTATAATTATTGTCTGTACTTAAATAAATATTTATCACCTGTTTCACTTATTAAACTTGTTTTAATTCCTTTCAGCAAATATTGTTAAATGCTTATTCTGACAAAATACTGCATTTATTTGGTAGCTATCAATATATGATTTTGAGATAGTTAAAGTACCACAAAGGAATTAATCTTGGTATTTACACTCCGGATTGAGCAGGAAAATACTAAGGCTATTAATAGGAGTTCGTAACTGACAATTATTAACTCTAATAGACAATAAATATTTGAGACAGGATTATAAAATTGTTTAAGTAATTTAGGAAATTCCCCCGCTATCCTAGGATACCTTTTTACATCCATCCTTTTACTTTACTTTACTGTTTTTATTATTTCTGTACTAATTCTGTAAATCAAGCTTGCCTCCGGCTAAACCCCAATTTATATTTTATGCACTTTAATTTATCTTTTTGTACATTTACTAAACTTGATAATTAATTAGACAGTTGCGAAGTCTCTGTGGATACGACCTTGTTGTACTACAAAGATTGGGTTCACTGCCCATAGTTAGCAAGATAGTTTAACTACTATTTTGCCCAACAGTAAGCATCAGGCTCCACACCTGTTTTTTCAGTCTAAAAAATGCTTATTAAGATATAAAATACAAATTCTACGCAAAATTTGACATAACCTCCCCTGTTTTTATACATTTTGCCCACATATAAAACAGACAGAAAACAATAATAGTTCACAGTTCATAGTCCACAAACACATTGACATCCATAATCATACCCGTAGTCACACCCATATTCATATTTCCTAAGCATATCTTTAGGTAAATGTAAAACAACACTATCAAAAAAACTTACCAAGACCTTCTTATGCCCCTTCATTGTGCGTGATCCGCAAGCATGGGTGGAGATACCGCCACCAGGTGTGTGCTCACTCCTTCTGTTTCTGGAGTTGATTTGGCTTTTTGCTTTGTAATCTTCGGTCTGCCACTGTCTCTGCCACTCGTCCCATATATCATCTCTGACTTTCCTCTTAGTTCTCCCTGTCTTCATCTTGTATAGTGTGTCAGAATATCTCTGTCTACCTTTATCACAAAAAATCTCATACACCCGTGTCTCAAATCGAGGATCCCAACGAAAGCGCTTATGTATATATATTAACAAAGTGGTTTAAGTGCAAAAACAAAACAAACATCATACACACATTGGTAAAATATGAATGGTTACATACCTTAAACTCCTCAAAATAAAAACGATGACCATCCGGACCCAGTGACTCCCAGTTATAGCCATGGGCAAACCATCTTGTCTCAAAACAGGGGAGTATTCCACGATTGACTACATTACTAGGCTCCAAATCCCTGTAGTTTCAAAGACAAATGACAAGTAATTAACAATGGTTGGTAAACAAGCTTTATTAAAACAATATCAAGTTGTATAATCACATAAGTGTACTTACCTGCCGTCGATGGTGATGAAGGTGCGACGATCAACAACCCCAGCAGCTTGTGACGAGCTTGAGCTACGCGGTGTGTCCGCAGGTGAAGGTGAAGCAGTATCGGTAGGTGTCTCAGCCGGTGTGTGGGCAGGTGGAGTGTAGTGCTGAACATCCTGAGAAGCAGGGACTAAAGTGGAGCCCTGATGAGCATGCGGATGAGTGTCAAAGTACGGGGTCCCCATCGGTGCTTGTCCTGAGACAGTGTGAGAACGAGCAAGTCGTGGAGCACCAGAATGAGACCCCTCGCCCGATCCTGCATCATCTGCAGCTTGTTGAGAATCTCTCGCTGCAGATGATGAACTACCCCTACCAAGCATTCTCGAGAACGACCACCCGGATTTAAAGTAACCTCTACCACCTGTCATCACTGTGAACAACCAAAAACAAGCGTATAGATTTATAAGATGTAATCAAATAATATTATAAAAAATGGACAAGTCAATAATTATATGTTCTCATACATCGTAGTTGTTGTCTAGTGTCAATTTATTCATCAATGTTGTCATCTGGTATGTCCACTAAAACTAAAGTTTCATCGTCATCGACTACAGGTGATAACACCATATGATCAACGGTTTCCTCTTGCAGTGGCTGAACCTGTTCCTCATTTGTTGAAGAGTCTGGCATGTCCAAACCACTTCGCGCTTTCACCTTTGACACAACCCACCAGTCTTTCTTATCTCTCTTCTTCGACGGGTATGAGCAATAATACACCTGAACAGCTTGATTAGCTAGCACAAATGGCTCGTACTTGTTAAACTTCCTTGTATGATTAATGTCAACCAGTTTATATCGAGGATGTATTTGTACTCCTCTCTTTTCCGGATCAAACCAGTGACAATTAAACACTACAACTTTCTTGACCGGCAAAGCGGGATACTCTAGTTCAATAATCTCCTTCAGCACCCCATAATAATCATACTCCGAATCAGCATAGTTTGTCCCAGAAATGCAAACACCACAGTTATATGTTGTTCATTCTTGTGAATAAGATTATGTATGAAATTTGTATCCATTTACATAGAAACCCGAGTAGGAAACTGCCATGTTCAATGGACCTTGTGCCAAACTACAAACAAATTTGTTCGGTGTGGAAACAACATTTGACTGTAACATAACAAGTTAGTGTCAATGTGCATAATCATGTATATAATGATGTAGTCAATAATGTCATTAAGCCCAATCGGTTCAGCTCTGTCAGTATTTGATCACCAGTTTTAAAAGGTGGGGCAAATTTGGTCTTTTTGTGCCCTTTCCGAAATGATTTTTTATCAGCACGAAACTTGTGATCTGCAGGAAGAAATTTTCTGGAGTTGTCGTACCAAGACTGCTTCTTGCTACAACGTAGTGTGAATGCATCACTATCTGTAGCACAATGGGGGCACGCCAGTCGACCAGCAGTTCTCCAACCTGATAACATTGCGTATGCTGGAAAGTCATTTATAGTCCAAATCAACGCCGCTCGCATTTCAAAATTTTTCTTCTTAGACACATCATATGTTGTGACTCCTGCCCACAACTTCTGTAACTCAGCTATGAGAGGCTGCAAAAACACATCAATTTTTCCTTTAGGATTTTTAGGCCCAGGAACAAGAATTATAAGAAAGAAGAACTCATCTTTCATACACATCCCAGGCGGTAAATTGTAAGGTGTAAGAACAACTGGCCAGCAAGCGTATTGTCTTCCAGAGGCTGTAAATGGTTGAAAACCATCAGTGCATAACCCAAGTCTGATATTTCTAGAATCCAAAGCAAAATCAGTATGAATTTCGTCAAAGTGCTTCCAAGCTTTTGAGTCAGATGGATGACACATATTGTCATCTTCCATCTTGTGCTCAGCGTGCCATCTCATATCTGTAGCCGTTGCAGGAGAAGCGTATAGCCTCTTCAGCCTTGGAATGAGGGGAAAATACTGCATCTTCTTGTACGGTACTTTACTTTTCCTCCTCTTTGCACCCTCTTTGACGGGCTTGTATCCAGGGCAAGCACAAAACTTATAAACTTCAAGATTTTTATCTTCTCCCCAAAAAATCATATAATGATCCGAACAACAATCAATTTCTTCATAGGGTAAACCTAGACCACGCATGATTTTATTTGCTTCATAAAAGTTGTTTGGAATGTCATTGTTCTCAGGACAAAGATCGTGGTAAGTTTTGCAGACTCGATCAATCAATCCCTGGGGTGCTTGGTAGTCATTCTTAATAGACATCAATTCAGCTGTGATAGATAACACGCTATGAGTGTCATTGAATAACTTTCTTCTAGAAGATTCCATTAACTCAAAGAATTTCTTAGCTTCTGGATTGGGAGCATCCTCTAGTTCCTCCTCAACCTCCGGCATTAAAGTAGATGTATCCCCTAATTCTTCTGGAACATCACCAACAGCATGAGCAATCATTTGCTCCATCATTTCAACATTTTGTACCTCACGTGGCGCTGTGGTACTCGTAGTGAGATTAACTTGTATAGGTGTGTTATCTTCCCCATGAAATATCCAATCAAAGTAACCATACATAAAACCTTTCTTAGCTAAATGGAGCTTAACGACAGCAGGCTCGAGGTACTGTCTGTTTCTGCACCTTTTCATGTCGCAAGGACACTTAATTTTACCGTTTTCCATACATTAAGGGTGTTGTAGTGCGAATGAGACAAACTCTTCCATCTTCCTCAGCCATTGGGTAGAGATTCTACCCCTCTCAAAGGTTCTCTCAACATACATCCACACCCTATCGGGTCTCATACCTATACTAATCAAACACTACTTTAGTTAATACTAATAAAACACTACTTTAGTTAATACTAATAAAACACTACTTTAGTTAATACTAATAAAACACTACTTTAGTTAATTATACAGTTAAATTATCAACTTGATTGATTTTATCAACTTAATTATAGAGTTAAATTATCATAACTTTCCCAATTCCAGAAGCACCACCAGTTACCAAAGCTGAGAAGTCGGGAGGTGATGACGACGTCTCATACCTATCGGGTTGATGACGATTCACATTTATCAATCGAAGAACGAACTGGACTGGAGAAAGACAAAAAGAAAAAGAAGAAAAAGAAGAGGAAGAAGAATAAGAAGAAGAAGAAGAAGAAGAAGAAGAAGATAGATGGTGGTGGTGTCCGGTGTGTGCGGTGGTGGTGGTAGGTGCCGTGCCATGCGACTACGCCTGAGGGAGGAGACCAACCGAAATATAAAATACGGTGATTATCAACACTACTTTAGTTCAAACTAATAAAATTTAAAAAAAATCGACATAGTGTCCCCTATTTTTTACTTTTCCGCTTATTTCTAAGCATCCCACAAGGACGATTCACAAATACCAACAGTTATCAACAAAATCCAACAGATTGTCCACACAATATCTACAACAGCATACAACAGATCCAACCACTTGATTCATCGACGCAAATTAAGTAACTAACAAAACACACACACAAAAGTAACTAACAAGCAATGGATATTTAAGTTCAAACAAATATCATATTATACTTTATTTTTACCTAGTACTATATATATTAAATAAGAAATAATATATCCTAATATAAAATCAAGTTTAAAATAATATTAACTTAATTGATTTTATCAACTTAATTATACAATTAAATTATCAACTGAATTATTTAATAAGAAACAATATATATTAAAAATATACAGTTAAATTATCTATATATTCTAATATAAAATCAAGTTAAAATCACGAACTGTCACTTAACTTATAAATTTCAGTTCGAAACATTCTCAATATGTTATTTCCCCAAATCAATTTTCGGTTTCACAATATTATAACCCTAGGTCTACTACAATAAAAAAATCACAACTAACATTCATAATTACCAAACAACATCAACAAATTTGTATACTAACAATTTTTGATATACCCATGCCATTTGGAACTAAAATTTGTAAAACTATCCATAAAAGTAAGAATTGACAACTGAAATTAACTAATACAAACTATATAATCATTAATTAGTTCTAACAACACAATTTTGCAAGCACACAACACTGAATTTTGATATACCCATGCCATTTTCGGTTATATATATATGTAACACTAAAATTAGTGAAAAATTAAACAAAAATGCAAAATTAGCAACTATAATACTCACAAACCAACAACACACCAATAACCACCAGTTCATAGCACCAATTAACAAACAATAACCCACAAATTTACAAATTTTTAACACAATTTTCGTAGCCCTAGAATTGGCTGAAACTAACCAAATTTGCCGCAGTGAAGTTGCAGGAGTATGCAGAGGTTGTCTGGGACGTTTCGGTGGCCGGAAAACTAGCTAATGGCGGCGACGGAGCCTGAATCTGGCCGGAATGGTAGTCTGGTGCGCGCAGGAGAGGAGAGGAGAGGAGAGGAGAGGAGGGAGAGGAGAGGAGGAGAAAGATATGCGCGCAGGGAAGAAGAAGAAGAAGATCGCGTCTGATTAATCTAAGCGAATTAGCGACGGACTCAGTCCGTCGCAAATCCGTTGCTAAAATATAAGTGAAACGACGTCGTTTAAATTAGTGGGAGCGTGTGGTTTTCGGAAGTAATTAGCGACGGACTTTTTCGTCGCTAATTCCGTCGCTAATTTGGGGAAATTTACGCGCCACTCGCCCCGCCATTGTTCTGTTGCTAATTCGTCGCCATTCCGTCGCTAAAACCGTCCGTCGCTACGCCGTCGCTATTCCGTCGCTATTTAGCGACAGATTTTGGTCCGTCGCTAATTCCGTAGCAAATAGGCTGTTTTCTAGTAGTGATCGTCATCTTCTCCTGACTCAGATTTATCATTTTCAGATTCCTAAAGGGCTATGCCTTTTCCTTTCTCCCTTATTGAGATTTATGACCTTCTTTGTTGTAACTTTAGCTCAAATGCCATTAACGATCCCAACATGTATGCCGGAGACATCTTTGAGAGATCATGGACTTCTTGCATGGTATTAACTTTGCTATCTATGGATGTAGAAAGTGATTTGAGGAATTTTTGAATTTGATCCTCATTTGAGATAGTTTTTCCAAGCACAAGCATTTCATTAATCAGCTTGGTGAACCTAGTGTACATTTCAGAAATGTTCTCCTTTTCTTCCTTCTTGATAACTCTCAATAAGTGAGCAATAGTTCAATACGAGTCTTCTTGATCTTGTCATTTCCTTTATAGGTAACTTCGAGTGTTTCCCAGATTTCCTTGGCTATTTTAGATGAGGCTACCTTGGAGTATTGCTCAGGTAGTAATGCACAATATAGGATTCTTACTACTCGTGCATTGAATATCAACTTCTTGATTTGGTCATCAGTCATGTTGTTGACTGATATATATGTTTTCTCCTTGAGCATTTTGGAAGGTGTATTCACCGCGTGATACTACCCTCCACATCCTTGGATCCTCAGACTTGATATGGAACTCCATCTTGTTCTTCCATTGAGTGTAGTTGTCTCCATTGAAGAGTGGTGATCAATTTGGTGTAGAACCTTCTTCTGACGCCAGTAGGTTTGAGTGAGACATTTTGATTGTCTTCTAAAGCAGTTAGCTTTCTATAAGAGACCCACTCTGATACCAATTGAAACTGGCTAGTGGTCCTTATGCGTCCTCGACCAATCATGGACGTGTCGTTGTCCTAGGTGAACTACTTGATGGTGTAAGGAAGTCCTTGATAAACTCAATCTGGAAACTCCTTTTTGATTGAGAATTTACACAAAGAAATTCACTCAATCTCCCTCCGCCCTACCTACGGACTCCGTGACAGTTTAGGACTTTATCCCCAAGTCCTCTACCCTCTCCTGACAGCCGGCCTACGGTTCCCTAACCGTTCCTTGTCTGGTTAGTCTACCAAATACACAAAGTATTAACTCATCAACTCAGTCCTATCCAACTCACCAACTTCTTAACACTTATACACACTTAGTCTGACTCACACTTGCTCTAGTTATCTCTCTTCTTCGTGTATATCAAAAAAGTTATTTTACATAAGATGTTATACATCGTATTTATATAGGTAAGTTTAGATGTGTAACAAACAACCTATGATCTCCTAGACTCTAGGAATCGTTTGCTTCTTCATCCTCAACAAAAATATCCAAGCTCGAATAAAGGTTGATCTTCAACTTGCTTTGGAACCGTTAGGGCACGTGTCACCCTATGGTTGGACACGTTGGCGGTGAGTACTCAGGTGGTCGGTCACCACTTGTACTCTCCACTTGCCAGATCTTATTTGCCTTATTAATGCTCTATAGGGCATCATATAATGCAACATAATGAGTGCCTCTTAATTGCCCTGGCCTTGTCTTGTTATCTTGTTCATTAATGAGCATGACTTTGACGTGAGCAAGTTCCTTGTGTGGATGCATGAGTCTGCATGAGTTTGTCGGCACACTTGATGTATTTTGTCCTTCTACCGTGTCTAATGCATGAGAGACATGGTTGTGTAGTGTTTGACTTCTTGTGTGTACTAGAACTTCTATCGGAGCTCTCTCAGATAGATGCCTGACTGGATAGGCATATGTCATGAATGGAGTGCGCTTGTAACCTTGCGTGCTAAGCCACTCCTTCACATGTTTATCTGAATTATAAGCTCAACAAACATGTTAGATAAACAACACAAGTTTGCTATCATTAAAACCAAAGGATCTTAACTTAACAACAAAGAAATGAAGGAGGTAGCTTCACTTGTCAAGGCGAATCCCTTGACAACTCTTCCAATATTGCTGGCGAAACGATGCGCCTTGGTGGCCACGTACAGGAGAGACTAATGATTAATGATGGTATTCCTGTAAGACATGAGGTAAATCCTAATACTTTTATCGGTACTAGGAAAGGACAAGATAATGAAGCGGTTAACTCCTTTAATTCCATAGACAGTATTTCTGGCAATAAGGGATGCGAGTCCCCAGAAGATGCAACCCTCGGTGGAGGGATCCCGACATCTCCTAAAGTGGTGCAATCATTATGTTGCTCGGCGCCCCCCCACATTTGTTATCGGAAAAGACAGGAGGTAGGAGACAAATCTGGCACAAGGACGTGCTCGGTTTCAGGGGCGGTTAAAAGTCCAATGATGGGACAGATGTTTGAGAATGCGTGAATATTTATTCCCGAAACGGTCGATGCGGCACTTCATCCATTGGTCGCTTATCCCTCCTCGCGGGATTTAAGTGCGCAAACTCTAGATAATTACGAGTTGAGGCGTGGCTCTAGTCCCGATATTCAAAGACAAACTGAAGTGCATGCGTAGACATAAAAAGACACTAATGATGAGGATGGCACTGATAGCGTTGTTGAGATATTGTCACCACAAAAGGAATCAAATCCTGAAAATGCAATGGGTGATTCAAAAGGAAGTGGGTCCCATAAAAACCAAACTCCAAATAAACTAGTCACTCCTTTGGAGAAGTTGTTACAAGGCTGAGACAAGATAGGCCTAATTGTTGAATTAATCAACAACACCCACCTACAAATCAGTCAAGGATTTCAACACCGGCAAGGAATGAAAAAGGTAAAATCATCAACCCATATGCAGAAGCAGATGAGTGCATTGACTTATTAAGGCAATTAAGATGCTAGGTGCCGAATCCAACACAAACCAAAGCTAATATTCTCAGTTAAGATCCAAGCACAGCTAAGCAGCTAAGTGGCCTCAGATGGGGAGTGTTGGCCCCTAGAGTGTAAAAGAATTGGGTCCAAAATAGTTGTTCTTGTTCAGGAGGGAATTTTGTTTGTTTTTTTAGGTTTGGAAGAGTTACAGTTTCATATACACTGAAGGGAGTAAGAGGTCTGTTGTTTGACACATTTTTTGGTCCTGCGTCTCTTTAGGTGGTGGTTTAGTTTAGAAGGTTGTATCAGTTAGCTATAAACTAGCTTGACTAGTTTTGTTTTATTTACTTCCTAGTTTTAAGGTATTAGGTTTGTATGTGGATGTGGTGGATACTCTTTTTCCTCTCTAAGTTTTTCTTATTAATTAGGGAGGTTTTAATGAGACCCAAATACTCATCCACTTGATCTTCCCGACATCGTTTTTTTAATAATTTGGCTCTAAGCCCTAAAAAAAAACTTGAAGGTTATCCATTACCTATCCACCTTATAGTATAGTAGTATGTTAATTAATCTACATAATCTCTTCCTTCTTATTCGTTTGTTCGTTCGTTCTCCAACTGGCGGCTGGTATCCAATTCTTGTACTAGTACAGAGTAGTTTAATAATTGGCGTGATCGAGAATCCTAAACTTGGGTAAGAGTAAATCTCCCCTTTTGAGCAAAAAGAGACACAAATATACTGGGATGGTGGATATTAGAATATTACCTAATATAATATGAAAAGAAGTGTGAATTGATTCGATAAAAGGACAAAACAAACACAATACAGAAAAAGTAGTATGTACAGAGCGAGAAAATACCATATTGAATTATTGTTCACGTGAATCATTAAATATGTGTTGTATTTGTATGTGATTAAATAGCCAAAGAAGTGTGAGTTTTGACTATTGACTATAAATGTGGAATTTGGGTTTGGTTTCGGCCGTTGTCTTATGAGCAGCTAGCTGGCTTATTAGTTAATTTTCTTGATTTGCTTTTACAAGAAAGGAAAGGAGTAAATGTTTCAGTCAGCACAACTACACTGCACAACTAGTTGGTCATCTCTTTAAATTAGAAATGTCACACCCCGCCCCCCACTGGCACGTTATCATGTGTATATATATAAGTGGTAACATATGCAGATGCAGTAGAATATCAGCTAGCTGACTTCCTTGCTGGTCCCGATATCGTATACTAGTCTAGTAGTATTCTTTTCTCTCTTCCTTCCTGATATATATAAAAGGCACAAGCGGCCTACAATAGAGAGAAAGAGAGTGTGTGTTACGCCGGCTCGCGCGCTCTGTCTCACTCACACACACACACACACAAAAACAGAGATACATCGTTTGAGCTTCTTTACCGTCCGTCCAATAGGAGGCGCGCGTGGAAGTGGATGACGATGGTATCCAATACTTTAGCAAATGGAAGAAGCAACGGCGGCGGTGACAGTCATGGTAGTGGTACCGAAAGTGGTGGTGATGGATACACGGAGGATGGTACGGTTGATCTTAAGGGTAACCGTGTCCTTCGATCTAAAAGAGGCGGTTGGAAGGCTTGCTCCTTTGTCGTCCGTAAGTTTCCCTATATTACTCATTAAAAACACCATACCGGACCATTTGCCGTCAAGAGATGTACACACTGAATCATGTAATTAAGCTTAATTAGAATCTCGATTTAAGGAGTGAAGAAGGAATATAAGAATTAATTAAGTACTTAATCATGTTATGTTTATGAAATAACTGTGAAATGATTATACGCTTGCCGCAGTGTACGAGGTTTTTGAGAGGATGGCGTACTACGGTATATCATCCAACCTTATCATCTACCTCACCACTAAACTCCGTCAAGGAACCGTCGTTTCTTCAAATAACGTCACAAATTGGGGCGGTACTATATGGATGACCCCTGTGCTCGGAGCTTATATCGCCGACGCTCATCTTGGCCGTTACTGGACTTTCATCCTCTCTTGCGCCATCTATCTCTCGGTACGTTCCTTGTTTCTATCTTAATTTCTTTGTTTAGTATGTACTATGACTCGCCACAACAATTAATCACCCCATCTACCCTAGCTACTTCTTCATGAATAATCAATTCCTACCTACCTATCGTACAACTTGGCTAACATTATTCTCTGTGTTGTCTGTTTACTGGTTAGTTGTGGTGAGCTTGATATTTCTTTCTTGTATATGGGTCCGTGTATGTATGAAACTGAAATAATTTCTAGGATATCAAATTTTGATTGTTTAAATTAACCGCTATATATAAATATATATATGGTCTTAAATTTATATTCCTTTTTTTTATTTGATGATATATTTTTTCATTTTCTATATTAATAATATAAGATACATAATTTCTTATATAAAAAATTATTTATAAAACTTAAATGTTTAAAATTATTTCATAGTGAAATTTATCCAATTGTTAGCTAGAAAATAATAATATTCTATTCCTATCTCTATTCATAATATATTCTTCTTTTTCCTTGAGAAAAAAACCAACCAATCATACAATTCATATCATCATATACAGGGAATGTGCGTCCTCACACTAGCAGTCTCACTCCCATCCTTACGACCACCACCATGTCCATCGTGGGACCCATCTTCCCCAACAACCTCACACTGCAAACCCGCATCCACTCTCCAACTCGCCGTCTTCTTCGGTGCACTCTACACTTTAGCAATCGGTACCGGCGGTACTAAACCCAACATCTCAACAATCGGAGCCGACCAGTTCGACGAATTCCACCCCCCAGAAAAATCCCACAAACTCTCCTTCTTCAACTGGTGGATGTTTAGCATCTTCTTCGGAACTCTCTTCGCCAACACTGTCCTCGTCTACATCCAAGACAATGTCGGCTGGACACTCGGCTACGCACTTCCTACTCTCGGTTTAGCAATCTCCATCTCCATCTTCTTATTCGGCACTCCGTTCTACCGTCACCGTACTCCAGCTGGCTCCCCGTTTACACGAATGGCACGCGTCATCATCTCCGCTATACGTAAATACAATGTCACACTCCCAACCGACCCAAAAGAACTATACGAACTCGATTCCGATGCATACATTAAAGGTAATCATAGAATTGACTCCACACCTTCACTAAAATTCCTCAACAAAGCCGCTGTCCGTACATCATCTACTTCCCCATGGCTCCTCTGTCCCGTGACACAAGTCGAGGAAACGAAACAGATGTTACGAATGATACCAATCATGATCGCAACATTCATCCCAAGCACAATGGTGGCACAGAGTAACACACTCTTTGTTAAACAAGGTACAACACTCGACCGTAAAATCGGGTCTTTCCACTTCCCACCTGCTACACTCATCGCATTCGTCACTATCTCCATGTTAATCTGCGTTGTTCTCTACGATCGATTCTTCGTCCCGATCGCCCGACGGATCACTAAAAACCCTAGAGGTATCACTCTTCTTCAACGAATGGGGATCGGTCTCGCAATCCATGTACTCATCATGACCATCGCGTCAATTACCGAACGATTCAGGCTTAATGTTGCCGCGAGTCACGGATTAATCGAGAGTGGTGGACAAGTGCCGCTGTCGATTTTTGTTTTATTACCGCAGTTTGCTTTGATGGGGACGGCTGACGCGTTTCTTGAAGTAGCGAAGATAGAGTTTTTCTATGATCAAGCGCCTGAGGGAATGAAGAGTTTGGGTACTTCTTACTCTACTACAAGTCTTGGTGTTGGGAATTTTCTTAGTAGTTTTGTGCTGAAGACGGTTTCGGAAGTGACGATGTCTGGTGGTGGTAAGGGATGGATTCTGAATAATCTTAATGATTCGAGGTTGGATTTGTACTATGCGTTCTTAGCTGGGTTGACTGTGGTTAATTTTGTGTTCTTCTTGGTCATTGTAAGATGGTATGTTTACAAAGCTGAGGTTTCTGATTCCATGAATGTGCTTGAGAAGGAACTCAAGGAACAACCAACTCCAAAGCTACATAGTCAGCAACTAGATAGATAATTGGTTACAAGGATCTGTCCTCCCCTGTAATCCTTCTTATGTTCTAAAAAAATTAGATAGTTGGTTGGTGGTGTTGATGTTGAAATTGTAAACAACAGGAGGTGGTGGTGGTTGTGGGGTTTAGAAATGAAAGGAATTAATTAATATTCTACTTATATATATATATATAGTATACATGCTCCAGGTTTAACATCAATTCTGTGAAATTAAACAAAAAGAAAAAAAAATCTGTACAATTAATATGCTGCCTGTAGTTGTTTTTTTTACAAAAATTAATCTTCTGTTACCGATCGATTAATTATCAATCATTTCCTTTTAGGCAAGTGAAATGTCTTCTTTAAGAAACTATTAGCTATATGATCATTCCTATAGCACAAAACTCTTAACACCGTATTTGGATCCGATTTATCCCACTTCCCTGTCGTTGGCGGCATGGGCAACTTCTGTCCGGAACCGGAAGAAACCACCCCCAAACCGACACCGCTACTCTCACACGCGGCGGTACTGAAATCCTCCACTATTTTCTCAGTGGTTTCACCCATGAGTTCAATCACACCTTGCACCACCTGCGCTTCCTTGTTCACTTCATCCTCTGGAACTGCCCCTGTCCCATTTGACGCGCAGAACACACCCTTTAAGCAATCGAAATCCTCCGCAATCATCTCACCATCTGTCCTGCAGAAGATCCGGGTGCTTCCACCTGCAAGTAGAACCATCAGGAACGCCTCGAATGACGCCTTCATGATCTCCTTTATCGCAAGTGGCTGTGCCGTGTCCATTAGAATAGCACTCAATAGAGTTAAGTTCTGCCTCAGGACCGCAACCGCCGGTTTGATCCGCGAGTTTACTACCCCGAACGAGAATAATGACTCGTAGAACACCGAATGTGAGTCAAGGAAGATCAATCTGTAGGCTGCTACTTCCGCCACGTGAGTGATCGCGCCGTGCATTGAAGCTCTAGCAAGCTCAAAGTAGACGGTAGAAGTTGCTACTCCACCGCCGAAGCTTCTCCGTCTGTTCTCCTTCGGTGGGGGGACGATTCGGGGAGTGAGTGAGAGGGTCTTGTCTAAGGAATTGAGATGTGATAGGAGATGGTGTAGGGTGTTGAGACGGATGTAGATCCGTTGCGTCCCTCTGCTTGTCGTGGGTCGTGTGTGTTGTGCCTCGATTGCGATTAGGTGTTGCTGTTGCGCTTCCATAGCGCCGACGCTGCAACTTGCCTTTCGCCATAGCTTGGAGAATTTTGAGTCACGGTTGCATCTGGTTAGTGGTGGAAGTGATGGTAAGTAGTTCTGCTTCGTACCTAAAATACCGAATTTAATTGCAGCAGGGAAATTGTTAGTTAGAGACTTATTACTCATACTGATTGCTAACTTAAGAAAGAAGTAGTCGTGTCTTAATTACCACATGCCGCAACGAAAGTGGTGAAGTCCCGAATGACGCCTTCAAGTCCATCAGCCAAGTCCTGAACCAATTCATCTGATATACATATAGGAAGTTTGAAAAACTCTTCCGCAATCTCCATGCAAATCTTCATCAATTCTACTGCCGATTGCGCAAAAGGCTCCGTCTTCGACTTAGGGTTCCATTTCTAACAAACAAACACAGCAAATCAAAGACATAGAATTTACAAAATCTATCTTAAATACTTGTAATGTTACCTCATTCTCCTTCGCCGTTTGGACACAATCCTTAATATTCTCCAACTTATCATCAATCCACTTCCTCAATAACTTGGAGATTACTGAATCCACTTCATACGGATCCATCTCTCGTACAACAGATTTCCTCCATCATCACAGTCACCGTGTCCTCCACCACCATCTGTACTAGTACCTTCTCCAGCTTGTCCGCTCTCTGTAGGATTCTTATTGTGTGACCTGTGAGAACAGTGACGCCCGAGAGATAATGTCTAAGGATGTCACCATAACAAGTGTGGAGTGTCACGGCCGCTATACCCGCTGACACCGGATTCCATCTCTTCAATATGTTGCTGTAGTTTTCCTTCTCCTTTGCTGCTAGATCCTCCGTCGTTCCGCTAATGAGTTCAGTTTGTCCATCACCCTTTCCTCTGTTTCAGCTGGTAGTATCTCAAGGTTTCCGTTGTCTAAAATCTATAATACATGTAACGCCAACAATTTTGGTTTTTAACTTTGAGTTTGAGAGTGTTTCATAAATAAAGGCACCGATCATCATATACTAATTACTATTCATTTAGCAAGTAAAATTAATTAACAACGTATAATGTAGCAAGCTTAGATTGATATTCACCAATTTGAATGCATTCTTCAAGGAGGATCGGATGTAGGACTCAACCAGATCTTCAGACGAACTAGATTGTTTAGTTTCATCCAAATCACCATCCTCTTCATCATCGCTACCCGCCTCTTTCCCCTCCAACCTCGTGACATCCTCTTCTAGTATCTTTTTGGCCTGCATCGCAAGCGGGAGCAAATTTTCAATCACCGTAGAAGTGACATTTCCCTTAGGGAAACCTTGATGGTAATCCATGAACTTCTTCTCCGTCCAATCAACCATAGACTTGAGGACCGATCGAAGAGTCTTCACATACACACCATCGTTAACGTTATACATAGTTTTTTTAGCATCCCCGCGACCTCATTCAGCATCGCGAATGCGGCACATAGCAAGTCAGGCTCCACTTGCCCAGTGAGAACATACTGATTGAACAGCACCCAAGTGAAGCAAACATTGTGCACCTCCTGGCTGAGAGCGAGCGTCGGCCATGTCTTCTTCATGAGGTCAATGAGCTCGTCGACTTCGTCAAGCATCACCGTCTCGTCATTGAGGTCAAAGAGTGATTGCAGTAGAGTGACGTAGATGTGGATGTTTAAGGGGTAGCCGTCGGCCCAATGGCAGACGTTACCGTTGTTGCTGGTGGTGGTACGGCATGCTAGAGCAGCAACACAAGTGCATAGAGAACGCAATTCGTCGGAGGTTCTGCTCGTGTCTATTGGTTTGGATTCAGAGGCGCTGCGGATAATATCTTCGAGCCTGGTTACATGGTGGGTGGTGGTGGAGTCGTTAGGGGAAGATGGGTGGTGAATGAGGCCAGCTTCGAGGACTCTGAGCTGGCGGCGCTGCCAAAAATGGTAGTCGTTGCTGTCGATGAACTCGGTGGGTTTCAGGTTGCGAATTAGCTCTAGAGGTAACACCATTGTGTCTGCCCTCCTTCCCGCCTACAATTACCAATCTCTATGTTATTAACTAATTAAGAGATTATTTGATTATACATGATCGGAAAATTTGACAAATTCTTCAAATAAGGTTGTAACATTTTTTTTAATCAATAAGGTTAATTATCATTATTTAATTGCCATGAATCATGAATGAAACAACGAGCAACAAATTAAACTAGTACGTACGTACTTGACCAACTAGGGTGCGCATGAGGGTCTTACGAAGCCGGTTATCACTTTGTTCAGTAATCCTCATTTGGATCCTCATGATCTCAGCAGACGTTAATGGTTTTCTTATCGGTATCGTCCTGGAAGGCACTGGGAACGACTGTTGTTGCTGAGACTGAAACTGGTTCCCTCCTTTTGGGCTCAAAGGCCCAAAAGCTGTAGTCGGAGACCCACCACGCATACCGTTACCATTACTACTATCACTTGTTTCCGGCATCCCTCCCCCAATGCTAAGTCTCCTAGTGCATTGATGTGCTACCCTCTTCGATTGTGGTTTCAACCCCAACGCTCGCTTTATCTTGCTCGTCGTACCCATTCCTCCAACACCAGCCGGGGATGAGAATGAAGTGGAATTCCTGCCATTGTTGCTCTCACCGCCATCCTTGGAATTACGGGAGGAGTAGAAGGCAAGGGCATGCCGGCCACCAAAACCAGGGCATGAGCGACATGAAGAGAAGAAGATCTCGAAGGCAGCCTCCCTTATGTCGTCTTGATCTAACCCTTTGGTTTTACTGAAGGGCCAAGAGAGGTCGCTTTCAGGAGAAGTGAAAGGTGAAGAGTGCGTTTTGGGGTGAGGTTGACAGGAGGGGTTGGATCGAAGAAGGTGTCCGGAGTGATGGATAAAGCCCATGGCGGCGCTGATTCGTGCCGGGCATGGCGGGAAGAACTGGAAGGGGCCGCCCATCAAAATTAAATTCCTACGTTATAAATTGTCCACTTATAATCCTTCTTTGATTTTGATCCCGTTTATCATCTTCCACATTCCTCCTTACATTATTATTATTAGGAAGAGATGAGGAGAAGGAAGACAATAGTTTTCTCTCTCCTCACTTGAAATCAAACAAACAAAAAAAGAATGAATTATTTTATTCAGGCGAGAGAGGTGATCGGAAAGTTTAGAATCAGATGGATAAAGATTGGAAATTTGTTAGAATAGAAGATGACAACAGTAACGTGTCAATGAGGTATGAGGGGAGGAAAGAAAAGAAAGATAAGTTTCATGCCGAGAAAGAAGAGGAAATTCGTGGTAATTGGGGGTGACGGTGAATACCATGTCTGATAGCCTTTAATTCTCCCAAAAATTAGATTTCTCAAAACCATTCCCAAAAACTAGGACACAAATTAATAGGATACTTAATAATTTAGTAATTAATCAACTTAGCTCATTAATAAATCGTATGAACTCATGGACAAAACTCTTTCAGTAATAATATGTACATATTCTTCATTCATAAAATTACATTATCTGAATTATGTCCTTGTGAGTAGTAGAAACAAAATCTCACCAAGTCTAGTATTTCTCCCTTCGACGGCGGGGGAGTAGTTATAAGCAATGGAGATCGAGAGAGGAGAAAGAATTAATGTTGTATTGATTTACGGTGTGTAGAGACTGATTACAAGGATATTTATAATAGCTGGTAAAATATACTAAGACATTAATAATTGGGCTTTATTTTATCTCTTATTACAAATGGGTTTCTAATAGTCAAGATGGGCCACCGGTTTAGTATTCCTCTAATATTCTCCCGCGGTCCCAAATAGTCGGTAGTTGCGATTCACTAGGAAGAAAGGCGATTTCGAGACTGCCGCTGCGAACCCGCTCCCTGACGAAGAAGAAATCAACTTCCACATGCTTGGCAAGGTTGTGCGAGACGGGTTTTTAAGCAAGGTAAGTCGCTCCAATGTTACCGCGGTGCAAGACTGTAGCTTTGTGCAATCGAATCCCTAGCTCGACCAACAGTTTTTGAATCCACAGGGACTCAGATATGGCGGTGGCGAGTGCTTTGAACTCCGCTTCGGTGCTGGACCGAGCCACCGTTCCTTGTTTGCGGGAGCTCCAGGAGACTAACTTGTCTCCGAGGTAAATGGCAAAGATGGTGGTGGAGCAGCGGTCATGGCGGTTTCCAGCCCAGTCAGCGTCGCTGTAAACGTGGAGGGAGCCAAGAGCAGTGGCTGGGAAAAACAACCCTAGATCTGCGGTATGTCTCAAATACCTCAATAATCTTTTAGCTGTTTTCCAATGTGTTTCCCTGGGTGCATGCATAAACTGACTGATGTGGTTGACTGCAAAATTGATATCTGGCCGTGTAAAGGCCAGATATTGTAAGGTTCCCACTAGGCTATGACACTGGGAGGGATTTGGGTAGATGAAACTGGTAGAGTCATATAGGTTTTTGTGTCTGTAATGGGTGTAAAATAGGGTTTGGATGTAGACATGTTGTGACGGGCTAGAATCTCATGAATGTAATGAGTTTGTGAAAGTTTTAGACTAGAGGAATTTCGTGTAGCAGTTAGGCCAAAAAATGATGACGGGGGTCTAGGTATTTAATGGGAAACTCAGTGGCTAGGGTTTGGATTAGAGATGTGATGAGGGATAAGGACCTGCCAGTAATGAGAATATCATCTACATAAAAAGAGGATGTAAACTTTGGTAGTGTGGTGAGTGTAGGTAAATAGAGAGGAATCAGCGTGAGAGTGCTTGAAACCAATATGAAAGGATAATTGCTTAGTCTAGAAAACTAAGCCCGTGGATATTGCTTTAAGCCATAGAGAGTTTCCTTTTGAGCTTACGAACATGATTAGGTAGAGCTTTGTCATTGAAACCACTTGGTTGATTCATGAAAACGTCTTCCTCCAATTCCCCATGGAGGAAGGCATTGTCTACATCCACTTGATGAATAGGCCAATTTATACTTGTAGCAATTACAATGACCAGCCCGATGGTGGTAACCTTCACTACTAGGTTGTATGTTTCAAAATAGTCAATTCGTTGGGCCTGGTTAAAACCTTGGGCAACCAAACGGGCCTTTCATCTTTCAATAGATCCACCTGCATGCTTTTTAGTTTTTAGGATCCACTTGCATCCTAGAACATTCATCTTAGGACAACGGGGAACCAACTCACAGGTTTTGTTTCTTATTAGAGCATTATACTCTTGTTGGATGGCTTGCCGCCATTTAGGGAACTTCATGGCAGTTGTAAAGCACGGTTATTCTGGTATTGTGGGGGTAGTAGTGGAGTTAAGCCAAGGAATGGTGCCATCACTGTATAGCTTAGGTTTTAGGCTATTGGTTTGGGCACTGGTAACCATGTGGTGAGTAGGTGGTGGCAAGGGGGTGTAGTGAGGCAGGAGAGTGGAATTTTTAGTAGGTGAATCTGTAAAAGTATGTGAAGTTGTAGAAGTAGGTGCATTTGTAGAACTAGGGTGAACTGGATGAATGTGAGATCAAGGGTGACGGAGGGGTAACTGGGATTGAGGGTGATTGATATGTGGGGGCTAATGTGATGGTAGGTATAAGAACATTGGTGGTAACACTGTGAGTCTCTGTGGGGGTTTTAGAGATGAAGAGCTTAGATTTGTGTAGAAAAAATGTGTCTCCAATAAGGACACGTCTCTGGAAATGTAGAGCCTGTGGGTGAGAGGGTCATAGCATAGGTATCCAGTGTCGCTTAAGGAATAGCCAAGGAAGATGCACTCTTTTGATCTAAGGGATAACTTGTTGCTATTATATGGTCTTAGATTAGGCCAGCAACTGCAACCAAATACCCTTAGATGTGTAAGAAGGGGAGGATGATGATACAACCTTTCAAAGGGTGTGAGATTGGCAAGGGTTTTTTGGGTAATTTGTTGATTAGGTACACAGCTATAGAACAACATAGGGCCAGAATTTCAGAGGGAGCTGGGATTGAGAGAGAAGGCATAGCACTTTGTCTACATATGTCTAATTTTGGTCTCAGCAGATCCATTCTAGGGGTGGGAATGAGGACATGTAAATCTGTGGTTTATGCCATGTTTTGTTGTAAAAGGTTTAAAATCTTTGAATTCTCATCCCCCATCTGTTTGAATTGCCTTAATTTGTCTTTTGAATTGAGTCAGAATGAATGTATAGAAATGAGAAAATACAATGAGGGCAACAGATTTATATTTAAGAGGAAATATCTAAACGAAACATGAAAAATCATCAACTATAAGTAAAAAATACTTATATCCATCAGAAGAACAGAGTGTGCATGTCCTTATAGATCTAGGAATAACAATCAAAATTATCATTAGATCTAGAATTGCTGGAAAATATGTGGAAGAGCATGCATCTTGCCTTGACAACAGGAAGTGCAAAGTTCATGCTTAATGTGTTTAGAAACAGGAAGATGTAACTTATTCAAAGTAGTAATGATAGGAAACTAGGATGCCCAAGCCTCTGGTGCAAACTGGACTAGGAGTAGCAGTGGTGTGGTGTAAGGTATGAAAGGAAGCTGAGGCAGAAGGGAAGAGATAAACTCCATCTTTAGAATCTCCGCTGAGAAGGGTCTCCTAAGTATTGAGGTCCTTCACAACAAAAAAAAATCAGAATGGAACTCAAATAAACCTTGTTATCTTAGCAAAATTTGGTAACGGAGATGAGTTGTTTCTTTAGAAGATGAGAGTAGATAATATTCTGTAAGGGAAAAGAGTGAGGAAAGTGAGTGAAACTACCATGCCCTTGAGCTTGTATAGCCATATTTGAACCGTCCCCTAGGGAAATAGTCTCAGTGCCATTGTAGTCTGTACTCTGGAGGTTTAGTTTGGCAAAATCCCCTGAAAAATGATGAGATGCGGTTGTGTCTACTAGCCAATCTGGAGTAGTGATAGAGGCAGTAGCATTAGCACTGAAGTTGGCTGGAGGGCGAGGCTGGTAGCTTTGATTAAATCTATGGTAGCAGATAGAGGCCTCATGACCTCTTTTGCCACATATATGACATTAAGGCCTAGTGTCGTTATGGCCAGCAAAATTGGTATTAGGTCCAGATTTGGTGGTTTGAACCACAGCCCGAGTAGATCTGCCTTTTCCTCTTTGTGAAGTGTTTCTTCCACTACAATTTGTGGATCTATAATTGTTGTAAGATTGTTTTTGTTTGTTGTTTAGGAGTTTGATTGTAACACCCCCGTCTATTAAGCCTAACTCTTACCATAATCGCTTCGTAACATTAATTAAAAATACATTAATCGCAACATTCGCAGCGGAACACTCTCACTAACTAGGCGGGTGTCACAACCTTCCATCCAAATACTTAAGCATCCATCCACAGTGATGACGAGATTTACACAACTCATAACACTTATCAAATGCATCACGAACCATCCGACCCATAAGTAAATCCATATAATTCTAAGAACTATTGAGCAACTACTAAGATTCATGATATCAACCCCATCACTTGGCACATTTAATACAATGTCATGGTCTGGGAAACTCCTACATATACCGTCTAATCAAAATCAGAACCATACCTCATCCCGCACTCCGGCGTCAATCATTGTACACCTACAAAAATGTGGTTGCCAAAAGGCTCAGCACGAGACTGAGTATGTTGAACTATATGATCCTAGGCCCCATTAGGCCACATGAGTTGATTAGTCGTCTTACCATGCTATTCAATTTTCATGTTGTTCCGGTTTACAAGTATATAAAGCTGTAAGTACGGAAAGAAAACATTTAGCAGTTCATACATAACATTAACATAACCATCCAGTCAAGTACACCGTATACATAGAAATCATCCATTCAATCCTTAAAGAGGAATATATAATAACCACATCGAAAGTCGTACTCTCATATGTTCATTTACCATCACTTGATGCCCCGTTTCCACTATCACTCGTATTATCTTATGGGTGCCATGTTAAAGGACAATTCCCCATTAATACTCACCATGTTTAATTAAATTTTGGACAGTGGTCCTCAATGCCAATAATCAGAGATCATTGGACTACCTGAGTCTCGTGAGAGACGTCTATATGGCCGTATCCATATGCCAGATAGCAGCACCCTCTACCAACCGATCTAAGGCGATCAATTGGATTCCTCAATGAGAGGTTCCATACTTGGATCCTCTCTGGTGATCACACTACGCAACCTGCTGGAACGGATGCAGACCAGGCTTTCCCGTACATATACCACACCATCATACCATCCACCACTTCTCCATAGTTAAGCGTTTTAACCAACTCGTTTGTTTTAGTTTTTGAGTTCTTATGGAGAATTCATTTTATTTGATGCCTTAGTAGGTCTTACTCATACCTAGAAGTCATCTAGGTCATATTCATGTTCAATGCCAATGCTCTAAGATCGGTAACACCGAATCTTTTCCTAAGTTTTAAGTCTTAGATAGATTGAAGTAATTTTCGACCAAGTCGTACTTCGTTATATTCACCAACCTTGCTCGTAGCATAAACGTGATGTACAAATCAAGTAATCCAAAGGGCGTCGCGCACAATATAAAAACGCTAGCTTATCGAGCATACAATATCATATAAGCACATGCAATAAATCACACATATCTTCTTCAGCAATTAGCACACAAATTTCTGAACCCAGAGAATCCATCAGGGGTTCAGACCATAGAATCCAACATACCGTACACCGAAGTACAATGCTAGCGTGACGATACACGCTTGCCCTTAATCACCCTGAACCTCGTCCTCTAGCATACGTCCTCTAATGCCCTCAACTCTGGGATACAAACTACATATTAGCTCTATGTAATACAGACTAATTCGGTATCCCGACTAGTCACTAATCCCCTTAGTAATTACCCCGTGATTGTTCACGTTTATCATTCAGGGTTTAAACAGTTTGGCATTAACTAAATCATCCTCTAACTGTATTGTAATTAACATGTAGTATTTATTTACTTAGGATTTAATCCAAATAACCTATCTCATTTATTCATAGGTTTATTATCTCGTCTGTGTTTTGCAGTCAGTGTTTTGGTTTCCGCAGTCAGTATAAAAAAAATACAGTCAAATTTTTAAATTTTGCAGTCACCAGGATACAGTCAGTATTCCAGAGTTCACAGTCGTAAAAAAAAACCGAGTATATATACCCCGAGGCACCCTATCTCTCTCTCCACGCTCTCATTTCTCATTTCGCTCAAAAAATCTCATTTCATAACCTCTCAAACGCTCTCCTCCGGCCGAACTCCATTTCCGCGTTTAAGGTAAAAAATTTCACGCATATTCATTGTATCATATTATTCTATGATTAGGATTAGTTTTAGTACTGATTAACGGTAATCAGAAGTCAATCTAGCATGAAAATCAAAAAAAAAAATTGAACACATTGATCCGTCCGTAAAACGGACTGCCAAACATACCGTCCGTTTCAAACGGTCCGTAACGGACGAAATCAAAAGGACAGTGCGTTTGGACGTCCGTTTTACGGACGGAACAATTGGTCCGTTTTACGGACCAGTTTTAACGGTCCGGTTTGCGGACAGATTAAATCGGTCCGTTTTGCGGACCATATTGTTCTGTCCGTTTTGCGGACCTTATAGTTTTGTCCGTTACGGACCAATGGAATTTGTCCATTTTGCGGACCAAGTGCTGCTGTCCGTTTCGGACCACTGAAAATGGGTGACTGATTGTTTTTTTTATATGTCTTTTTGTTTTACAGATGAACCGAAAGGACAAACAAAAAGCGGTGACTGATTGTTCTACTTCAAAGCCCAAGAGAAAGAAGGTGACACGATCTACGAGGGAGGAAATAGAGGCAGAGAGACGGTCCAAGATGCTTGCAGACCGACCATCAGCAGGACGGTCATTTGCTGCCTCTTCTTCTCACCCTGCTGCTGCTGCTTCTTCGCGTTTGTCTCTTGTTCATCAGGAGTTTGCGTCACAGAGGAGGTTCTTGTCTGATGGTGATGGCGATGATGACGATGACACCGATGATGATGATGTGGACGAGCAGACGGTCGAACATCAGTTAGCCATTCCTGTTGCACCTGAGGCTGGTCGGGGAGAGGCACCAGATGAGGGTCGGATGCCCACCGATTGGTTCATCACTTCTGAGTCCGTCCCGATTCCCAGTGGTCCTTCAGATGCCGGCCTGCTACGAAGCTTTGGAGGACATGTTGCACTTGATGTGTGGCAAGGAGTGGTATGTATCTCTAACTTTTTTTATTTAATGTTATTAGACTTATAAAAATGTATGAAAACATAATTGTTATATCTCTAGGAGCGTGGATGTTTGACATTTGTTACTAGAGACCCTTTACTGGAAAAGTGGCATGCTGATCTCCTATACCTCGAGAGGAGTAAGGAGGTAGTGAGAGACAGTGGGTTAGCGCATCTTCACGATTGCTCCCACGGATATTTTGATTTGTCATTGATATCTGCTTTCGTGGAGAGGTGGCAGCCAAACACCAACACCTTCCACCTACCTTTTGGTGAGATGACGATCACTTTGCATGACGTCTATCACATTATGGGTATATCTATAGAGGGAAGTGCTGTTGCGTTTGAGGTCCCTGAGGAGTTGCTTGGAGGTGCATCACCGCCGGAACTGACTTTGGACCACGCGCTGTCTGCAGTCGCTGAGGTGGTAGGCCATTCTTCGGCTAATGTGGTGAGGGAGCAGGGGTTCTACCACAAGGGTGGCGTCCCCTACAGTAAGGTCAGGGATTGGTGTGGCCCGCAGATGCCACGTACGCCTGCAAGGCTCGTGGCTATCTGTTCTACTTGCTCGGATGCACATTATTCCCTGACAAGGGGAACGACAGGATGCGCCCCTACACTTGCTGGCCCCTACAGGACATCGACACCATCTCAGAGTACGCGTGGGGTGCTGCTACACTCGCACATCTCTACAGACAGCTCGGTGTCTCTTCTCGTGCTGAGACAAAGACCATCGTTGGGTGTCTTACCCTACTACAGGTACAAACCGAGAATAATTTCATTTGCGAGCATGCAAAATTAAAATTGTCAATAATAGTGCTAAAAGTTTTTAAAATTTTACAGTGCTGGATCTATGAATATTTCCCTGGTATTTGTCGTCGTCGGATGGTGAATACCGCATCACTGTCCCATCTGCGGCGAGGTTTTCCAGGATTGAGGGTCTACATATTTCAGACCACAGTCGGCTCGTGGAGTATCGACGACGTTTGGACGCCCTTACACCCAGGTATGGTCCCATCACTTTAGAACTAATTTTTTTTAATTTTTATCTTGTTGGCATTAGTTGACAAATAGAGAAAATTTGAACTATAAGGTTGTGTGGAGCCCATTCGGAGAGGATGCATGGGGGGTCCAGCAGGGTCGGTCCCGATGGTTTGGGCATCTACACATGATGGATATAGTTGAGCCCTACCATCCGAACCGGTGTATGCGGCAGTTCGGCAAGGTCCAGATCATTCCCTCCACTCCACGCCTATGGCCATATACGTCGGTACGGAAGAGGATGACCCAAGACTACATGGTTTTACCATGTTGCATCCCCGACGCTATGGAGCAGCCAGTCCAGCATGTATGCGACCGAGTTCGTACACGCACGAAGCGCTTCCCCGGGTGATGACGTGGAGGCAGATTACCTCGACTGGTACCTCGCTCGCACGCATCCGAGACTCATCCCTTTTGGTCGAGCTACAGCCCGCCTCCTGATCCGAATGTAAGTTGTTATATCTTTCATCTGCACAATATATCAATCAATTTGTACAAACTAACCTATAAATGTTTTATATGTTTACATCCACAGGTCACGCTCACGAGCATTGCGCGGCTGATGGAGCCGTACTACCCGGCCCCACACCCCGATGGATGGCTGGCGCAGATGCCTCCTGATGACTTGTCCCAGTTTCAGCATACGTTCGATCAGATGTTGGCACAGGTCCAGTGCTTCCAGATCTTCGAGCAGACTCAGAGGGGGGGTGGTAGAGGGAGGGGTCGTAGAGGGGGTGGCAGGTCACGGGGGGTTTCTATGCCACCATCTCGGAGGGGTGGTAGATAGTGTTAGTTGTTTATCGTCTGAGACATGACTTTTTTGTTGTTGTTGCTTTTATTGTACTTATATTATATTTTACTGTTGTTGTATTTAACTTTTATTTAACTCTTGTTACGATAAATGCTATCAGACTGTTACTTTATTTACATACTGTTTTAGTTAAGAATCACATGATTATATGAATCTTTCGTGTATAAATTAAACTTTGTTGCTCAGTAAACGGTCACGAAAATAAAGTAATGTTAGTTGATCGCTGTAATAGTCACTTATTCATATATAATCTTCTACCAGTTGGATTATTAATAACATTCTTTATTAGTTGATAGAGTCTAAACTAACAAAGACAAGTATCTTTTTAAAAAATTTCCTCTTCCATAAATATTTCTTTCATTAGGAGATTGACTAATCTAACAAAAATAGTATCTTTTCCATATAAGGTAGATTTATAAAAAAAGAGTATCGTTTGGAAATACTATTTATTCCGTATATGTTAATTAAGATTTTTAATTAGTTGATAGAGTCTTAACTAACAAAGACAAGTATCTTTTTTAAAAATTTCCTCTTCCATAAATATTTCTTTCATTAGGAGATTGACTAATCTAACAAAAATAGTATCTTTTCCATATAAGGTAGATTTATAAAAAAGAGTATCGTTTGGAAATACTACTTATTCCGTATATGTTAATTAAGATTTTTTATTAGTTGATAGAGTCTAAACTAACAAAGACAAGTATCTTTTTAAAAAAATTCCTCTTTCATAAATATTTCTTTCATTAGGAGATTGACTAATCTAACAAAAATAGCATCTTTTCCATATAAGGTAGATTTATAAAAAAGAGTATCGTTTGGAAATACTACTTATTCCGTATATGTTAATTAAGATTTTTTATTAGTTGATATAGTCTAAACTAACAAAGACAAGTATCTTTTTAAAAAATTTCCTCTTCCATAAATATTTCTTTCATTAGGAGATTGACTAATCTAACAAAAATAGTATCTTTTCCATATAAGGTAGATTTATAAAAAAAGAGTATCGTTTGGAAATACTACTTATTCCGTATATGTTAATTAAGATTTTTTATTAGTTGATAGAGTCTAAACTAACAAAGACAAGTATCTTTTTAAAAAATTTCCTCTTTCATAAATATTTCTTTCATTAGGAGATTGACTAATCTAACAAAAATAGCATCTTTTCCATATAAGGTAGATTTATAAAAAAAGAGTATCGTTTGGAAATACTACTTATTCCGTATATGTTAATTAAGATTTTTTTATTAGTTGATATAGTCTAAACTAACAAAGACAAGTATCTTTTTAAAAAATTTCCTCTTCCATAAATATTTCTTTCATTAGGAGATTGACTAATCTAACAAAAATAGTATCTTTTCCATATAAGGTAGATTTATAAAAAAGAGTATCGTTTGGAAATACTACTTATTCCGTATATGTTAATTAAGATTTTTTATTAGTTGATAGAGTCTAAACTAACAAAGACAAGTATCTTTTTAAAAAATTTCCTCTTCCATAAATATTTCTTTCATTAGGAGATTGACTAATCTAACAAAAATAGTATCTTTTCCATATAAGGTAGATTTATAAAAAAGAGTATCGTTTGGAAATAACTTATTCCGTATATGTTAATTAAGATTTTTTATTAGTTGATAGAGTCTAAACTAACAAAGACAAGTATCTTTTTAAAAAATTCCTCTTCCATAAATATTTCTTTCATTAGGAGATTGACTAATCTAACAAAAATAGTATCTTTTCCATATAAGGTAGATTTATAAAAAAGAGTATCGTTTGGAAATACTACTTATTCCGTATATGTTAATTAAGATTTTTTATTAGTTGATAGAGTCTAAACTAACAAAGACAAGTATCTTTTTAAAATTTTCCTCTTCCATAAATATTTCTTTCATTAGGAGATTGACTAATCTAATAAAATAGTATCTTTTCCATAGAAGATAAATTTTATAAAAAATAGTATCGTTTGGAAATTTCTTCTTCCATAAATATTAATCAACATGATATTTCATTAGGAGATTAACAATGTAATAAAAATAGTATCTTTTCCATATAAGGTAGATTTAAAAAAGAGTATCGTTTTAAAATACTATTTTTTCCGTATATGTTTATTTTTATAAAATATTTATCTGGTTTGGAAAACATTATATATAGAGAGCAGATATGTGTCGAATTATGCAATTCAAACCACAAAATGAAGAAGAGAAACAATTCAGACTCAGAAGAAACACAACAAACTGTCGGAGATAAAATACGAATTATCCTTAGCCAGAACAAGAACGACACAGGGAATCGCACAATGATGAAGCATTTGATTTGAACAAACCATTGAATGAAGAAACTGGCTTTCCGGATGATCCTGAGGTAATTTTTGATCAATTCATTAATTTTTAACTAATCAGTCCGTTTTTAACATTTAAACCGTCCGTTTTACGGACTATTTGATTTGTGTCCGCTATTGTTTGTCCGTAACGGATCTGTTGAATGCGTCCGTTTTACGGACGAAATGTTTGGTCGTAACAGATGTCGTAAACGGTCCGTAACGGACGCCAACTCATTTGTCCATTACGGACGACTTTGTTAATTTTGCAATTTTCTTTGTTTGTAACGCATATATTCTCTTACTTTTTTGTCAGCCTTCAATCCCCTCATCACTCCCCTCTCATGATTATCCGTTTGAGCTTCCTGAAAATGAATGGATTGATACTACTGATGTGTTTCAAACCAATCGGTTGTTTCCTACTAAGCACGCTGTTGGAATGGGTGGACACCGTGGGGCGGCAAAAGGGTCGTGAGTGGATTGTGGTGACCATAGTTCAGACCAGTACAGACGACAGAGTAGTACTTACATGTGAGCGGTACTGGCATTCACGAAGACGCCAAAGTGATGATGATCCGGTGCAGCAAGGTCGTACCTCCTCAAAAAAGTGCTCGTGTCCGTTCCGTATACGCGGAAATCACACTTATAAAGGATGGAAATTGGTTGTGAAGGATGGACGACACAACCACTACTTGCCTAAGCGGCCAGAGGGACATTTTGCTAGACATCCACTGACAGATGATGAGTTGAAAGCGGTCCGTCAATTTCACAAGGTAGGTACTCCCCCACGTGAGCAGTGGCTGCACTGAAGGAGCAAAATCCGGATCTATTCATTGACATAAACTACATTTACAATTTGAACAAGAAGTTGACGAAGGAACATAAGGGAGGACGCCCGGTTATGCAAGTGCTTGTTGATGACCTTCAGGAGCACAAGTATCACGTATTCTGTGAGGGCCGTCGAGGTTTGTCCCTGTGACCATATCATTTCATTGTTGTTTAACATTTTCAAAATTTCATAATATTAATGTATATGTTTTTATTTTATACAAACGATAAGGATGTCACCGGGTATGTCATGTTTGCTAGCCCAACATCAGTCAAGCTTTTTAATGTGTTCCCATATGTCGTCATTATTGATGCTACATACAAGACAAATGTGTATAAGATGCCGCTTGTAGAGATAGTTGGAATGACTTCTGCTGGGAAGAATTTCAATATTGCATACGCATTTGTATGTAGTGAGGACGAAGCAGGGTACAGTTGGGTGCTAAACAACTTGAAGGAGCTACTGATTAAAGGACGTGAGCCATTAGCATTTGTGACCGACAGAGAGCTTGGTCTTATGAAAGCTCTCCCTTCTGTTTTCCCCCACGTGTCTCATCTACTCTGTCGTTGGCATATTAACACCAACGTTGATTTGAATGCAAAAAGGTTCTTCCATAAGACGGGAGAAGTGGCTGAGGCGACAAAATATTGGTCCAAGGTAGTCAAGAGCCGGACGGAGGTACATTTCATGGAGGAGTATGCACACATGAGGAAGGTATACGAAATGAAAGGGAAGCTTGACTGGATAAATTATCTGGATGACACTTGGCTCATTTACAAAGAGAAGTTCGTCGAATGTTGGACAAATTCAGTACCACATTTTGGAAACTGCACAACTAATAGGTATGAGTGATATACTTATGTTTGTTTGTTAATTTAGTGTGTTGTTCATTTTGCATAACACAATCATTGAAGCTCTTTAACGTTTATTGTCATAGAGCTGAGAGCTCACACGCAGCACTCAAGGTGTGGCTTCAATCTTCCCAAATGAAGTTACACACCATATTCTTCAGGATTGATGGGCTTCTCAAACGTCAATACAATGGATTCTTGACGGATATGGAGATGTCCAAAGACAAGATGGCGCACGAAGACTACTACCGTCTGTTTCGAACAATTCGCGGACGAGTCAGCCACAAATGTTTGGTGATCCTTCAAGAAGAACTGAAGCGTGGCAAAGAATTCAAGACGGATGAGCAGCAGTGTGGGTGCACATTACTTTACACTCATGGTCTTCCTTGTGCACACTTCTTATACGAAGTTATGGAAAGGAATGAAAAACTTACACTAGATGTCATTCATGACTTGTGGAAGACGATAGATTTGGATGAGGGAAAATCAATGAAGGAAGAAACTCTAACACAACATGAGGAGAACAAAGTCATTTTGAAATCGTTAACCGATGAAGTTCTTCGTCTAGACGACCATTTGATTGTTCAGCGTTGTGTTAGGCTCATGCAGTCAGTGATTCACCCTGGTTTGTCGTTCGATCTTGATGAGCCTCCTGTTCAAGTTCCACGTGGAAGACCAAGGCAACATAGTTCATCCACGCGAAGGTTAAGATTTGTTTAATAATTTGTTCCACACTTTATTTTTTAATGATTATTTAACATTTTGGTCATCGTTATCAGGTTCAAGTCAACTCACGAGCGCATGAAGAAAAAAACAAAAACAACAAGATCGGGTGCCGATGAGAAATCAGCTACACCGAAGAAGACAGCCTTGGCACCATGGCGTGATATAAGACGATTTCCCTTTTCCATCTATTCACAACCACAGTTCCCGTCATTTACACGTTACAAGAACGTCCGTGAACGGCAACTGGGTTTTAGAGTGATCAGATTGGAGGTATAAATCAGAAGAAGAATGGAGAGAGTACCGCCTCCATTTACGAGGAGCTAACTCTACCATAGAGCAAAATTTGGTGGGCTGATGACTAGTGGTATCGCCGATGTAAAAAAGAGGCGACACGGTGTTCTGGACATGAGATGCTTTGCGCCCCAAACAATGGTTTTGCACCACGATAATTCCGCTGGTATGCACCAGATACAACCTTGTTATGATATATATTGATGCTGATAGACCGGTAAGGTTTCACATGCCTTCCATATAGAGATCACAACGATTGAGGTTGTACATCACCGGAGGTGCTATACATGTGTCATGTCGGTAATCATTTCATACGTGTAGATATGACAGATGATTCCCCTATACCACCCATTTATTTGACATGAGAGACTTAAAGATGACTCAGTTGATGGTTGGCATGAGTCATATCTTCAGCGAATCGCACTTTGGATGGAGAAGTATCCGCTACGCCCACGTAATACTATGATGTGTTTTTTTTTTTTAGTTATTAAGGAAGGATACACACGATCCTCATATTTTTAAAACGATACTCTTTTTTATAAATTTACCTTCTATGGAAAAGATACTATTTTTATTAGATTAGTCAATCTTCTAATGAAGAAATATTTATGGAATAGGAAATTTTTTTAAAAGATACTTGTCTTTGTTAGTTTAAACTGTATCAACTAATAAAGAATCTTAATTAACATATACGGAATATAGTATTTCCAAACGATACTCTTTTTTAAAAATCTACCTTATATGGAAAAGATACTATTTTTATTACATTAGTTAATCTCCTAATGAAATATATTTATGGAAGAGGAAATTTTAAAAGATACTTGTCTTTGTTAGTTTAGATATAATCATGTGATTCTTAACTAAAACAGTACGTAAATAAAGTAACAGTCTGATAGCATTTATCGTAACAGAGTTAAATAAAAGTTAATACAACAACAGTAAAAATATAATAAGTACACACAAAGCAACAACAACAACAAAAAAGTCACGTCTCAGACGATAAACAACTAACACTATCTACCCACCCCTCCGAGATGGTGGCATAAAAACCCCCCTGACCTGCCACCCCCCGACCCTCTACCCCCTCCCTCTACCACCCCCCTCCTCCTCTGAGTCTGCTCGGAGATCTGGAAGCGCTGGACCTGTGCCAACATCTGATCGAACGTATGCTGAAACTGGGACAAGTCATCAGGAGGCATCTGCGCCAGCCATCCATCGGGGTGTGGGGCCGGGTAGTACGGCTCCATCAGCCGCGCAATGCTCGTGAGCGTGACCTGTGGATGTAAACATATAAAATTTATAGGTTAGTTTGTACAAATTGATTGATATATTGTGCAATGAAAAGATATAACTAACTTACATTCGGATCATGCAGGGCTGTAGCTCGACCAAAGGGATGAGTCTCGGATGCGTGTGCGAGCGAGGTACCAGTCGAGGTAATCTGCCTCCACGTCATCACCCGGGGAAGCGCTTCGTGCGTGTACGAACTCGGTTGCATACATGCTGGACTGGCTGCTCCATAGCGTCGGGGATGCAACATGGTAAAACCATGTAGTCTCGAGTCGTCCTCTTCCGTACCAACGTGTATGGCCATAGGGGTGGAGTGAGGGAATGATCTGGACCTTGTCGAACCATAGGGGATGCATACACCGGTTTCGGATGGTAGGGCTCAACTATCCATCATGTGTAGATGCTCAAACCATCGGGACCGACCCTGCTGGACCCCCATGCATCCTCTCCGAATGGGATCCACACAACCTTATAGTTCAAATTTGTTCTATTTGTCAACTAATGCTAACAAGATAAATAATTAAAAAAAAGTTCTAAAGTGATGGACCATACCTGGTCGGGTGTAAGGGCGTCCAAACGTCGTCGATACTCCACAAGCCGGCTGTGGTCTGAAATAGTCGACCCTCAATCCTGGAAAACCTCGCCGCAGATGGGACAGGTGATGCGGTATTCACCATCAGACGACGACAAATACCAGGGAAATATTCATAGATCCAGCACTGTAAAATTTTAAAAACTTTTAGCACTATTATTGACAATTTTAATTTTGCATGCTCGCAAATGAAATTATTCTCGTTTGTACCACACCAATCCCTGACCTTACTGTAGGGGACGCCACCCTTGTGGTAGAGCCCCTGCTCCCTCACCACATTGGCCGAAGAAAGGCCTACCACCTCAGCGACTGCAGACAACGCGTGGTCCAAAGTCAGCTTCGGTGGTGATGCACCTCCACGCAACTCCTCAGGGACCTCAAACGCAACAGCACTCCCCTCTATAGATATACTCATGATGTGATAGACGTCATGCAGAGTGATCGTCATCTCACCAAAAGGTAGGTGGAAGGTGTTGATGTCTGGCTGCCACCTCTCCACGAAAGCAGATATCAATGACAAATCAAAATATCCGTGGGAGCAATCGTAAAGATGCGCTAACCCACTGTCTCTCACTACCTCCTTACTCCTCTTGTGGTATAGGAGATCAGCATGCCACTTTTCCAGTAAAGAGCCTCTAGTAACAAATGTCAAACATCCACGCTCCTAGAGATATAACAATTATGTTTTCATACATTTTTATAAGTCTAATAACATTAAATAAAAAAAGTTAGAGATACATACCACTTCTTGCCACACATCAAGTGCAACATGTCCTCCAAAGCTTCGTAGCAGGCCGGTATCTGAAGGACCACCGGGAATCGGGACGGACTCAGAAGTGATGAACCAATCGGTGGGTATCCGACCCTCATCTGGTGCCTCTCCCCGACCAGCCTCAGTGCAACAGGAATGGCTAACTGATGTCCGACCGTCTGCTCGTCCACATCATCATCATCGGTGTCGTTGTCATCATCGTCATCGTCATCACCATCAGACAAGAACCTCCTCCTCTGTGACACAAACTCCTAATGAACAGGAGACAAACGCGAAGAAGCAACAGCAGCAAGGTGAGAAGAAGAGGCAGCAAGTGACCGTGCTACTGATGGTCAGTCTGCACACATCTTAGACCGTCTCTCTGCATCCATTGCCTCCCTCGCAGATCGTGTCACCTTCTTTCTCTTGGGCTTTGAAGTAGAACAATCAGTCACCGCTTTTTGTTTGTCCTTTCGGTTCATCTATAAAAAAGACATATAAAAAAAACAATCAGTCACCCATTTTCAGTGGTCTGAAACGGACAGCAACACTTGCTCCATAAAACGGACAAATTCCATCGGTCCGTAACGGACAGAACTATAAAGTCCGCAAAACGGACAGAACAATATGGTCCACAAAACGGACCGATTTAATCTGTCCGCAAACCGGACCGTTAAAACTGGTCCGCAAAACGGACCAATTGTTCCGTCCGTAAAACGGACGTCCAAACGCCTGTCCTTTTGATTTCGTCCGTTACGGACCGTCTGAAACGGACGGTATGTTTGGCAGTCCGTTTTACGGACGGATCAATGTGTTCAATTTTTTTTTTTTGATTTTCATGCTAGATTTGACTTTCGATTACCGTTAATCAGTACTAAAACTAATCCTAATCATAGAATAATATAATACAATGAAACATGCGTGGAATTTTTACCTTAAACGCGAAAATGGAGTTCAGCCAGAGGAGAGCGTTTGAGAGGTTATGAAATGAGATTTTTTGAGCGAAATGAGATCGTGGAGAGAGAGATAGGGTGCCTCGAGGTATATATACTCGGTTTTTTTTATGACTGCAAACTAAGGAATACTGACTGTATCCTGGTGACTGCAAAATTTAAAAATTTGACTGTATTTTTTTATACTGACTGCGGAAACCAAAACACTGACTGCAAAAATGAACACTCGTTTATTATTTATATATAGTACACACATCCATATACAAACTATATGTTAACTATATCCTTGACTTACAAACATTTATTTCTCCTTTCAAATTATGAGTTGGTCAACTTGACCTCGTTGGTCAATTAAGTTGACTTGGGTAATTATGTTGACTTGGTTAGTTTATCCAAGTACATAAGTTTATACAATGCTATAATCCTTGTAATATATAATTCACTCCTCATTTAATATGTTATACTTTAACATAGGGGCTCATAGCTAGTGGGTCATAATTTATCTTCCCACCTTATAACCTCTCTTATTTAATATTATATGGTTCCAACCATATCATATAATCCATTAACTTCATATATTCTTATATGTATAAGAATTATAAAACTCATTTATTAAATGATATATCTTACCATTTATGTAAGGTAGTCAACCTTACTTGATTGTGTTAACTTACACAAATTCATACTAAGATTATAATTCTAATGTAATGTGACATTATATAGTATATTATTAGACCTCCAACGTCTAATTAATATCCCACCTTACTTTATAACTTTATTATTCCACCACGTGTACTAGTTTCATTAATGACATTAATACTTTATAATTATTATAACATTTATAGCATTATGACCATAGCTTAAAATTCAATCTTAACTTCATATTGTACTTACAATACATAAGTTTTAGTAACCACTAATATCCTTAATGGTGTTACATTACTTAGCCAAATAACTTCAAACCTTAGAGTTCAAATTCAATTATACTATATCTTATAATTTGATTCCTCTCTAATCTAGTATAATCAAATCCTCTTTGTCTTTAGTTTACTAATATGTATATACATATATTTCCCCTTGCTCTATTAACCAAAATCTCAGTCCTTTGTTTATATATTCTTACACACACACACACATATATATATGTATACTCCTTTTGAATTAAATGTCATACTGAGTGACTTTTATCCATTTAACCTTGGTGTACTTATAGTGACGCACTTGTTCCTATAATTGTTATCGTTATTAATGACATTATATCAATTCTCCATTAATTCCAACTTAATAATTCAACCACCATTATATAATTCCACACCGTTGGATCAATCGTCCAACCCTTCAGTTATATTTATATATGTATATAGAGTGTATATATATACTTATGTGGTTGTCATAAGTTTCAAGGTCATACTTATATTACATTAATACCCTTGACTTAATATACAACTCTTACTATGTATATAAGTATATATAAGTATATTCCCGTAAATTTAATGTCACAAGAATGTATAGATTCATATCTCCTAGTCTTTAATCCATCATTATATGTATATATAAATTCTCATATAGATATAGAAGTTTTCATATATCTAATATCAACCTTAATACCTACCAATCAATACCGATTTAAATAAAATGGTTCCTTAATTATTTTAATCCATCGCTTAATCAATTTACCAAAACACACATTACAACTTAGTAATTCACTACTTATTAGTTTGCCCAAATCAATATCTCAATCTCTATCTACTTCTAACATGGGTTTAAGACCATTACAAAATCTAGTCAAGTGACTAGAGCCCGATTTGACAAACTTCCCATTTAATTTCATTATGACTAATTTTAAGTCCCATCTTTTCCTAACTCTCTTAAGTCTACCTCTATTCATCAGGCCCAATTGACACCTAGACTTAGGCTCAGCCCAATTAGAATTCTATTTCTTCTAACTTTCCTTGAGCCCAATTCAGAATCATGTACTTTAAGTTTTGACCGATTTCTAATTTTACCCTACATGAACTGTGAACTTCCATATTTTCCTTCTATCCCTTGACCCCCTTTTTTCTTTTGTTTTTCCAGAATTACCAATCGCCAGTAATTCTTAACGAGTCCGATATTATGCCTTCACTCAAAACTTTTCTAACTCACGCTTATACCCTAATTTTAGAAACCCCGGTTTTCCTAAATTTACGACCTTGACCAAACTTCATCTTAATTTCCAGAAACTCTATTTAATCAACTGCAAACACTAAATTCAAATATCGAAAAGCCTCAATTCGATTCCACCCCAAATTCCTCAATTGGAAACCTAAATTGATTTTAATTTCTATAGTCAATTTCGGAAACTCTAAATCTTTTTGAATTCACAATTTTGCCCATATTTCCGAATTCATTTTCACCCTCAATTTCCCCAAATTTACAATCTGC
The DNA here is from genome assembly GCA_023374045.1 of Limonium bicolor. Classification (NCBI taxonomy): domain Eukaryota; kingdom Viridiplantae; phylum Streptophyta; class Magnoliopsida; order Caryophyllales; family Plumbaginaceae; genus Limonium; species Limonium bicolor. Next base: position 27,686,651 of record CM041777.1, on the reverse strand, counting down.
CCCAAATCAATTAGCCAGAAACCCTAATTCGTACAAAAACCCTAATTTCAGGTTTCTTTCCCAATCTAATTTTTGAAACCCTAATTCGATCCTAGAGTCACGATTTTATGCATAGCAATTCCACTTGCATTTTTGAAACATAAATCGATTTAGGGTTCTAGTTTTGCAAAACAGAAACCATATGCACATAATGTTCAATTTTTGTACAACATTTCGCTAGGACAACGGCTACACTAGCGCCGAAAATCAGAGAAAATCGAAGAACAAAACTTCCTAAGCTTCTGAGTTCTAACCATAGTTGAAATTGGAAAGCAAAACAGAAAATAAAAAAGGAAATCTACCTAGCGGGGATCTAGATTCGGCCTCCTCCTCTCTCGGTTCCAAATAGAGCTCCATATCCGAACCCCTTGCTAATACTCGACTCGCCTTCAGTTTGAACCAAAAGAAGAACAAAAATCTAGAGTTAGATTTCTTTTTGTTTATGATATCTCGAATTAGTAAGTAAGGGAACAATGAAAGAGGTAGATCTTTTTACCTCTGCTTCAGTTTTGACCGGAAAGGAAGAATTCACCATGACCTCCTCGGTTCTTCCGTAGATCTAGGTTTTGTTTTCGAAACTTCAGAAAGGAGAAGGAAGGGGAGTAAGACTAAATTTCGTTTCGAATGCAGAGGAAACCGAAACACTATGTTCAATCTTACTTTTTTCCCAGGTTCGGTGGTCTCCGAGAAATTAAGAGAGGCGCAGAGTTCGTAGATCCTTGTTCACTAGTCCGCCAGTTGGGGTTTGAAATCGTTGTGAATCAGGAGGGGAGCAGAGGAAGGAAGAATGTGGAGCTTGTATATTGCTCGCCAGTTTAGAGTAGCGAATGTGGGGGAAAACAAAAGAACAAGTGGAGGAATGAGGCGGTGTTTCTTGTAGTAGAAGAAGGAGGAAAAAGTGGAAATGAGGTAGGGTTGGGAATTACCGTGATATAGAGAATGGAGGCGTCGTAATTCGCCAGTTAGGGTTGGAGCTTGTTCGAGCGAGTGAAGGGAATGAAGGGAGACACGCGAATTACAATGAGTTGGGAATGAAGAGAATGGCCACTTTTTTTTTCGTTGATTGGGTCGGGCACTACAGAAGGCGAAGGAATGGCTGGGCTGGGATTACCATGGATTAATGAAGACTGGGCCGGTCCAGTCCTTTGGCTGGTCGGCCCATATATATATATATATATATGTTACATTTAATATATCGTTTCTAATTCATTTTATACTCGTTTTTGATGTCGTTTGCGACACGTTGTTATGTTTAACGAGACGAATCTTTTTATAACTTCAAATTTATACTTTGAAATAATAGTAATTATTTTTATGTATAAATTATATTAATTAGTATTTAATTTATAATTGGCTTGTGTTTCGCCAATTTAGGCGAAAATGTGACGTCTTTTATTCCGCCTACTTAACCAATGTTGCAATGCCTCAAAATGACCCAAATAACTTATAAGTGTCTAAGACCTCATTTTCACTCCTAAAATATTTGTTACATGTTTTCCGATGTAAAAACGATTAATTATATTTTCGTTTATATTTCTTTCGCTAAACCTCCTCAGTGGCATTTTTAAGCTTCGTTAATGTTTCCTAACGACTTCTCAGGGTTTATATCAATAAATATTCCCTTTTTACTTATTTAAGGATATTTAATTCCTTAATCTCTCATTAATTACTTTTATTTAATTAATTCATGATTAATAAAGTAATTACTATATGGGGTATTTCATTGATTATGTGGAGTTAAGCGAAAACTCAATGGTGAAGTCATGTTTGTGTTGAGAGAGTCATGCCTCAGTAGAAAGCATAAAACCATAGATTTGGCTAGGGGTACATGGAAGAGAACGTGTGATAATAATGGAAACGAGGGAGGAGTAGTCGTGGGGTAGGCCTTTTAAGATGTAAGTTTGAAACTATCGATCAGTAACAATGTGTCCAGTGATAGACAAATAATCAACCAAGGATTTAGCTCGGTTAAAGTAGGTGGTGATATTTTTAGAGGATGTTTTCTAGACAGAGGAACCAGATGGTGAAGGTACAAGAAAAGGACCAGAGAAAGTAAAACATGCTCCCCCTCTCTCTATCTTCCCCTACCCCCCCCCCAACATTAGCCACCTTCTGTAGCCGTAAACACCACAAAAAGCCACAACCACCCCCCACCCTAATCCGCAAAAGTCTCCGCCGCCTTTCAACTACCTAGACTAGCTAATACGAGAATCAACCTCCACATCATTGTCGTAAACTAATACATGTAACTCCAAAAATCACCAATCCGTACCCCTTCTAGTAGTTAAGACCACCGAAGCCCATGGGGGAGGAGGCGGAACACTCAACAGTGTTCGTGGACAACTTACACGAAGCAACTTCACTGGTACTTTATGGAGAATTTTTCAACCACATGGGAGAATAACAAATGTACACAGACCTACAAAGAGACGTATAGCTATGAATACAAGATATGTATTTGTGGGCTTTGAGTGCAAAACAACAAGCAATGAAGGCAATCGACACAAGACTAATGGCCTATGGGTGGATGGAAGGAGGATATCCACACAGATGGCTAACCCCTTAGAAGGGCAAGGAAATGAGGAATGCACCCAAGGCTAACCACCAATCGCAGGCCTACTACTCATCTCATGAGGAATTCCCCCATGGGCCAATAAACCATGGAAAGAGTGATAATCAGACGGTCGATCGGAATCTGATGACAAGGCAAGTGTCGTCGATCAAATTGGCACCTTCGAATCTACTCATCCCCATACTAGAGGCAAGCTTAATAGTGACGACGGAACAAAAAATTTCACGGAAGCAGCTCATGAAATCTTTAAGCTCGATGGGTGAAGTTAGGCACGTAATAGCTAAAGCTCCATACTCATTCATCGTCATATTTCAAGACGTGAGAGCTAGAAACCGATTCTTACAGGGTGGAAAATGGAAGTTGGATGAAGTTGGATGAGTGGGAAGTGGAATAGTGGAAGGAGGAGGATAAAATCGAACACAAACGTATAGAAAATGTAGCAGCACAAGGGCTCCCACCCCAGGCATGGTGTGAAACGTCGGTTAGGAATATCTTGAGTAGATTTGGCCATGTTTTAGAGATTGAGTCGGATCTGAGCTGCCTCCCAGCAAATCTCAATGTGTTTGTGCTAATTGAGACGGCGAGTTTCAAAATCCTCAATGAGGAGGTAGAGGTGATCTTCGATAATATGGTCTTGATAGTCGGGGTGGTTGAGTCTGGACGGAAGATCTGGGAGATAACCATACAGAGGCAAACATGCCGATGTGGTACAGGTGCCACACCGCCGACGAGGGCGGTGGAACTAGCAACGCTAAGATGAACTGGATAGAAGCTGGAGAGCCTTCGCCACCCCCAACTAACGATCTCGAAGTAAGGCATGCATTAATGTCTAAGCTCCCCCAAGACGCCCCCTGCGCAGACGCTTGAAGCAGCGCCGATTGCAATCCCAAGGGAAGTTGTTAATTATGGAGAATTATGGCAGGTGGTATTTGAAACTAATAATATTCAGCAAAAAAAGAAGATTCTATGCTTTGGAAGTTGGGACATTTTATCCGAAAGAAGATGGTTGGACATTGTCGACGACATATGTATGATGGAACACTTTTGGAAAAAGTGGAAAGTTATCAGAACTCTTGAAGTGGCTGGAAAAACTATCGGTACGGGCAATAGTAACGTGTGGCCAAGTGTGCAAAGCCTAGTATTAACTAATGGAACGTCAGATGTGAGTGAGTGGGGCACGTGTCCAAGATCAGGAGGAGTGGCACGAGAGGGAAAATTGCGGTCAAGAGGATACGTTCAATGTAAAATCCTCTAACTTTGTCTACACTACATCTGCGGAGCCTAGTCAAGATCGAGTGGTGGATAGCCCATCACTCCTTCGAAGCCCAACTGTTGAGAAATCCAAAGCATGGTATCCTGCGGATCGCCAAATAATCAAACAATAGCTACCCCACTCCTGTGGGTCCTGAAAATATCCCAGGTATTGGATTACATGTTGACTTATCTCCTCAGGAACACCGGTCGAAGAACTTGGAGGACGATCGAGGTTACACGAAAAGATGGAAGAAAGGCAATTACTCCATTCTCGTATGAAGCAAAGAAAGTGTCTTAGATACGGCCAAAGGTTTGCAGGTCTCTTACCCATATCCAAGCAAATCGTTGGCAAACTTGGACCGCATTATGAGAAGAAACCAAAAGGGGGCGCATTCACAAAAGGATGAGTACATGAGTAACATTCTTCATCATACAAGGGGCAGAAGAAGGGCAGATATGGGTAGTAGTGAAGAAAGAAAGAAATCTGGAAAATAAAAGTTGTGATGCGGGGTCTCTTGGAAACCCATCTCACCAAACTGTGTAATAAGAGGCGAAATCTTCATGAGGCAGACCAAAGAACGGAGTGGACGGAAATATTCGTAACGGGGCACTCTGGTGGTTTGATTATAGCTTGGTCCCCTAATGACTTTACGGCAAAAGAAATGGCAGAGAAATTATCGGTGGATTGCCATGGAGTTGTGATTATACCGCAGGACTTACGGGTTTAATTATTGTATATGGCCATAAATCCAAATGACAACAAAGAAGTCTACCAGTAACTAATCTTATTAAAGGGCACGACGTCACTACCAATGGTGGCTATTACGCATTTAAGGAAGTTAGAAATGGGACTGATCAAAAAGGTGGAAATTTGAAGTGTGGAGACTATTGTGTGTCTGATATGGAAATGAAAATTGTATCCATATGGAAATGTAGTGTGCGTTTTCTGTTGTTTTTTTTATGTGTGTGTTGAAGTCGAGGCTCCACTGGCTTGGGGTCCTCTCATGGCTTGGAATTTTCCTAGCTTTATTACCATGTAATGGTACTCTGCTACACTTGTAGCCCCATGATAAAAGAAAAGATAGAGGACAATTGCAAGTGTAACTGGCCAACCTGAGCATTAGTGGAGGCTTCAAATGACTCATGTAGATAGGACCACACCTGAGCTGAGGTAGAGAAATTCACCACCTGGACGAGAATAGCTTCATTGAGAGCGGTAAACAAAATTGTAAGGGCTTTGATCATGTTGCTTCCATAGAGCAGCAACAGGATTAAGTTCATCATTGTCCATCAGATATGGACATGGAAAACTACCATCAACATACTTGTGCAGATTTGTTCCTTTGAGAAAGGAGATTAGGACCGCCTTTTAGATCCGGAAGTAAGATCCATTAAAATGATGAGATTAGCTGCAGTGGATAATATAGATTGTGTGGTTGGTTTTACAGGTTTCTCGGTTCTGGTTGTTTCAACAAACAGTTGGTGGCATTGGTTTCTCCAGAGGTGGATCCGGCAAGGGATGACCTAGGAACGGGGGTGGCGGCCATAGGGAAGAAAAAAAAAGGATAGAAGATGACTTTACGACATTTGAATTGGCTCTGATACCATATAAAGCAATGCAGACCGAGAGAAGAGAGAATAATTATTGTTGTATTGATTTACTCTGTTGTAAAGAGACTGATTACAAGGATATTTATAACAGCTGGTAGAATGTACTAGGACATAATAAGTGGGCTTTATTTTATCTGTCATTACAAATGGGCTTCTAATAGTCAAGATGGGCCACCGGCCTATATTCCTCTAATAGTAGTATTCTCCCTTTAGCGGGAGGTGGTCGTTGTTTAATTCTACTCCTCTTCCCTTACTTTAATATTTGGTTCTTGCTGTTTTAATAGAGTAAAAAATTTATGCTACTTTGGGAGCTTTCCTTTAATTTAGCCGAGGCTGATAGATGGGGACAATAATGAACCGTGTAGAAGAATGTAATGACTTTGTATTGATGTGTAACTTCTGTTATATAAATAGTAGATATACATTATAGGGTTTATTAGGTACTGTAATATGGACGTTACAAGTACTGGAAATGGGTAAATAAGCCATGGGCCCAAGATATCTCTTATTGGGCCTTTATGCCCCCACGTTTAATCCATCGAGGCTGTGTAGCAGAGGTAGATTTGACTGAAATTGGAGAAATGAAGAGGAAGATAAAGGCTTGGTTAAGGCGTCAGCCAGTTGCTGTGTCGTCGGGATGTGATCACCGTCAGGCTCCCACTTTGCACCCGCTCATGAACGAAAAAATAGTTGGTGGCGACGTGCGTCATCCACGAGTGAAACATTGGATTTCGGGAAAGTGATACCAATTATCACTCGATTTAGATATGAACAAGTTAGGAGATGTTACATTCCTAATTAACCTAAGTAAAACACTTAGGAACGAGATTCGGGAATACCGATCTCTAGAGCTTGGACTCGAACATGAATATGACCTAGACTACTTCTAGGTATTTGCGTAAGGCCTCGAAGGCGGTTGTATTAAAATGAATTCTCCAACCTAAGATTATACTTTAGGTAATTGATTACATAATTAATAACATAATGGAGGATTGGTGTATGAGATGGAAATTCAGTTTAGTATCTGACTACTGGTTACGCATAGTGATCACTAGAGTTTAACACCCGGATCGGGTCTACTCTTGTTAAATTCCAACGAACCTACATAGATCGTTGGTCAGAGTGAACTATTGTTGGTACTTGGCTCCGGCCATTTAAGGATGCCTCATTTGGCAAAGTGGAAGTCTCGATATCTACTGATCCTTGGCAATATGAGCACCTTCATGTGTATGTGGGATGAGTGTCCATTAAAAGATAAATACGGGTGTCCTAACATGACACCCAGCTGATGATAAAAGTGAACACAGTGATTAATAATGTGGCCTTGAAGGTCGAGTACAAATACCGCTCACTAAAGCAACCTTCACGTTTTACAGCACTTACTCCTATCCTTTCATTATGCAATGTATGATTGTGAAATGTATGATGCTATTGATTGAACTGTTATATGTTTACTCCCGCTATTTAGTGCTTTCATTATAAACTGTAAAATGAATCAGCATGTAATTAACCTTATGATAAGGTGGCTAAAATGACCTAAGTGACCTAAAGGGTCTAGAATTACACTTTAGCATATTCAGTGTTTTGTTGAGTCTATACGGTACCACATTACAGGGACTTGATCGAGTTATGAAGTTGGAGTACGGGACCTCAGGTAGAGGACTTTTGTTTTTTATTCTCGCACTTCTCGGACTTATGTTGTACTATTACATTACGGTTGTAAACTCGTGATTTGGTTTAGTTGCTCACTAGTTGTTTATATTCAGTTTATGGATTTAGTGTTGTATACTATGGTAGTGGAATATCTCGGATCATCATAGCGGTTATCGGTTCAATTAGTATGTTAGATGTTTGCTTCTTTACTCACATGGGTGAATAATGGCATGTGACACTCGAGTGAGGACGATTATACTTTAATTTCCACTGCGACGCTTTTCTAATTCTCCTACGTGAGTGACTAATACAAGATTATCGAGAGGGGTGTTACATTGCTTGCTAGTGAATTTGTCGCGGTTCATGCATGTACTGGAAGATTTTATTTACAGCAAAATGTATGTTTAGGTGGGTTAGAGCTAGGTATTGCAAAGATCCTACAGTATTGTGGTACTGAGTAGTGTTAGGGTAAAGGGGAGATTCTTTTGTGACAAGGATAATAGATGGGGTAAGAGGGGTAGAAACAGGCTTGGATTTGTCCATATCAGTAGAACAAAGAAGGTTTAGGATGTACTGACTCTGTTCAAGTAAGATACCTGAAGCATAGCTGGTAGTGGAAATCCCTAGAAAATAGGATAGACTGCCCAAAGATTTAACAGGAAACTTTTGTGACAGAATGAGCTTGGGAGACTCTAATAGAACCTGAGAGATATCTGTGATGAGGATATCATCCACATACACTAAAACATAGGCTGTCTCTTTATTATGACTAAATATAAATAGAGATGGATCCTTGTGAGTGTGAGAAAACTCAACGTCTAGAAGGGTAGAGCTTAGGGTATAGTATCACGCACGTGGTGACTGTTTTAGACCATATAAATCTTTGTTAACCTTACAAACATGAGTATGATAGGCTGGATCAATGAACCCTGGAGGTTGCTTAGCAAAAATAGTCTCCTTAAGATCACCATTCAGAAAAGCAATCTGGATATCCAGTTGCTCAATTGGCCAATTAAATGAAACAGCTAGGAAAAGCACAACTTTGATAATAACTACTTTAACAACTGGTTTGTATGTCTCCAGATAATTAATACCTTCAGTCTATTTATATCCCTGAGCCACCAAGCGAGCCTTTTGCTCTCAATGGCCCCTATAGAAGTCCTTTTTGTTTTTAATACCCACTTGACCCCTAACTCATTAAGATGAGGATAATGGGGAACCAAGTCCCAAGTATGATTGTGTAAAAGGGCAGAGTACTCATGTTTCATGGCCAGTCTCCATTCGGGGTTTTTAAGAGCTTGGGAAAAAGAGGGCTCATCAAGGATCATAGAGGTAAGAGTTTGTGTATGAAGGTATCTGGGTTCAGACCAAGGGATGGTACCATCATACCTTATCACTGGCTGCTGGATATTATTCTTTGCTTTGGTCACCGTGGGATGAGAGGGAACATAAGGGTTAGGAACTGGAAGTGGAGAAGAGGTCAGGGAATCAGTGTCTAGAGGTCAAAGTGAAATAGATTATGGAGACAAAGATGGAGGAAGGAACTGAGAGGGAGGGATGAAGACCAGGATGTATCCGAGAGGCAAAGTGTTTGAATAAGGACAGGAAGAGTGGGATTATCGTGTGAAGTGGAGGGAATAGTGGGTGAAGAAGAGAGAATAGGAAAAGAGTGTTCATCAAATATGACATCTCCGATGATATATAGTTTTCCTGATGCTCGATTCAAACAGATGTAGCCAACCTGATTAGGAGAGTAGCCTAGAAAGACACACTCTTGTGTCCTAAAGGTCAGCTTGTGGTTTTGGTGGGGTCTGAGATTAGGGTAGCAAGAGCACCCAAATACTCGAAGAAAGTTGTACGCATGAGGTTTTAAAAAGAGTAGCTCAAAGGGTGTCTTACACGATAATATTTTGTAGGTGCTCTGTTGGACAAATAGGTAACATTTTTAAAAGCAAAGGTTCAATAGGAGAAATCCATACCAGAATGAGCCAAGAGGAATAACCCCTTTATCAACTATATATCTGTTACGAATCTCAACATATCCATTTTGTTAGTGAGCATGAGGGCAGGAAAACCTGTGAGAAAAACCAAATTGAGTGGTTAAGGACTTCAAAGCCTTAAATTCCTCACCATTATCTGTCTGTATTTCCTTTATAGTAGTAGAGAAATAGTTATGAACTAGCTTGATAAAAGCAGTAAACAAAATACGGATATCAGATTTGGCGGCAACCGGGAAAAGCTAAATAAACTTGGAATAATCATCCTCAATGAGTAGAAATGTAACAGCCCACCCCTACCGGTAATCACACCATTATCCTCTAACCCATCTCAAATACCAACCACAACAAATCAATTAATGACCATTACAAATCATCCCTACATAAATACACTTCTAAAACCCACATTCACTCCTTGTTTCACAAGTTATAAACACTAACTCTTTTTCTACAAATCCCAAGTTTCTCACATGCTATTTGCTACAGATTTTGATCCTTCTCTTTCTAGTTCTCCAAATACCATTTCAAGGTTATTAATCCACTCTACTTCACACTACAAACACCTAGATTCTTCAATTTACTAAGTCACCTTAAAACACTTATTTCCTATCGAAATTTCGCCATAACCTCCCCATAAACCTAACATGTCCAAATTCACCATTCTCACCAATTTTCATTCCTAATCTAGCCACACCCATGAAGGGTCCTACCAGAGCATAATATATCCTCAAAGTCCATCAACAACAACATAAGCCCTAAACATAAAGTGCATGGCTCCAAGGCCCTGAATTCAAACAAAATTTCACAAACTCTTACTAACCAAAATCAAACACATTATTGCTCCAGATTGTATCTCATCTTTTATTTCCCCAACCCAAATTCTAAAAGTAATTAATATAGTCATTAAGGTAGTTTCTTACCTTAAATCCTCATGAGTTCCCATTACAAGTCTTCTCCTCTCCTCTTCCTTAATTCGGTCAAATGGGCAATGGAGTTTCCAAACTCCATCCCAACATTCAAGAGGCAAAAAAAATGAATATAATTAAACTTCTAACCCTTAGAAAAATTCTAATTCAAATTAAGGGGTTAGAGCACAAAGCTAGGTTTTTACCTTTGGAGCTTTAGGAGGGTTTTTAACCCTTGAGTCAAGAAGATGGTTCCACCACCATTGATGGGTTGAAATGAAGCTCAACAAGGAGAGAAAAACAAGGCATTATCAAAGGGGAAAATTGGCTAACACAAGAAGATGGGAAAAATGAGGTTTTTGATGAATCTTTTTACCTTAGGAGAGAGAGGAGACTCCAAGCTTCAATTTGATGCCTTTTTCTCTTCAAATGGGGAAAACCCGTGGATATGAACTTCACCATTTTGAAATTCTAAAAAGAGGGAAGTGTAGAGCTTGAGGAGGAGAAGAAGAATATGTAATTTTTTATGATTTGGAGCCTTGGTGTGGCTTGGGCAAGCTTGAGAAGGTGGGCTGCCATGGAGGAAGCTCAAAATCGGCTAGAACTAGAGGGGAGGAGACAAACGGTAGATAAAGGAAGAAAGAGAGGAAAGAGAAGAGGGAAAAAGAAAGTGAGGGAGGAGAGAGAGGGTGGTTACCTTTTCTACTTTTTTCTTTCTTTCTTTTTCTTTTCTTCTTTCTTTACTTATTTAGTGTGTGTGAGGGCTGACTCATCTATTAAAACCGGCCCCATTTAAAAATGCAAGCTGGAGCGTTTTTCGTCTTTTACCGAAAACACTAGTTAATTTACCCGATTTAGCACTATTCACTAACCGGACCCGTTTTCTGGAATTTTCTCGTTTCTTTTAATGGTTATTACACTCCCATTAATGTTTATTTATAGTTATTTGATGAACTATAATTTTTACGGGTTCGTTTGACCACTCAAAGTCACATTTTCGGGTTTCCTTGAAAACGTGCGCTAAAGCTTTATTAGCGTTTTAATTAGTTTTATGGATGTTTTCTTCGGGAATTGTTCCCATATATTATTTAGGCATTATTAAGCCTTTAAAAATCCAATACCCTTTTCGAGGTTGTATTCCTCCTAGGGTCACTTAACGCTCAATTTAGCGTTTTTCACTTTTTAAGCGTTTTTTCTTGTTTCTTTTGGATTTTTTTTTACCAAAATTCAGTAGGCACTAATAGGCCCTCAATATTATGTTAGAGTAATTTAATCACCCTAATTAAGTTCGGGGTATTTCAGCCTACCCCCCTTAAAGAACTTTGCCCTTAAAGTTAGTGAGTCTAAGATTGTTAGTCACCAAGGTACTCAATTCTAAGGTTATAAACTCTATATAACCTGTCAGACTCCAAAAGCCTAACTCAATGCATACCACACATCCAAACAACATGTCAAGCATGCATAACAACCAAAAATATCATTGTACAAAACTCTCCATGGGGTCCATCCGTAGATAAAGAAGACACAACAGTCCTCTCCCATATCGAGTGATCCCTCAGGTACCGGTCACATTTGAACACTTACGCTTTCTGGCTCTACGGTCCTTTGGTTCTGATCAAATTCATTTGCACCTCTAGAGAATCCTCAGGCTCCAAAGTGGGTACTCTTCCCTGACCGGACTACTCATATCCGGCGGCCCTTGGACAAATACAAAACACACACTACAAACATCCTACCGGTCACTTAGTACCGTTGCTTGTCCATTGTAATGGTTTCAAAACTATTCATCACTTCCACCGACTCACAACTAGCTTCACCTCCATGGTTTCGACCCGATACCAGTGCCTAGCCATGGGAGATCCACTAGCGCCCGTGGGAGTGGTTTCAAAACCGATCCTCAATGTTTGAAGAAATCATTTGTGCCAAAACCAGTTTGGAAATTCATTTTGAAAACTCAATACATCTCCAAGTTCCAATTTATGTTAGTTTCACCTATTACCAGTGTGATTACTTGTGGCCACTTATAAGGAGCTTCAAGAGTCATTCAACCCCAATGTGATCAGCATTGGTGTTGAATTATCCATCCACCCCACTTTGGTGTTCGGTTTCCCTTGATCGCTAGCAAACCAAGTTCCACCTCCCACCCCAATTCACCCAATCAAATAGTCAATCATTAACTTCATTTTCTATCTTCTTAATCTTTTAGTATAATCACCCATCAATACATTTACCAATTTATAAACTTCTTTACTCATTTACTAATCATCTTATCAATTACTACTCAATTTATCATAGAATACTCACCTAAGAAATTCAAAGTTAATCTCCAATTAATTTTTCTATCCTCAAATCATTCACAAGTCAAATCGATTTCTATCCTCAAATTATTCAAAAATACAATCAATCAAGTTACCTAGGGGACTCACTTCCCATTAGGTTCCACATCGGTTTCATACCGATTTATACTCATCAAACTCCTCAAACATACTCATTTCCCAAATTATTACCAATCAGGGTTCTCATTCCCTTGGAGTTTCTCTACTCCTTTCCACTTCCAGTCTCACAATCCATACTTCTTTCCACTTCAAGTCTCACAATCAGCCCTAATTACACTATGAATGGTATACATATGTTTATGTAACATAAGTACCAATCATCAAAACAAATTCTTTTGCACTATGCGCATTGTAGTTTACGCACTATCACGTAAAACATACATTTCACGGTTTTCGCCCTACCCCCTTAAAAAGGGATTACGCCCATGTAATCTACCATGTGTCAACATTGGATATAGGTCTAAGGTGTTAAGCCGTCATGGAGTGTTCTAACTTCCATGCGGTCTACTATACGATGTATTCCGGTCAAAGGGACTTAACCAATTTACTGGTTAGTCCCTGCACCAAGAATTCTCATCGGAGTTTGCTAAACTCTTAACCGGGTTTGGTTCTAGCCTTAGAGGCTTCAAGTCGTTGATAATCAGCCATTAATTCACTAGGTGTATCAAACCTTAGAATTTGGGCCCACTAGCTTCTGCTGTGCGACCCTGATAACCTAGGGTTTATTTCCCTTTTTGTTATCCTTACTATGTTATATTACCCTTTTATCCCTTTTATTCTGGGAATCAGGTTTATTAATCAAGCGTGGTTCTTTTACCGTACGCGAACTCAATGAGCTTCGGATTTTCTATCCGGCTCTTTGGAATTTATGTACATGCTATTGTGTACTTGAGTGATTATTCACTTGGTTCTCCCGACATGTTGTCGGTTGAGGTTGAGCCACTACTTAATTGTAGTGCTTCCTCTATTGTCAGTAGCTTCAGAACTATGCCCACTTACTGGTTCTGTACGAGTGTTCTTTACTTGTACGACCTTGCATTTTCTATGCATTGGTCCTCATGACTTCATACCACAATTGTCATTTTCCCAACTTCCTAGCTATCCCATTAGGTCATCACTGCACAAGTGCAATACCAAGACACGCAGTCCTATAGAGTGCAGATGTAACACCCCAATCGTTAAGCTCGTCATTACCTCATAAATTGTCACCAATTACTCTTACTCACGCAGCGGAACTCTAATTACAGCGAGGGGTGAAACAACGCCAATAGCCACCCATATGGCTAACCAGGCCTTCCTTACATACCGTAACGGTCTGATGAACTGGAACAACCGATTACACAATACTAACACAAAACACATTTCATTTCTTTACTATACCGAGTCTACAATATATGGATGCCGACAACATATTCGGTCTTACACCTCTTTCAATACATAAGTAATTAAATCTAACTACCCATGCAACCCACCGACCCCGTCCTACTCTCGAACGGTAACATCTTCGGTGTACCTGTAAAATAAAAACATCGCCCTAGGGGCTCACTTAACGCTGCATATGAAATTCGCATACCCCGAGCGCTAACCGGGGTACGCCGACTACTTTTGTCGGATATACATGGAGTTCATTAGTCAAACAACATGCATCATAGCAATACAATATATATGTGATTACTCAAGGAATCTACATCCAATCACGGAACACAATTCCAAACTAACATAACAAGGTTGTTAGTTGTATCTGCTTACTCTTAGGCCTTGAGGGTTATACCTCACCTTGCCTTGTTTACTTATTCATTATCTCACCCGCTCTCTCGGGTTACTTGTTCATATACACACCCATTCTCCTGGGCTACTCGTACTATACTCATCCATTCTCTCAGGTTCTTATTTATTATCTCACCCACACTCTTGGGTTATCTATACTCATTATCTCACCCACACTCTTGGGTTAATTATACTCGTTTTCTCACCCACACTCTGGGTTAATTATACTCGTTTTCTCACCCACACTCTTGGGTTAATTATACTCAAGCTCTTGTAGATTCTCGAGACGCTACAGGTCTCCTACGTCACGCTTGATACTCTTAATACATACTTAGGCCAAAACTCATGGCTCTCTAGCATAGTCTACTTCCCCGGTTTCGACCCTACTCTGGGTCTAGCATGGTGGGAAGGTTCAACTAGCTCACAAAACTCTCTCTTAGTTCCTAACTCTTTTGCTTAGGCCCGACTGCTCTCGGACTACTTACATTCCATACACTCCTCTTGGAGTTATAATAATATTATATGTATTAGTCTAGAAGCATCACTCTCGATGTTTCTAATGACCTTGGGACCATTACTTAAGTTTGGTTAATCTTTGGATGCAAGAGTTACCATACATATACTTGCTCATACTTTCGGTTATTTACATATATCAGGTAAAATCCTCATATAGGAGGTCGACCATGTCTCAAGGGAGTTACTAATCCCTCAGGTCTCTTTTACCTTCTTCACTAGTTCGCATCTTTGAACTATCTTAAATCCCCTTGAAGGAGGTTCACTTATCTTTCCACTCTCATTTGTTTCGTGGATTGTTTCAATGTGGTTTTCTAACCAATATCGGGTATTTACTCAACCCGTACTTCTCCTCACATTCTAGGAGTTCATATGTTTGCATTATCGTTATACTTTAACGGATAGTTTGTGTGTTTGCACGTTTTTGTTATAAGCGTCGACCCGATCTATGGGTCTCTAGCCAACGTTACTCACTACGAGTCGGTCCATTCACTATGTTAGACCACACCGGCATACAAGTATGTTAGCTCATTCAACATACAACAAGGCATACATAATCAAACAAGGGATTATTTTCATGTTTTAATCTTGATTAAGCCGGCACACAAACACACAATCAACGTAACTCGGTTAGCACGCGGAGTATGAGAAAATCATACCTTTCACCGGGGTTTTTACTTTTACCGTGTCATATCACCATGCTCGGGTCACGCACGATTCTCTGATAATGTTTCAAGCATTATTATTAAACTAAACTCATACGGTACATAATAAAATGCTATTCCCGTATTTACCCCGTTATCCCGTTAACTCGGTTTTACTCTTGTTAATTGAGTTCTCACTTCTCAATCACTTATAACACTTTCTTACACTTCCTAGGGCCTTTACATGTCACCAAACAAGGCCTTAACATCTTATAACATCATTAACACTTAAACCCCCATCAATTACAACCTTTAAAATGCTCTCTGTAGGTTTCTGGGGTGGTCCGGGACTTGGTCCCTACCTTAAGTCCCGGACCTATACATGGCCAAACTCTCGGCTACTTTTCATGGGGTGGTCGGGACTTTGTCCATACCCCAAGTCCCGGACCAAATGTAGGGTAAATTCTCGGGCGATTTTAGCAGGTGGTCCGGGACCTTGTACCAGACTCAAGTCCCGGACCAAACATGGTAGGCGACTCTCGGCGTGAATTAAGGGGGTGGTCCGGGACTTTGTCCATGGACTAGGTCCCGGACCCTGCTACAGATTTACAAATTTGACAGTTTCCCACTCTGTTCAAGGTCCCTCTTAGCCCATTGATTACCCAATCTTCACCAACTAAAATCCTCATGTTTTAGCACCTAATTACTCATCTAAACCACCTTAAACCAAGCACCAAGCCCACTCAACAACTCATGCTTAATTCACTCAAAATCCACTTATATTTCATAACTAGTTTTCTTGTTCTTTTCTTCTTGTAACAGGTTTTGGTACCCTCTTTTACCCTTCAAATAATGCCATTTCCAGCACTTCAATTGACATTATTTCTACTCCTCATACTCACTTCTCCTTAGTTGGTTTCCAAACCGGTAACCACTCTCTTGAATCTCCTTAACACACCTAGCTTCTTCCTTTAATAAAAA
This sequence comes from Limonium bicolor, assembly GCA_023374045.1. Classification (NCBI taxonomy): domain Eukaryota; kingdom Viridiplantae; phylum Streptophyta; class Magnoliopsida; order Caryophyllales; family Plumbaginaceae; genus Limonium; species Limonium bicolor. Next base: position 27,670,379 of record CM041777.1, on the reverse strand, counting down.
AAAAACTCAAGCCAAAAATCTCCTAAACAAATTTTGACATCACTTGGCTACTTTCTTAGCATTCTCACCACAATTAAATCACTCACAAACACTTCTCACACCTGTTTGGTTTAGGCATTAATAAACAACACCAAATTCCATGGTTCACACATATGCCTAGCTTAGCTTCTAGGTTTATTTGCACACTTAAACCACATTAAAACATTCTCATTCCCACTCAAATTGTAGTATCAAGACTACCCAATTCAAGAGCATAAATCCAACTCTAAAATCTGTTTTACAAGTCAAACAAAACTAACTCAAGGTGAGCTTTTACTTGTTATTTTCGGTTTCCATCTCTTCTTCCTTTTCTTTTTCCCATCTTTCTCTTCTTGTTTTCACACCAAAAAAGGGGGTCTAGATTGCCATCTATAACCATATCCCCATACGCACATTGCAAGCTTTATTAATACAAACCCTCCCATACAAAACTAGTATTTCAAGCACATGTTTTTAGGCTCTAGCTTAGATATTACCTTAGGGTATCCAAAAGGAGAGCTTGGCAATCAAAATGATGAAGTTCCACCACTCCACAAGGACATGAAGAAACCGACTGAAATGGAAGAAAATTTTCAACGTGGGAAAATTTTCCAAATTGCAAGAACAAGCTAGGAATGATGAACTTTTGCTTATATTTTTACCTTAGAGCATTAAGGAGATGATGGAGAGTAAAAATCAGCTCTTCAAGCTTCAAGAGGCCCAACACCCATGGGAGTGAAGGTGAAGGAATCAAGATTTTGAGGGGTGGAAAATGTAGCCCTCGCCGATACGAATCCAACGGTACAATTTTTGTGTGATTCGGTGGAGAAATGAGCAAGTTAGAGGAGATTGAAGATGGAGGTGGTGGTGCTGTGTGGAATCACGCATTAACAGAGGAGGAAGAAGAAGCTCGGTTTGGAGGGGAAGAAATAACCGTGAGGGAATAAGGAAGAGGGTGAGAGAGAGTAGTAAAGTTGCTTTTTACTATTCACTATTTGCTTTACTTACTTATTTGTCCTCTCATTACTTAATAGCTAGCAAGCTATTAATGAGTGTATACATATTAATTAAAACCGGCCCACATTATTAGTGAGCTGGAGCGTTTTTTTCCGTTTTACAGAAAACGCTCGTTATTTTACCCGGTTTGGCACTTCACTTACCGGGTCCGTTTTCCGGAATTTTCCCGTTTAATTAATTTTAATGGCTATTAAACTTCCATTAATACTTATTTATAGTTATTTAATCAACTATAATTTTTACGGGTCCATTTGACCACTTAAAGTCACGTTTTCGGGTTTTCTCGAAAACGTGTTTATGCTTATTTAGCGTTTTAATCCATTATTTGGATCCGTTTTCTTCGGGAATCATTCCCGTATACTAATTAGGCCTAACTAAGCCTTAGGAATCCATCTCGGACCCTTACGAGATTATATATCTCTTATTTTCATTTAATGCGCATTTTAGTGTTTTTCGCGTTTAACGCATTTTCTCTTTCCTTTTGGTTTTATTCTTTTTACCAATACTCTCTAGGCACAATTAGGCCCTTAATAATCTTATTAGAGTAATTAAATCACCATTTTTAGATCCGGGGTATTAAAATCTACCCCCCTTAGGAACTTTGTCCTCAAAGTTGGTGAATCTAGATGGTTACTCTCAGGGCGTACTATGCCAAGGTTATAATTCATGTATAACCTTACAGACTCCACAAGTCAGTCACATTTCACACTACATATACCACACACATACCACAGCATGTATAGCAATCAAAAATACTTTTTGTTCTCTCTCCATGGAATCGGTCCGAAGACAAGAAGGCACTACAGTCCTCGCATCCATGTTGAGTAATATACTACTGATCCCTCAGGTACCGGTCACGTTGAACACTTACTCTTTCTGGTTCACGGCCGTTTCATGACAAATGGGCACTTACTCTCTCTGGCCCACGGTCCCTTCGGTTCTGATCAAAACGTTACACATATACATATCCTCAGGCACTCTGGTTGACTCACTCAACACAGGAACATCTCAGGGTACTCTCCCCGTCCCGCTGCCTTTGGAAAAATCACACACTGTCACCGCCCCAACCGGTCACTTAGGACCGCCGCACATACGGTGCAATAGTTTCAAAACTAGTACACGCCCACCGTTCTACCGGTCATCAAGACTTAAGGCCGTAGCCATCGGCGGGTGATAGCGGTTAAAAACCAGTTTCATTTCCATCTTCATACTTGAAGAAAATTCTTTTCAAAATCTGTTTGAAAATTCTTTTTAAAACATCACACAACTCCAAATCAGATTTATGGTAGTTGTATCTTTCCTAGCGTGATTACTTGTGACCACTATAGGGAGCTTCAGGAATCATCTAACCCTGATGTGATCAGCATCAGTGTTGAATTATCCTTCCACCCCAATTTGTGTTCGGTTTCCCTTGATCGCTAGCAGATCAAGTTCCACCTCCCACGTCAGTTTCAAACAATCAGATAGTCAAACATTTTTGTTTTCTATCTTTACTCTTTCTAGTCATATTCACGAAACAATTCGTTTCAATTAATCTCTAGTTCCTAGTACTTAGGTCATTTGTCATTCTCATTGCTTCACTACTTTACCTAGGTATTCCATACTTATGGCTTCTTTTACTCAAATTGTTGCTCAATTTAAAACACATAACATACAACTCCAAAGGATGGAACTCACTCCATCTATCATTCTCAAATAAAATCACCTAGGGAACTCACTCCCTACAAGGTTCCACATCGGTTTCATACCAATTCGTACTCATTATGTCTCATGTCTAATCTCACTAGACATATACTATAGGGATTCTCATTCCCTAGGAGTCTCTCTACTCCTCTTTTCATAAATATTACATACTCGTTACTTGCATCACTCATGCACAACAATCATTATTACACAATGAATGGGTACATATGTTTATGTAACATAAGTTCCAATCATCAAAACAATTTCTTTTGTGCTATGCACATAGTAGTTTACGCACTAAACGTAAAACATACTCTAAGCGGTTTCTCGCCCTACCCCCCTTAAAAGGGGTTACGCCCGCGTAACAGACCATATGTTATACTGAACATTGGTTCACTAATTCTGGTATCATGAAGTGTTTTAACTTCAATGCGGTTAATTAACTCATAACTGGGTTCGGTTCTAGCCTCTAAGGCTTCAAAGCATTTAGGATTAGGCAACTACTCACAATTGCTAGGTATACTTAACCTTTGAGTTACGGTCCACAAGATTCTATTGTGTGACCTGATAACTAGAGCTTAACTCGCCCTTTTGGTACTCTCAATGTATTATCCACTCCCTTTCTATCCCTTTTGACTTGGGAATAAAGGTTTTTCAATCGTCGCTAGGTATCTCTTACCGTATGCGAATTCGATGAGTTATAGATTTTCTCTCCAATTCTCTGGAAATCTATTTCGTATAACACTGTATACCTTTGTGATTATTCACTTACTTTTCCCGACTTGTTGCCGGTTGAGGTCAAGCTACTACTTAATATGTAGTGCTTCCTCGATTAACAGTTGCTTCTGAATTACGTTTGTTTATTTATTTCTATACAAGAATTCCTCATTCATACTACTCTGCCTTTTTCCACACATCGATCCTGGGCCCTGTGGGTTACTGCCCACGTTCTTTGTGCATCTTTGGCCAATGGCCGCACGGTTATCTCTCTAGATTCTCACTCAACAGGCTTCGTTGACATTTCTCAATTCCTGGCTCTCCCACTCGATCATTACCGCACAAGTGCAATACCAAAACACTCAGTCATACAGAGTGCAGAAGCGTAAACCCTTGACAGTAAATCTCTCATGGGATAGGAATGATTATGTCTCCCTTACCACATTTTCTCATTAGCTCCGTATCATTATCTGTTACTGCGTATCATGCTCTACTCATTACAACATTCGCTTATATGGCATCCGCTACTACTTTAGCTTCCGCTCATGTACTCCCGCCATTTATACTATGGCTTGCCATTCACTTGGCTCAACAATGCGCTACTCTTTAACTTTCTCTGCGCATTTGCGCACTGCTTACTCTGCAGTTCATATTGCACACATGACGTGTTCACTACTCATCCGACTAATCTATCGGTTCCTTCCATTGCTATCAAGCCTTTCTACAGACTATTTGATTTCAAATACTCCTTGGCAATATACATATGCTCAGGTTTTATTACACCGCTTTAATGGTTTCACATTACATACATAGGTGGTAGCCTTTCTCTGGAGGATTCACGCAATTACCGCTCCGTAGGCTCCACAATAACAAGTGGTGTCCCCACTCTAAGGTAGTGGTTCGTGCTCCACAATAATTCCTATGCCTTTACGCATATGTTTTACAACGTTTGGATCTACGTATTGTAATTGGTTTTATCGGCTTACAAGCCACCTTGCCTCGAGTCATGTTCCATGCGGCTGTTTATATAGGTTTCTTCCTCTCCGTATGCCATTAAATGGTTAGGAGGTATTACTGGGTTTTTGATATGGTAGTTTCATCACGCTTCCGAACATGGAAGACCCTTAAAGTATTTTGATACTAATTCATGCCCTCTGGCAAGTTAGGGTGTTCCCTTTTTACGTGGGATCCCTTCGGGTTCTACCCGAGTGTTTGATTTAACACTTGTATTCTCAACACGATATCTCGTTCAACTACTGTTGACTTCGGTACCCTTCACGGATTGCTCCGGGGTATTTTTGAGTCGTGCCATTACATCTGGCTTGAACTCATGGGTATATTCAGATTCTTACTCCGCCTTGCGGTTATGTATATTTTGAAATATCCCGCTTAAGGTTGTAATGTCTCCCATTGGTAGATCCTTGGTACTTTTCCTTTACCTTCTTGGTCAGGTTGTCATTCTCTTCAGTGAAGTATACTGTGGGAACTCTATCCCGTTATCGAACATTAATATGTTCTTTTTAGGCTTTCACCATATTGCTTACACTGGTATTTATTCCAGTCATTATGTATTTCCTCCTTGATTCCTGAGACATATCCCATGTCTATACTTAATACTCTGTGCTTCTCACACTTATCCACGCTATGTCCTTAGGTCCGTCACCTTACTGGTTTCTAGACTCCCTTATCTTGGTAATCTTCCTTGTGTTCTTCGATCATTCGAGGTGTCTAAATATCTTGGTTTGAGTTGGCTCTTTCATCCGTAGTATGGAGTGGGCTACTTCCCGTGTACCGTACTCTACTTGTATACATACATGGAGTATCTTATTGATACGTTGCCACTTACCCGACTAACTCATAACTGGTCTGTCAGGCCCGCAAGCTCCTTCAGAGTGCGGTCGTTCCATGTCTCGTTTAGTACACCATAGTGTCGGTCACACACCTAAGTGAAGTATTCTGTTGCCAACTCCTCTTATATCGTCCTATGATAACTTACCGTGATTCTCTGGTTTGTTTTTTTTTTAAATTTGGGGGTTTTTGGAAAATTCTATGTTTGAAGAAAGATTCGAGTTGAAAATAAAATCTCCACTGCATTTCAATGCCGGTTGCGTCTTACCAAGTCTGACTTCTTGTAGACTGGTATGTTCTTTATACAGGGGTCAGGCCGTTAGGCCTTCCCAAGGTTTTGCTTCATAGTTCTTAAGGTTGTCTTGCCATATTGGCTTCTCTCGCCATCTTGGTACTTACTAAGTACTGGTCGCTTGTCAAAGCTCTTCGTAATAGTCGCATTAATACTGCACTTGCCATGGCAAGTGCGCGGTACAGGCGGTTTTTAGGTTAACTCATACCGGTCACGGTATTGTTCACATTGTATTTGGTAGCCTTGTCAGCTCTTCCTTGATCCTTTAGTTGGATAACTACTCCTTAGAGCTGCTTCATATTCATCTTGACATGACTGTCATTCATTTAGGTGCTCCTCCACTCTCGGAGTTCCTTAATTACTTTAATTCTATGCTTTACCTCGTTGCTCGTTCCCACGTCTCTACTGTGGTTACCGAGGTTTTAACTTATTTAGGTACTACTTCTGTAGTCCTATTCAGGTATATCCCGTAGTTATGCTCGTAGCTGTCTAAGCTATATCAGTTAAGTATTGCAACCTCTTTGGGTGTGGCTGGGTGGGTGTATCTACTCTCAACTAGGTTCTTAGTTGGTTAGTATACCATTAGTGGTATTACTTAGCTATGGCGGTCCGTAGACATGTGTCTCGGTTTTGTAGCTTCTCATTAATCCGCCTTCTTGCACGGTTGGTGCTTCCTTATTGCTGCTGCTCGGCCAGCTGGGTTCTCGCGACTGCTAAGCATGTCGCCCCAGGCTACCACAAATTCTGGTCTCCTTGGATTAGGATGTCTCGATCTCCCGCTATTGTGTGCGGTTATTGTCGTTCCAGCGGGATCCGTCTCCAGGATTTCCGGTTCTCGGGATCTACCGCATGACAGGTTCTAGTTCATATCGAAATAACAAATAAGAGCCAGTTCGGGTTTCCCGTCTCTCTGACGTTCTTTCCCGAGCTTTTAATATGGGGGTTGTGGAGGGCGGGTCTGGTATTGTAGGTATCCAGATCATACTGGAAGTTCCTAACTAGCGCATCTCTCACGCTACCACTCAACCCATAGCCCTAAGTCTCAAATTCCTAACTCGGTATCTCCTAAGCTCGGTATTTCCAGTCATCAGAGCGATACTTCGCTCTGATACCATTTTTGTAACACCCCAACCGTTAAGCTCGTCATTACCTCATAAATTGTCACCAATTACTCTTACTCACGCAGCGGAACTCTAATTACAACGAGGGGTGAAACAACGCCAATAGCCACCCATATGGCTAACCAGGCCTTCCTTACATACCGTAACGGTCTGATGAACTGGAACAACCGATTACACAATACTAACACAAAACATTTCATTTCTTTACTATACCGAGTCTACAATATTGGATGCCGACAACATATTCGGTCTTACACCTCTTTCAATACATAAGTAATTAAATCTAACTACCCATGCAACCCACCGACCCCGTCCTACTCTCGAACGGTAACATCTTCGGTGTACCTGTAAAATAAAAACATCGCCCCTAGGGGCTCAGCTTAACGCTGCATATGAAATTCGCATACCCCGAGCGCTAACCGGGGTACGCCGACTACTTTGTCGGATATACATGGAGTTCATTAGTCAAACAACATGCATCATAGCAATACAATATATATGTGTATTACTCAAGGAATCTACATCCAATCACGGAACACAATTCCAAACTAACATAACAAGGTTGTTAGTTGTATCTGCTTACTCTTAGGCCTTGAGGGTTATACCTCACCTTGCCTTGTTTACTTATTCATTATCTCACCCGCTCTCTCGGGTTACTTGTTCATATACACACCCATTCTCCTGGGCTACTCGTACTATACTCATCCATTCTCTCAGGTTCTTATACTTATTATCTCACCCACACTCTTGGGTTATCTATACTCATTATCTCACCCACACTCTTGGGTTAATTATACTCGTTTTCTCACCCACACTCTTGGGTTAATTATACTCGTTTTCTCACCCACACTCTTGGGTTAATTATACTCAAGCTCTTGTAGATTCTCGAGACGCTACAGGTCTCCTACGTCACGTTTGATACTCTTAATACATACTTAGGCCAAAACTCATGGCTCTCTAGCATAGTCTTACTTCCCCGGTTTCGACCCTACTCTGGGTCTAGCATGGTGGGAAGGTTCAACTAGCTCACGGAACTCTCTCTTAGTTCCTAACTCTTTTGCTTAGGCCCGACTGCTCTCGGACTACTTACATTCCCATACACTCCTCTCTTGGAGTTATAATAATATTATGTGTATTAGTCTAGAAGCATCACTCTCGATGTTTCTAATGACCTTGGGACCATTACTTAAGTTTGGTTAATCTTTGGATGCAAGAGTTACCCATACATATACTTTGCTCATACTTTCGGTTATTTACATATATCAGGTAAAATCCTCATATAGGAGGTCAACCATGTCTCAAGGGAGTTACTAATCCCTCAGGTCTCTTTTACCTTCTTCACTAGTTCGCATCTTTGAACTATCTTAAATCCCCTTGAAGGAGGTTCACTTATCTTTCCCACTCTCATTGTTTCGTGGATTGTTTCAATGTGGTTTTCTAACCAATATCGGGTATTTACTCAACCCGTACTTCTCCTCACATTCTAGGGAGTTCATATGTTTGCATTATCGTTATACTTTAACGGATAGTTTGTGTGTTTGCACGTTTTTGTTATCATAAGCGTCGACCCGATCTATGGGTCTCTAGCCAAACGTTACTCACTACGAGTCGGTCCATTCACTATGTTAGACCACACCGGCATACAAGTATGTTAGCTCATTCAACATACAACAAGGCATACATAATCAAACAAGGGATTTTTTCATGCTTTAATCTTGATTAAGCCGGCACACAAACACACAAATCAACGTAACTCGGTTAGCACGCGGAGTATGAGAAAATCATACCTTTCACCGGGGTTTTTACTTTTACCGTGTCATATCACCATGCTCGGGTCACGCACGATTCTCTGATAATGTTTCAAGCATTTATTAATACTAAACTCATACGGTACATAATAAAATGCTATTCCCGTATTTACCCCGTTATCCGTTAACTCGGTTTTACTCTTGTTAATTTGAGTTCTCACTTCTCAATCAGTTATAACACTTTCTTACACTTCCTAGGGCCTTTACATGTCACCAAACAAGGCCTTAACATCTTAAATCATTAACACTTAAACCCCATCAATTACAACCTTTAAAATGCTCTCTGTAGGTTTCTGGGGGTGGTCCGGGACTTGGTCCCTACCTTAAGTCCCGGACCTATACATGGCCAAACTCTCGGCTACTTTTCATGGGGTGGTCCGGGACTTTGTCCATACCCCAAGTCCCGGACCAAATGCAGGGTAAATTCTCGGGCGATTTTAGCAGGTGGTCCGGGACCTTGTACCAGACTCAAGTCCCTACCCAAACATGGTAGGCGGACTCTCGCTGAATTAAGGGGGTGGTCCGGGACTTGTCCAGGACTAGGTCCCGGACCCTGCTACAGATTTTACAAATTTGACAGTTTCCCACTCTGTTCAAGGTCCTCTCTTAGCCCATTGATTACCCAATCTTCACCAACTAAAATCCTCATGTTTTAGCACCTAATTACTCATCTAAACCACCTTAAACCAAGCACCAAGCCCACTCAACAACTCATGCTTAATTCACTCAAAATCCACTTATATTTCATAACTAGTTTTCTTGTTCTTTTAACTTCTTGTAACAGGTTTTGGTACCCTCTTTTACCCTTCAAATAATGCCATTTCCAGCACTTCAATTGACATTATTTCTACTCCTCATACTCACTTCTCCTTAGTTTGGTTTCCAAACCGTTAACCACTCTCTTGAATCTCCTTAACACACCTAGCTTCTTCCTTTAATAAAAACACTCAAGCCCAAAATCTCCTAAACAAATTTTGACATCACTTGGCTACTTTCTTAGCATTCTCACCACAATTAAATCAGCTCACAAACACTTCTCACACCTGTTTGGTTTAGGCATTAATAAACACACCAAATTCCCATGGTTCACACATATGCCTAGCTTAGCTTCTAGGTTTATTTGCACACTTAAACCACATTAAAACATTCTCATTCCCACTCAATATTGTAGTATCAAGACTACCCAATTCAAGAGCATAAATCCAACTCTAAAATCTGTTTTACAAGTCAAACAAAACTAACTCAAGGTGAGCTTTTACCTTGTTTATTTTCGGTTTCCATTCTCTTCTTCCTCTTTCTTTTTCTCCATCTTTCTCTTGTTTTCACACCAAAAAGGGGTCTAGATTGCCATCTATAACCATATCCCCATACGCACATTGCAAGCTTTATTAATACAAACCCTCCCATACAAAACTAGTATTTCAAGCACTAGTTTTTAGGCTCTAGCTTAGATATTACCTTAGGGTATCCAAAAGGAGAGCTTGGCAATCAAAATGATGAAGTTCCACCACTCCACAAGGACATGAAGAAACCGACTGAAATGGAAGAAAATTTTCAACGTGGGAAAATTTTCCAAATTGCTAGAACAAGCTAGGAATGATGAACTTTTGCTTATATTTTTACCTTAGAGCATTAAGGAGATGATGGAGAGTAAAAATCAGCTCTTCAAGCTTCAAGAGGCCCAACACCCATGGGAGTGAAGGTGAAGGAATCAAGATTTTGAGGGGTGGAAAACGTAGCCCTCGCCGATACGAATCCAACGGTACAATTTTTGTGCGATTCGGTGGAGAAATGAGCAAGTTAGAGGAGATTGAAGATGGAGGTGGTGGTGCTGTTTGGAATCGCGCATTAACAGAGGAGGAAGAAGAAGCTCGGTTTGGAGGGGAAGAAATAACCGTGAGGGAATAAGGAAGAGGGTGAGAGAGAGTAGTAAAGTTGCTTTTTACTATTCACTATTTGCTTTACTTACTTATTTGTCCTCTCATTACTTAATAGCTAGCAAGCTATTAATGAGTGTATACATATTAATTAAAACCAGCCCACATTATTAGTGAGCTGGAGCGTTTTTTTCCGTTTTACAGAAAACGCTCGTTATTTTACCCGGTTTGGCACTATTCACTTACCGGGTCCGTTTTCCGGAATTTTCCCGTTTAATTAATTTTAATGGCTATTAAACTTCCATTAATACTTATTTATAGTTATTTAATCAACTATAATTTTTACGGGTCCATTTGACCACTTAAAGTCATGTTTTCGGGTTTTCTCGAAAAACGTGCTTTTATGCTTATTTAGCGTTTTAATCCATTATTTGGATCCGTTTTCTTCGGGAATCATTCCCGTATACTAATTAGGCCTAACTAAGCCTTAGGAATCCATCTCGTACCCTTACGAGATTATATATCTCTTATTTTCATTTAATGTGCATTTTAGCGTTTTTCACGTTTAACGCATTTTCTCTTTCCTTTTGGTTTTATTCTTTTTACCAATACTCTCTAGGCACAATTAGGCCCTTAATAATCTTATTAGAGTAATTAAATCACCATTTTTAGATCCGGGGTATTAAAGCAGAGGCGTAAACCCTTGGCATTAAATCTCTTGTGTGATTGCAATAGGAACGAATATTGTTTCCTTGTTTCTCAGTCTGTCTACCATCTTTATTCATCAACTCCATCTCATTGTGTGATTTATTCCCATGTATTGGTCGCTTGCTGCGCACCATGTTCATATTTGTTTACAACTTTGGTTCTCAGGGCATCCGATATTTCATTAACTTCTGCTAATGTTCTACTACCATTTAGAAAATGGTTCGCCATTTTCTTGGCTGATTATAGAATATGACATTCTTTCATATTTCCGAGCTCCTTAAGTGTTATTGGTTTTATGCTTCAGGTTATACCCATACAGCGTTCCTTCTAAACCGGTTACTCTTCGATTTCCAATAATTGTTATGATAGCATATTTCCACTTTGCTTGGCAATAACTGTATGCTCAAGCTTCACTACATTAGTAGTTCTGAAAGAGGTGTATCTTCAGACATCCACTGCTGACATCCTCTTCATTGGAGTCTATGTGTTCACTGCTCTCGTGGTGTCACATTAATGAGGGGTATCCCTGCTCGTTGGTTATTAAACCACCTTTACTGATGCTGTTCTTGGCAACTCTCGTTGGGTTGTGTCCTGTAGTAGGTTTATGGCATACTAGCCACATTGCCTAGAGCTCTGCTCTTCTTAGGCTGTTCACAAGCATTGCTTCTTCGTATACCATAAAATGGCTTAGAGGTATTACTAGGCTCCAAGACCGGATCGTTGCATCACGCTTCCGTCCATTGGACGCCCCTTTAAGCATCTTGGTATAGATCAGTACCATTTACTAATTTAGGGTATCCCCTGGCAAGTGGGATCCCTTCGGTGTTCTAACCGAGTGTTTGTTATAGCTCTAGTGCTCTTATTACGACACTTCGTTCAACTATGTTGACTTTGATACCCTTTATGGATTGCTCCTGGGTGTTATTGATTATGCCGTTACATCCGGCTAGCATTTGAGTGTGTTCAGTTTACTCTGCATTGCGGTCCTGGATTCAAATTGTCCCATTTAGGGTTATAATGTCTCCCGTTTTCAGGGTAGACTATGGGTACTTCTCTTATGGTTTTATCCGGTTTGGTATTTCCTTCGGTGGCGTACGGCATCCTCCGGTACCTTAGATGATCACTCTGGGTATTTCACTTTGTACTTTGAACATTTGTGTGTTCATGATAGGCCTTGCCTTATTGTGTTTAAGCTGGGTTTCCATCCCAGCTAATATGCTTTTGCTTCAATATCCTTGAGACATATCCGATGCCTATGCTCAATTACTAGTGCTTCTCACACTTTTTAACTCTTAATCATACTCTTGGAGTGGGTTCTTGACTCCTTTAGCATGTAAGCTTATCTGGGTTCTTCGATTGTTCGAGGTGTTTAACTGTTTCGGTTTGAATTCACTTATGGTCCGTAGAACGGAGCTAACTACTTCCCGTGTTTCGTACACTACATGTATACATACACGGGGTACCTTATTGGTACGTTACCACTTACCCGACTAACTCAAATGGTCTGTCAGGCCCGCAAGCTCCTTCGGAGTGCGGTCATCCCACATCCCGTATTTGGGTACACTCGTAGTGCTCGTTGTAGACACCAAAAATTCTCACCTCATAAAGTAAAATTCAAACAAATAATGGAAATAAGAGTGTCGCCGCCTTTCTTTTTCAAAGCTTATTTACATGCTTGCCAAAATGAAACAAACATTTTAAGACAAAAATTTCAAATCAATTTTTATAGCATCCGTTTTCAAGTCCGGCCGTTATTTGCTTATTTTACCACTTTGTTTTTCGATTTATTTCATGTAAGTTAGTTAAGTTTTATTTGCTTATTCATTTATCTATTCGTTTTATTTTAGCTCACTTCATTTCGTTACTTGTGTATTTTATCTCACTTCATTTCGTTGATACACTTTCGCTTGTATTCTCTTTAATAGTACTTGTTTTTATCATTATCGTTTTTAGGATCACTTTCATCATTTTATGTACATTTTCACTATTATATGTACCATTGTACTTCGTTATGTCGCCAATTCGATTTAACTCACTCTCATCTCATTTTATATTGTTACTTATTTTATATATCTTATTTACTGCTATTCGTGCATAGCTGAATCACATCCATTTTAAGATATTCACTTGTATTTTTACTTCCATCGTACTAGTACTATTTCGTTATTTTATGTACATATTATTAGCACCTTATATTTGTTATTGTTAATATTACTTTGTTTATTCTATCTTTTTGGCTACTATTAACATGCACCTAATTCAATTTCCATTTTATCACATTTGTTTATATTTTCGCAATCGTCGTATGCTAGTATATTGTTTCATGTACTTATATGTTATTTCGGTTAATTTCATATTTTATTATATTTTGTATTTTACTACTTACATTCCATAATTTCATGACTTTTCAAAAGAAAACAATTCATTTTTCTTGATAGAACCCTATCGTTTTAAAAGAATTCACTCAGTTTGAGTCATAGTTTTATGGTTACTTCTCACATTCTTGTAACAAGTTCAGTTGTAGTTTAGTTGGTTATTGCAAGTGTGGAGGATGTTGGATATCCCAGGTTCGAATCTAGATGTGAGCAAAAGAGCATGTATGTTTTTGTTTTCCTTTCTACTTTCGGTCAAGCCCGCCCCATAACCCCAGTCAACACTTGTGGCCCATCCTCACAAAGCCTAAGTCAGTACCTACACATAAACACAACCTAGAAGAAGAATTTCAAAAACCCTAGTTGCTCCCGTTCCTCTATTTAATTCAGATGAGAAAACCTACCGTAGCCAGTAAGAAGGCAGACGACAAGATGAAATAAGAAAAGCCCCACATATTTTTCCTCCCTTCTCTTCGATATCCTAAAACCCCAGCCGGACATACCCATTGTCATGTTCTTCTTCTTCTTCGATAGAACCCAGGCCTCCATCCGTTTCTTCTTTCTCGAGTATTTTTCCTTAAATTGGCTCATCTCTCGCAAAACACCAGCCACCACCCTCTCCCCCATCTTCACCAGTCTCCTCCTTCACAGTAATTTTGTGAACAAAACACACGAACAAGGGTATAAATGCTCCGTAGTTTACTCTCTTCTTCATGTTTTTGGTGAATTCAAATACATTGCCCCATCGAAGTTCAAAGCTCAATCCCCGATCCCCTCCTACTCCCTATAATTCGCCGGAAATATGTTTGATTCCTGGTCTATTAAAAGTTCAATTTGTACTTTCTGCGGGTAAGTAGCTATTCACTCTCTCTTTTCTGAAACTTGATTTTAAACTCCTCGTTCATCTCATCTCCTTCTTCTGTTTATTTACTATTTCTATTCACCAGAAGAACCCATGAAGGGGATGGAATGAATAAGTCAACTTCACCGAGAAATGCTCAGTGCTAGTGTTGACGTACTTTCCCCCTTTCCCCTTTCCCGTCTTCTGATTTCTCTTTCTTTCTTCTCTGTTTTTGGATTATGCTTCGATTACCATGATGATGGGCCGATGAGAGGAGGTTTGGTTTGGTTGGAATCATTTCTGAATCTTATACCATTCCTCCTCTATCATTTCCTCTTTGTATATTATTCTGTGTTCTTAGTTGATTTGATTTCCTCATTGTACGTGTGCTTACACTCAGATGAATACCAAACCCCAAAAATGGGTTTTACGGGTTCGAAGAGTTGCATAAAATCAGTTTGTAAGTCTGTACCAACTTGAGTCCCTTTGAGGACATGGTGTTCTAACGCCTTTTGAGAGTCAGTCTCGAGATCCCGATGTTGTAGTAATGCGCGTATTTCTTCTGATAAAACCCAGCGCGGGTTCGTGAATTGTGAATACGACGAAGATGTTAAAGTAATATGTGCTTTGGATTTTGGTGTCCAGTTACACTCATTTACCGACCTAACTTTTTTGCTCGAGTTCTTTGTTTTTTCTTTCGGGCGATCCACTTCGCGGGTTGAACGAGGAATCGATTAGGCCACTCCTGAAGTTTGACGATCCTAACCCAGGCCATTAGAGACCCACTCTTCTTGATGCTCTTTGCCTTTATAGTTTGTGACTTTTTGTATTATATCTTCTTGCAATACATATCATTCTGGAGATTATCAGAATCTGAAGTACAGATGACATCGGTGGTACTCTATGATTCGAACTCAGCCAAGTCTTCACCAAATTTCGAATGAAATTAGTATCTGCCGTGTTCATGAAATTGTGCGGGAACAAGATTAGCCCTGAATATGAGTCTGATCCAAAACAAACCATGGCGTCCCTGTCAAGAACTGGCAGTTTTCATCCTTGGGGTGTATGAGCAGGAGTTCATTCTTTAGTTAGCGTTTCATTAAACTTTGATTTCTCTGTTACTTTCACGAGTTAACCTATGCTCTGCTGTCTAGGTTTTTATTATTTTTTAGCAGGAAATACTCACCCTTTTCTATTCGACTGTGGTACCTGGCTTTGGGCATTTCGCTGTATTGAATCAAGCTTGTGGACGCTGACTAGGCTCGCAATCATGGACCAAGCTGGTGGACTTTGGAGTTTCATACCACTTCATAGAGAACACTAACAGCTAAATCCTCACCCGAAAGTTTATTATTGACTTTGTTTAAGACGTTTTTTCTATATCATCATTATAATCTATTTAATTTGGTAAATTTTGAAAAATAAGTCTCATGACCCTGTATGTATTCACCTTCATTGCTTACTATTTGGCACT
The DNA here is from genome assembly GCA_023374045.1 of Limonium bicolor. NCBI lineage: Eukaryota > Viridiplantae > Streptophyta > Magnoliopsida > Caryophyllales > Plumbaginaceae > Limonium > Limonium bicolor. The sequence continues at coordinate 27,654,603 of CM041777.1, read as the reverse complement.
TCAATTTTGGACTCATTGTTGAGCTTCGTTGATTAAACTGAATATGGTTGTGCAGGCTAATCATAAATAAGGGACGCTAATATGTTGTGTTGAAGTTTTAGAACTACTTGAAGAGTGTCCATCGATTACATTTTTTGGAGTTCGCTTAGGACTTTTAAGGAAATTTTGAGCTTGGAAATTCAAACCTGGTACTCTGTCCATATCACATTTTTAGATATTCCGATTGCTAGTATTGTGTTCAGCATTTGTTTCTGTGTATGCGACACGAATGCCCTGTTGATAACCCTTCAAATTTTTAGGTGCTATGCTTGCGCCATTTGGTCACCAGTTCAAGTTTATGTCGATTCTTTGTTTAATGTAGAAGTAATTAAGAAGGCATGAGCTTGGTTTTAAAATGCGCGCATCAGGCGCACCTAATGCTTTTTGGATGCTATGCGAGCATCAAAACGCATCCATGGCAGCGAGGCAAGTTTATTCAGGATGCGCCCGTGATGCACTCCGATGCGCTCCGATGTGCCCGATGCCACCCCGATGCTCCTTGAGCTTGTTTTTACCATAATTTCTTCATTTGAAGTCCATTTTTATTCTTGCTTGTTCCTACATGCTCATATATCAACCTAGTTTGACCATATGCACTTATTGCTGGGTTCAGAGCAATCAAAAACTCATGAACATTAGAAATGACCTTAAAGCTTGAATGAGTCTTGTGTGTATGCTTGATGTCTTTCTTGTGTACAATTGGTGATATGATATGATTATGAGACTCATAGGGGTTAATGATCCAATCTAGAAAAACTATATCATTAAGTAGGGGCAGGGAAAATCCTTCAATCTCTAAGGAAAAATTGTTGCTTTTTCATCTACTCATACTAGGACGAACTTGAGTGATGAGGAGGAAGAACTTGAAAAGGATATTGGCTCTCCTAATGTTGAAGATGATTTAGTTGATCTTGTGTTGATGACATCCAATAGGCTCATGTGGTGATATCTAAACGTAGTCTAATCATAATTTTGTTATATTTAAAAGTTATTATTCTCTTGTGTGGATTGATTACTTTATACTTGTGTTGGATGTTTTTGTTCTCTTATGCTGCTTGGATTGAATACTTTGACACTTGATTACTTTAGACTTGTTTTTGGAAGTTTTTATTCCATTGTGTCATAATATTACTTCATATGTATTAAAATGTTGTATACAAAAATTTAGATGTGATTTTTTAGTAAACATCGCATCACAAACGGGATGCGCTCGCATTGACGCCTCGCGCATCACGCATCACTTCTGGAGCCTAATCGCATCGGAGCACATCACGCATTTTAAAACCAAGGACATGAGACAAAAAAAAGAGAAAAAAATGGAATTAATAAGCAACCGTTAGCATAAGAGTTGCATGGTACTCGGATCTGAATCTCGTTTGTATATATGTTGTTGACCTATGTCCAGCTTTTTTTTATCTCATTTCATTTGTTATCATTACATGTTGCATAGTTCAGCTTAGGAATTGTTGGGCCCAGCCCAATATAGAGGCCCAATACCAAGTAACCCTAGATAGCCCATAAGTTACCCCGTGTAGAAAAGCTTTAGGAGAGGGTATCCTCCATGTATACGGGTCCTAGACACGGCCCATGTGAGGAATACTCGTTTTCCTTAAAAATTTTCCAAACCATCCTTTAAAGTCAGAATAAAATACACAATCAACATTCCAATTCATAATTACTTCTAAAAGTCAAAAATCAAATTCTGTTCCAAAAACCATGTGGGCTTTGCACCCGTAGTTATAATCTAAAACCTGGCCTACCCCAAAATCAAGCCCAATGCTCAATTTGGGCCCAAAGACCACAAACTTGACCCAAATCAATTCAATTCAAGGCCCAAATTGAGCCCATTTCTAATCCTCAAATCCTGTCCAATTCAAAGGCCCAATTCTGACAATTTTTCAAGGCCCACTTTGGTCAAATTTCTAAGGCCCAAACTCGGCCCATATTTTCAGGCCCAATCTCAAGGCCAAGGCCCAAATCAGCTCAACAACTATTTTTAGCCCAATCACAAACAAAAGCAATTTTCAGCCCACATTCCAAGGCCTAAACCGGTCCACTCTTAAGGCCCAAGTTGGCCTACTTTTCCAAGGCCCAAGTTCAGCCCATCTTTCCAAGGCCCAAGTTCGGCCCACCTTTCCAAGGCCCAAACCTGGCCCACTTCTCCAAGGCCCATATCCATTCAGCCCAATCCAAAATTCAGTTCCAAAATCAATTCAATATGAGGCCCAAAAATCATTTCAAATGCAGTCCAAAAATTCAAATTCATATCAACTCAATTTCCAAATCAAATTCAAATCCAAATCAACTCATTTCCAAATCAAATCCGATCCCAATCTAAATTCAGTTCAATTCTGAATTCATTCAAATTCAATTCAATCCCACATTTAAATTCAATTCCAATGCCAATTCAACTCTAACACAAATTCACCTCAATCCAAATTCAATTCAACTCCAAACTCATTCAACTTCAAACTTAATTCAATTCCAAACTCATTCCAATTCAATTAAATAAATATTCATTCAACCCCGATTCAACTTCGATTTCAATTCAATTTCAATTATATTCCAATTTCTCATACACTCTAAATGTCTCATAGACCCGAGCGTCTCACAGACTTTGTCATTCCAATTATTCGAATGTCTCACAGACCTGAGCGTCTCACATACCCGAGCGTCTCACAAACCCGAGCATCTCACAGACTTCGACATCTCAAGGTTTCAAATGTCTCACAGACCCAAGTGTCTCATAGACCCGAGCGTTTCACAGACTAACATCTCTGTTATACCCAAAATTTTGACCCCCTGGGTTAGGGTCTACGGGGTGCTGGTGTTGTGAGAGGCATTTTAATCAAGTAGTGAGGGATTCCGGCTCGATCGGCGCGTTCCATGGCATGGGGAACAACTTCGTCATTTTCAGGGGCATTTTGGTAATCTTTAAAGGCTCCTGAGACCTCCTATAAGCTTTCTCTCTCCTCCAAAGGATGCCCAAATCAGCTTGAAATGCTTTGATATTTTAACCCATGATAGAGGATGACATTCTAAGCATAATGGCGTTGGAATTTTGGTTTTTCGAGTTTCCAATAATTTTCTAGCAATTTCTGACTGAATCTGACAAGAAATTCAATTTAAAAATATTCCAACATTTAAAAAATTCGGTTCCACCTCAGAAAATTCATAATATCCATCCTTGACATGTGGTTAAAATTTCACAGCAAAATTCCTTTGGGAAGTCTTTTAATTAAAACACCAAAAAATCTTACTTTTACTAGATTTTCTTTATCTTTAAGAAAGTCTATATAAGGGGATAGGTTTTTGGATAAAAGAAGAACTTCATATGCTCAAGAACCCTAGAGAGTCAGAAAACACAGCCTCCTCTCTCTCTCTCACGTTTTCCAACACCCGGCCACCCAAATCATACCGAAAATCCCCCGAAATCACCGTCTAAACACGTTTTCCAATCCCCAAGGCACCAATAGTCATCAAAACCCCACAAAAACACCACCAAAACGTGAAGAACAGCAAGAACAACCAACCACCAGAAGCTTGGTTCGAAATCCTTTCGGGTCTGCCATCAACGAAGCACTCAACAAATCCCGGTGTGAAGAATCATCTTGAATTCGAAGGTAAAACAGGTTACAACTCTACTTTTCCAATTCCCCACGACCTTATTAACTCTCTGTCAAATTTTGGGTTCAAACTAACCTTCGTACACTTTTGTATTGCTGTTTGTTTAAGTTTTGTCCAATAACTTGTTTACCAAGTTTCGTGCTTAATTCGAATTCAAATTGAAAACTTTCAATCACTAACGTCTTGTACATCTTTCAGGCTACACACCCATAAAATTTGAGCCAAAAACACCTTCGGGAACAGCCTCAATGCCGCTGTCCGAGGGCGGTCCGCACCCACGGACGTCATGTCTGGGGTCCCGGACTCCCTGTCCGTAAGCTCGGACGCCCACGGACGGCGGTGGGATTTTTAAATTTTAAAAATTTAGGTTTTCCAATAATGTCCGGGCCCACGGACAGCCTGTCCGTGGCCCCGGACTTTACAATTTTCTGTTTTCTGTTTAATTCGACTTTTATTTTCATATAGGTTAACTGGGGTCCGTGGTCTCGGACATTAGGTCCGTGGCTACGGACGTAAGCAAAATTTGACCTAATTCTGCCTCCGAAACCCTAGTTTAGGTAATTTTAATTTCCACTTTAATTTTCTGTCAAAAAATGCTAAAAACACAAAAAAACAGAAACTCGCGCACCTAGGTTAAAACGACTCGTAATAAGCCGTAAATAAACCAAGTAGAGGAAAAACGACCAAGGAAGGGTAATGAAAGTAATTTGAACCCTAAATAAGTCGAATATCAAGCCCCCGAACCCGAACTCTCCTTTCCTAATTTGATCTAGGTTAAAATTAGGTGGCGACTCATAATAGGTTCCAGTGAGCTAGCTTAGGTTTTAATAATTATTGTTATATGACATAGTTATTAATCTTAGGTTATAAGTGGACCTAAAACCCGATTAGATCCTAATCAACTTAATCCACATAGGATAGGGTTTAAAATCGAGGCTCACAATCTCAAACCCAAAACTTCTCAAAATTCCAAACTCCTCTTAAATCTCAAACCCATCAAAACCCTTCAAAACTCCAAAACCCAAAACTCTGAACTACGTAAGGTCTGATCTCAACAAGGAGTTGAGTACATAGGAAGCCCATCCAGGGTGCGACCCCATTCCAATCAAAACAACCTTTTCCCACTTTCAGGTGGCTCTCATATCTCTCAAACACTCAAACCTTCTTCGGCTCCCACAAATTTCAAACCGTCATACCCTAAGTCTTGTATATTCACTCAACCTCAGACTTTTCACCAATTCCTCTTTTTGGCGCTAGTTTGGCAGATAAGCTCACCTAAACACTCTATTTCTCTCTTCATTTCCCATCCATCGGCTTTAATTGAATCTCTTTAAGGTTTTGAAAGAGGGCAATCCCGAAATTGGAGACCGAGGTTTCCTCGGGCACCAATCCAAAGTCGTGGTCATTGCCACTTCTGAGGGGTGTAACCCAGTGCGAACCCACACAGAATCTTTGATATGACCAGATAAGTTCAATCTATATGTAAATCACAGAGTCAATTAACGGTTCTTAGAACCCTTCTCATCCCTTCCTAGTTCCTTAGGTCAAACTAGGTGGCGACTCTAGTCAATTCCCGCCCTTAGGGCATAAGTCCGCGTGGGGCCCATCGAGAGCGGGTGTAGCGCATCCTTGCGCTCCCTTTTATGCTTTTTAGGAAAGACGGATGATTTAGTAGGTATTTGAGGGATGCCAAAATAACGGGTTTTCACCCTCCACAGAATGGCAATTTCTAGGATCTAGGCTTTTCAATCAAGAACCATATTTAGATAGACCCCCCTCATACCGAAAAATCACCTTCCACAGAATGGCGACTCTGCTGGGGAAAACTTTCAAGGAAGACTGAACTCCATTCAAAATTGTCGAGATTTCCCCACTTCTTTCAAAACTTTCAAGAGATTCATTCTAAAGCCACTAGGACTACTCTACTCCACACTTAGAGTGTGTTTAAGAGGATAATTAAGATGAGAGTTCAGAGTTCGAGATTGGCCTTGAGTGCCACATGTGTGCTTTACCATTTACATGCTTCACTTTTGTGTGTTTATTGTTGTGTGTTTACTGTCTTATGTTTACTGCTCTTCATGCATGACATAATATCTTAATTGTTATTGCTTATTTATTGATTTTGTAAATGGGGCCTTCCTAGAAGGAGTCAACCCATTGCTGCATTGGGTAGTTTAGGACATGCATTCCTCTGTGTCACCCGCTTCATCCACATGTAACGGGATCCCAATCGGTCAACGGTTGATTCCCCATGAGTTGGGTCCTTCCTAGAAGGAGTTAACCCACGAGGTAATACGGTCCAAGACCAACGCCTTGAAAACTCATGATCCAAAAATACTTTCCCTCCTCGAGTCCAAGCCAGCATATAGTGACCTCTAAGCCTTCAGTGTCCAGCTGTCTGATCCAGTGTCTAGGACGGGTTTTATGGATAGTCACACCCTTGTATACCGTCTGTCTGACCACCCTTTGCCTTACCCTGAAGATTGCATGGGCTCAGTTCTCCATGATTCCTCGGCACCACGGGTGTCTTTAAAGCCCAATGTCGTGCTACAAATTCATAGAGGATCCCGTATGTACGGATACCCATACATGACACAGCGTAGTCAGCGAATAATTTGGACTTTAGACACACCTTATCGTGCAGACGATGGGAGACCCGTTCCCATGCAGTACTTCCCCAAGTTTCCCAAAAGTGAGTATGTTGTGATAATCCCCGTCCGTGGCTCGTGTGACTGTATCACTTTGGGTATCCTGACCTTTCGAACTTAAGCACTCTTGACTTTCTTGATGACGTGCCCCACAAGGCATAACAGAGATAAATCCCGAGAGATGAATAGTGACGGAACGACGGTTCCCCCGGTGGTATGGAAGCATTGATTGACCTGGAAGATGATTATCCCAATCATTCACACTCAGCTCCACATAAAATCAGCCACAAATTTTATTTTGCACTTACATCTGTGTGTGATCACGTTTCAAAAAACGAGCAAAAATCAAAAAATGAATCATGTCAAACACTCTAATATTTCATCTTCAAAGTAGTCCATCTCGAATTATTTCAAAAAATAATGATTTTCAAAATTGTTATTTCCAAAACAGTTTTCAAAAAATGGTTTCAATCAAAGTCTTCCAGAAAATAAACTTTGCCAAACAGTTTACAAAGAATAGATTTCAAAAAGCTACTGTTTACAAATGATTTTCAAACATTACTTCTCACAAATGATATTTCAAAAACCTGATTTTTGCCAACGAATTTCAAACAACTTTTTTCACGAATATTATCTCAAACTTGTTTTTGAAAACAGTTTTCAAGTTGATTTCCATAAATGTTTTTCAAAATAAATGATTTAGTCCCCATGTTGTGACCAGCTATTTTTGAAGTTCGACCCACCTTCAAGAGCAGCGGTCATTACCGTGGAACGTACTAGTCATTTCGTGTTTTCACAAAAGTGGTGGATTTTCACAATGATCTTGTGCTTGATCATTCACCTTTCCTTTCTCAAAGAACACCCCTTATTTTCCTAGTCAAAGCAAGAGGAGCGCATGAAGATTGACAACAACGGTTTAAATCAATAAATCAGAGGTGCACCAACCTGGGTCAAGCGATATGAAGACTAGCAACAACTGCTCAAGTTCAAAATTGCTGAGAGCCAGAAGAACACCAACCCGTTTTGCTTGATAGTAGTGCCACTTTGTTGCTCGAGCCCGAAGACGAGCGAGTAGCCAATCAAGAGTCCTAAGACGGGCGAGCGACCAATCAGGAGCCCAAACATGGATGTGCAGTTAGTCAGAATCTCAAAGACAAAGCAGAAGAAGTTTTTAACTCAAACTCCCCCATTTAAAGACTTTTAGAATTGATGTATAGGTTTTCCCTAGCATTCTTTTCTCTCTTATCCATTTCTGAATAGATTACATGTATAGGTTTACACATTCCCTTTGAATTTATTTAGATCAATGTGTATAGGGTTCCCCACTCCCTATTTTTATTTGCGAATGATCGAGCATCAAAATTCCTATTGAGAAAATCCACCGCTTCGAAAACATGTATTTTCAAAACTGTTTTTCTAAAAACTTGATTTCTTGTAGCACATATGAATTGCTTCTTCCCATCTTTGGTCATTTCATATTCATTAATCATGCATGAATCACACCCATCTCTGAAAAATTGCATATTCACATGTTGCATTCCCAACACATCACACACAAGCATTCATCCCATTTTTTCAAAGCATACTAACATTCACATTTGTCATATTCTTTTTTCTGTTATAATGACTGTGTTTGCAGGTGATTAACCGCGTTTGCCCACGAGTGAAAGAGTGACCCTCGAAGCGATAGCAAGAAATACTAGGGATTCAAGCATCTTCCCATTCAGCATTCCATGTACATAGAGACCAACACCAACAAAAGAGCATATACCAATAAATCATACATCCAAAAAATCATATACCCCCAAAAACAAATCCCAAATAAAAGAAATGCATACATCCAAAAATCCAAAAAATCATACATCCAAAAAATCCAAAAAAAAACATACCTTCAAAAATCCCAAAAAATGCAGACACTGTCATATCATGGGATCACCAAATACCATTTTGAAATAACTTCTCTCACATCACATCCAACAACTTGACCTTCTTCAGGGCTTACAATGACGGGATGAGCTTCATGAACCACAAGCTGAATTCGGCTCAAGCGAGACTAATCATAATCTTATCACTCATGCATTGCATAAAAAAAAAAAAAGCAACCACAAAAAAAAACATTTGGTTAAGATTCAAAGTCATCCATCTCCATTCATCATTTTCAGCATTTCATGCATCATATGTACATAGTAGTTCCATATTACCACAACACATTGCATGGTAGATGTACTGCATACACTCGTATCGAAACGACATCTTTGGAAAAATATTGAGAGCTTGATTGAACAGAGCGCGTGAACCACTAAACTCTCGACCTGCCAATTTACACAAGGGTCTAATAAAAATCAGCACCACAAAGAAAGTGAGTAGCGTGCGATGAGTGGTAGTTTCTTTGGAATTTCAAATGAGGGTAATGGATAATCCACTGAGCAATGAGGGAAGATAGAGTGAGTTCATAGAGGTAAAACCATGAGCGACATGTGCATTCATTCAGAACATGAAGAGGCACAATACATAGTAAGATCAATGTTGATAGCAAGTCACGAACTATGATTCATGCAAAGATCCGAGTAGTAAGAAAGCAATCATTGACTAATGAGAATGACGAGGCACTTAGGAATAAAAATCTCCACAAAACCAAAAAGCTTTAACTGCCCTGTACATAATCCCTTAGTGAGCCCCGCTGAGCCTTTCACGATAAACCTTTTTCTGCGAACTCCACAATATGCCAACTCACGTACATATACTTACCTGCCCTTGCAATAGAGGATCTCAAAGGAGCCGGAGCCATGGCCCCTCCCCGACATCTTTCACAAAAACAACAATAAAAACGTTCAAAGAACTCGGCGAGTCAATGCAACTCCAAAACCAGACACCAAAAAAGAACACCGAAACGTTTGAGAAAACCAGCGAGTCAATGAAAACTTCAAAGCTGAAAGCCAAAAAAGTAAGCAGAAAATGCCCAAGAAGGTCAATGAGCCCATGCGATTTCCAAAGCGGGAAGTAAAAAAGCGAAAATCACACACCAAAGAAGAAGGAGAAAATAAGCGAAATGACCAATGATGTCCAACTGAAACCAACAAGGATTCTCAAAGATCATCTGTCTAATCATTCTACCCATGGTGAAGGCGAAACATATCCTATATTGCACAAAAACTCCACGATTCTCAAATAAATCCTCCAGTCCCATGTGACATACATCATACCTCTCAGCCCCGTTATAACCCAATAAAGACCTCTGACTCATAAGTTAATGAGCGTTAACTGAAAGTACCGGATCTGAAACATGAATCATAAGCTTCGTACTTGTTATCAACATGTCCTATCATATCAAAGGGGACCATGAGTGAATGAGTGTGACCTAATCTTACAAGGTCTTTAGAGCGCGAGTGACTCTTCGATTAAACTACCAAATCATAATCAGCCTACCCCATTGCAGGTGAGGAATTTGTGAGGAACGGAAAGTTCATAACCTCGAAAAGAAATTCTCAGGAAAATACTGCTCTGAGCATCAAGAGTATCATCATGACATTAGCACACACGGCCATACTCACGAGAGATTAACCTATATCCCTCCAAGAGAGTAAAGTGATTCACGCATTCCAGTTCATCAATCACTCAAGATCAAACTGAAGATGTCTTATATTCGTAAACCTCATATTAATAGAGATAGGACTGTACCTTCTCTCCAAAAACTACATGTGCATTTTGCATCGTGTCTAGCATTTAAATTTGTATGCATCATAATCATTTCATCTTCAACATCCGGCTGGTAAGAATTCTACCTAGTCTCACTGAAAGTAGACTTCAATTGCCACTATCAGAGCGTAACTTCCGATAAAAAAAAGTCAAAGCTGGAGCCATCCCACGGCCATATCCAGAACCAAACTAGAGCCATCCGAAGCCACACGAAGACTATTCCGAAGCCATCCACTGTCATACTCGAGCCTCATTGGCACCTCTCCCAAAGCCAAGCTAGAGCCGTACAGGAGCCATCATCCGACATTGAGACCATCCATAGAGATACGCAGGGGCCATCCCAACTATCCGAGAACAATATGGGAGCCACCTCAAATCCCTGTCGAAGCCATTTCGTCACCAAGACTTTGCTTACAGAACATCGAACTACGTATGGTCAGATCTCAATACGGAATTGAGTACGTAGGCAGCCCACCCAGGGTACAACCACATCAAAGGCAAAAACTTCCCTTTTCCCCTTGGTGTCATTAAAGCGAACCAACTAAAGCATCGTCATACTCAATCAGCACAAGGTCATCCCGGAGCCATCCATGGAAATCCTGGAACCATGATGGGAACTCCCAACAAAGTCATGCAACTGTGTTTCATCATTCATTCATGAAAAACCATTCACTCACTACAAAGTCCACAATAAATCTAGTCAAACAACAATAAATTCATCATTGGAACCACCTTGAAAAAAAAATCTCAAGGCAAATCAAAGCCCACAAAGTGCCACAAACCCACCAACCATGTTAAACCCACCAACCACCCCGAGACCATTGGTCAAACCAGAGCCATCAGTGCATACCGGAGCCATCAGTGCATACCGGAGCCATCAACGCATACTGGAGCCATCTCAGATCCTTGAAGCTATGTCGGAGCCACCGGAGCCATCCCGAAGTTTTGATGTAACTCTAGAGCCATCTGCTCACACAAATACCTACACCCACAAACAGGGAGTTCGATTCAATTAATACATTTGTTAACCATCTCACGTCACATATCACTTGCATATACCCACAAAATTTGTTCACTATCTAATGCATCTTCACACTCGCTAGGCAACTATTACGCTACTAGTGCGGTCGCTTTACCATTTTACACCCGCTAGGCAACTATTGCGCTACTAGTGCGGTCACTTTTTCATTTTACACCCGCTAGGCAGTTATTGTGCTACTAGTGCGGTCGCATTTTCGTTTTTAACCCGCCAGGCAGCTATTGCACTACTGGTGCGGTCACATTTCTATTTTACACCCGCCAGGCAGCTATTACGCTACTGGTGCGGTCATATTTCTATTTTTACACCCGCCAGACAGCTATTGCACTACTGGTGTGGTCGCACTTTCGTTTTACACCCGCTAGGCAGCTATTGCGCTACTAGTGCGGTCGCTTTTTCGTTTTACACCCGCTAGACAGCTATTGCGCTACTAGTGCGGTCGCTTTTTCCTTTTACACCTGCTAGGCAGCTATTGCACTACTAGTGCGGTCGCTTTTTTGTTTTACACCCACTAGGTAGCTATTGCGCTACTAGTGCGGTCATTTTTTTCGTTTAGCACCCGCTAGGCAGCTATTGCGCTACTAGTGCGGTCGCTTTTTTGTTTTACACCCGCTAGGCAGCTATTGTGCTACTAGTGCGGTGGATTTTTCATTTTACACCCGCTAGACAGCTATTGCGCTACTAGTGCGGTCGCTTTTTCGTTTTACACCTGCTAGGCAGCTATTGCGCTACTAGTGTTGTCGCTTTTTTGTTTTACACCCGCTAGGCAGCTATTGCGCTACTAGTGCGGTCGTTTTTTTTCGTTTAACACCCGCTAGGCAGCTATTGCGCTACTATTGCGGTCGCATCTTCATTTTACACCCGCTAGGCAGCTATTGCGCTACTAGTGCGGTTGCATCTTCATTTTACACCCGCTAGACTACTATTGCGCTACTAGTGCGGTCGTATTTTCATTTTACACCCGCTAGGCAGCTATTACGCTACAAGTGCGGTCCCGCCGTTTTTCCTCCACTAGGCAGCTATTACACTACTAGTGCGAGATCGTTCACTTCATAACCCGCTAGGCAGCTATTACTGAAATACCCCAAACCTTAATGTGTTAATATATAATTATGATTTTCTAAGGCTAATTAAGTCCTTAAGATCATTAGTGAATAAATAAAAACCAAAAAGAAAAGAAAATGCGTAAAAGTCACAAAACGTGAAAACGCGTTCTAATTATTTTAGGAAGTATATAACCTTCACTAGGGTTATAAATTTATTTTTATACCCTAATTACACACTAGGAACATGGGTGAAAAGTTCCGGAAGAAAACGGATCCAAATAATGCGTTAAAACGCTAACGGAGTCTTAAAGCGCATTTTTCGAGAAAACCGAAAACGCGACTTTAAATAGTCAAATGACCCCGTAAAAATTATAGTTGTATATAACTATAATTAAACATTAATGAGACCCTAAGGACCATTAAAATTAAAGAAACAAGAAAAATCCGGAAAACGGGTCTAGATTAGTGAATAGTGTAAAAACGGTAACTTGTGGGGTGTAAATTGTAATAAGGGTAAAAAATACTCCCTTCCTTTGTAAAATAAAAGCTGGCACTCTTTCTCTATGAGTCCCACACGTTTTCCCCTCTCTTACACCTATATACACTATTTTACTAACAAAAAAAAGAGGAAAAGTGAAAAAGTAACAAAAGCACCTTTTCCTTTTCTCTCCTTCATTCCTCCTCTCTCACGATTTTCTTCTTCCCAGCCGGCTCCCCCTCCTTTCTTCTACTGCAATGGCGATTTTTCAAGCCCTCCACACAGCTCCATTTCTCCTTCCTCGTTCAAGCCCTAAACAATGTCAAAACAAAAAAAATACATATTCTTGTTCACCTCATCTTGGAGCTTCTTTCCCTCTCTTAAAAATCCCAAAATGGTGAACTTCATCTCCATGGCCATAGCTCAATCTTGAAGGAAGAACCCCCATTTTTGGAGCTAAATAGCTCCATGTTGTTTTAAGGTAAGAAAGGTACCTAAAGTCTCTTCTTTCTAGCTTCTTTTCAACAAAAAAATACCAACGTGAACTTCTTGTTGGTCCCCATTCCAGCCGTTTTTCTGTCTTCATTATGGGAGTGGAGCTTTCCTTGTTCAATTGCTAAGACACTTCATTTAGAAGTTTGAAGGTAATTCCCTCTTTTTGTGATTTAAACCTTCTCTTGCATTCTAGGGTTAGTTCTAGAATTTAATCTTAATGCTCATTATATCCCTTGGGCATTGGTCTTTAGTTGGCAAATTAATTCCATCTTGACCGGTTGCAATCAAGGAACAAAGGAAGTGAGGAAAGAATCATTTGGAATTTAAGGTAACTAATATACCTTCATGAATACTCTCATTGCTTTAGTATTTGGGATGGGTAATTTAAGTGAATGAATCAAAAATGGTGTTGAGAAATGTGTTCGGTGATGATGCTTAGTGTTGGTGCTATGGTGAGTTATGTTTTGAATTAAGGGCCTAAGTGCCAAGTTATGTAAGTTGAAATGTTTTGTGGAGGTTGATGTAGATGTGTAGAACCATGTGTGCTGTTAGAACCCACTTAAGGATTTGGATAGTTGGATTATGAATGTTTTGGTATTAGGTGATGAAGAAGATGAAATTTGGATAAGTTAGGTTTGTAACGAAGTTATGGCGAATTTGGTAGAAATATAGTGGTTTAGATGGTGATGTGAGCTGGGAGAGTTTAAGTGTTAACTAGGTGTTGTTGGGAATTGATTTGATTGGTGAATCACATTGTGGTGTTGGGTGGAGAATGTTGTGGAGTTATGTAAAAATCTGTAGCAAAAGTTAAGATTTTGGTGGCTCAAAATCCTAGAAAAGAGTTTAGTGTGTTTGACCTTATGGAGTGGTGAGTGAACTTGGGTTTAGAAATGCAGTTGTCTAGGAATGATTGGTAAGGTTGGTGGAAGTTTATGAAACAACAAAAGAAGTTTCATGTGCACTGTTGTGCTAAGTGTAACAGAGAGTGGAAAATTTGTAGAATTTGAACAAGAAATGGAGTAAGGATTTGACTAAGGATTTGAGATGCTTTAAGGAGTGTTTCAGTGTGTTTTAACATGTAGGAAACATGTGGAAAGATTAGGAAATGATTAGGGGTGAATTAGGGGTTGAAAACTAGTGAAAAACTGTAAATTTTGACAGTTCCAGGGGTGGTCCGGGTTTGCAAATCGGTACGCAAACCCGGACCATAGCAAAAACAAGGCAGAAGGCCATCCCAGGGGGTGGTCCGGGTTTGTAAACCCGGACACAAACCTGGCACACACATAAAAATAGGCAGAAACTCATTTTCGGGATTGGTCCGGGTTTGTAACCCCGGACACAAACCCGGACCAAGCTAAAAACTTACCAGAATGTGTTTTAAAGTGTTGTTATGATGGGGAAGTGAATGGTAATGGTTTTAGATGTTGATTAGGCCTTGTTTGGTGAGTTTTAAAGGCCTTAGAAAGTGTAAACAAGTGTTAGGTTGGATGTGAGAAAGTTGTGAGTTTAAGTACACAAAGTTAAACCGAAATAACGGGATAACGGGTTAAGTACGGGAGTAATAAAAATTTACATGCCGTAAGATTTTGATGTTAATGAAAACATTTGAAATAATACCAGTTGTTTGGAAAACTACCCGAGGAGCGTGAGGTGACGCGTTGGAGTAAATCCTCGGGAACACGGTAGAGTAACCCATGGTGTAAGGTATGGTTTTCTTGCAACCCGTGTCCTACCGGGTTACACCGGCTTGTATGCCAACTTGTTTTTCTGTATGTTTGCCACCTTGCAAGATAAAGCATGAAATAAGTTTACAGTAATTCATTAATGTGGCGTAAATAATTCCGATACCGTTTAACCTTAATTATGTGTTAAACCGTAGCTAACCGACTCTAGGATCACATGAGAGACCGGTATTCGGATTAAATGTCCCAACCCACGGGAGCGTACTAACTACGGCTATCCGTGCCTTAGTTGTATATTGTGGTTATGTGTGTTGTGTGTAGCCTTTGCTTAATGTATCGTTGTTTAACGAATGTTGTTGTCCATGCTTGTCGAATAGGATGATACATCCCTTGTGTGTGATTAACCAAACTTGTAACACCAAAAGGTGTATGTATGTAATAAGTTCCATAAAGGAACTACTAACTAATAGGTATATATTATGGGGGGTGAGGAATCCGGTCGTTCCGGTCGCGCGCGTTGTTTGGGAGTTGATGTATATATTTGAATTAACTCCCACTCTGTTATGTTATGGTTATTTTTCCTTCTCGGATTACAATCACCCACAAGCTTAACCAAGGCTTACCTACCTCATCATTATTGGAGGTAGGGGGATATGTGTATAATGTGTACGGTTCTATATTAAGACCGGAATAGCTTAACCAAAGCTATTTATCTGACTCACGTCGGACTAGGGGAATATGTGTATAATATGTACGGATCTATATTAAGACCGACCCATCTAAGTGAGCAAATATGTACGGTGTGCGGACTTATATTTAGTCCGACACACCTTAAGTAAAGTGTACGTTCTTTAAGAAGAACGGTGGTGTGTTGTATACGCGTTGCACGGGAAATGTGCGGTAATGTTGTGTAAGTTGATAACCAAAATCAACCCAAATTCAGTGAAAGAAATAGTTGTAGCTCGATCAATTCGGTGAGTGTTGCTTAGTAAGAAATAAGTCCCGTTAAGGTAGAGCCCTCAAGGGACAAGGAATACAATAAGGTGATATAACCAATATGATGTGTGAATGTTATGGTTGTATCCTTTTATTGGATGTGTGTGCTTACAAGTATGTTATGTGTTTATAGTTTTCTTGCGTGCTTAAAATAAAATAACCTGCATGCTCACTCGATAATTAGTTGTGCATGGCCCGGTAGCATGCGGGCTACGGGATTGCCATACCAGCAAAGGTGCTGACCCCCTTTGGGGGCCCCCATTACTTTACAGGTACAATGAAGCTGGCCGCCGATCGAGAGTAGGATGGGGTAGCTATATATACATGGATGGTTAGTAGTTGTTTATGTAGTTGTAAGAGATGTAAGTCCGAAGTTTGTTGTCGGTAGCTGAAGGTATAGACTCGGTACAGTTGTAATGTAAATGTATTTGTATTCAGTTTGTAACGGAGTTGTAAATGTGAAGTGTAGTGCTCGGTAATCTTGTCCATCAGACTGGTACATTGTGTAAGTAATAGCCTTGTTAGCCACGTGGATGGCTAACGGCGTGTAACACCCGTTGATTAAGTCAAGTGTTATAATGTAATTTCCGCTGCGATTTATGGTTAAGTGTGGTGTTATTAGTTGGGGTGTTACAAAAAGTGGTATCAGAGCGAAGTATCGCTTGATGACTGGAAATACCGAGCTTAGGAAGTACCGAGTTAGGATTTTAGTACTTCGGGTTAAGGGTCGAGTAATAGCGTGAGAGATACGCTAGTTAGGAATTACCAGTGGGTACTGGAAACCTACAATCTCCTTCCCACCCTCCACAGTCCCTGTTTTATAACTTGGGGAAGAACGCCAGAGAGATGAAAGTCCTCTCTTACTCGGGAATACCCGATATGGCAGTTGTTAAACATCACTGTAAGTACGAAGAACCTGTCATACGGTAGATTCCAAGAACTGAGAATCCTAGAGACGAAACCTGTTTGAACACCTTTACCCGCACTTAATAACAGAAGATTAAGAAACCTATCTAAAAGAGACTGAAATTCCCGGCGACCTGGGTCGACATGCCTAGCAGTCGAGGAAACCCAGTCAACAAGAAAAGAAAGCACTAACTGTGCACATAGGCGGTCAATAGAGGAGCAACAAACCCGAGACACATGTCTACGGAACCATAATTGTTAAGTAATACCGACAATGGTATAGTAACCGACTAAGGAACTAGTCAAGGTTGGATGATTCCAAACCTACAACGCCAAAGAGACTGCAATACCCGAGTATCATAGTTTAGACCACTATGGGAGTATTAGTGAAACATACTTCAATAGACTACGAGGTAGTACCTGAACAAGAATCAAGTCTCGGTAACCACGGCAAATGCGTGGGGACGAACATTAAGGAAGAACACATAGTTAAGTGAACGGAGAGTCACCCTAGTTAACGACTACCATGTCAAGACCATTGAGAGTCGCTCGAATGTTCTATTATCAAAACTGTAAGGTCAAAGGAAGAGCCAACAAGGCTACCGAATACGGTAGTGATACAAGTAGTATCGCAACCAGCACATGTTGAACCGATAGCCAGCCAGCATGGCGCACTTGCTATTGCAAGTGCTGCTATAACGGGGCTATTCGGGAAAGTTTTAATGACTATTAAGTACCTAGTAAGGTACCGTATTGTTGAAGGAAGTGATTATAGAATCAAGAATCCAAGAATTGGAAGAGTGAAACCTGGAAGGGCTCAGTGTCCTAACCATTGTATGTGAAGATATACCAGTCAGCGGGAGGCTAGACTTGGTCAAAGCGTGAAGACATTTTAAATACCAGGAAGAATTTTCTATTAAACGCAGTTTTCTTCTAAACCCAGATTTATTTCAAACCGTTTCCACACCTAAATTTTCTTCCAACTCATGTTCATTTCAAACCTTCTTTTAAGCCCAAATTTTTCTCAAACTTCATGTTTTCTTTAAAGACCAAAACCATAGGACCTACACCGGCCTCAACGCCATACAGTAGGTAAGTTGTACCCAATTTCTTTCGAGCTACATTAGAACAATCCTGCAACCCGAGGGTATTAACCCGAGGGAAAGGATCCAGTTCATACTAGATACAGACAGTGGACAATTTCCCTTAATATATAGTTCGGGAAGCACGAAATGCATATTATTGTAGGACGACATGAGGGAGTTGACAACAGAATACTTCACCTAGGCGTGTGACAGACACTACGAGTGTACTAACTGAAATGTGGGACGACTGCACTCCGATAGGAGCTTGTGGGCCTGACAGACCTTCTTATGGGTTAGTCGGGTAAGTAGCAATGTATCAGTACGGTACCCCACATATGTATACGAGTAGAGTCAGGAACACGAGAAGTAGTTGACTCCATACTACGGTCAGCAGTAAAAGTCAAAGAAGAGTAACGGTTACCATCGAATGATTGAAGTGAAAGAACCCAGTTAAGTTAACGAGACTAAAGGAGTTAGTGAACTTGTTTCAAGGAAATGTTTAAGAGTCAGGAAACACGAAGTGCACTGACTGTTATGTAAAGACATCGCTTATGTCTTAAGAATCCTGAGGGATAAACATGATAGCTGGAATGACGACCCAGCCTATACATGACAAGGCAGATGCCTAATATGGACACGTTAATGTGTAATGAACGGGATGTAACTCCCGGAATGATTACTTAGACTACCAGGGAATATTGATCTTCACAGAAAAGGTTAGTGAACCCAGCTAAGAACGCAAAATGGCGTAGTTAACTAAACGTACCTATAAGTGCAAGCCAGATGTAATGGCATAACCCAGTAACACCCAGGAGCGGTCCTGAAGAGTGTTTGGGTCAACAATCGTTGAACGAAATGTCGTGACAGAAACACAAGAGTTGAAGCTAATACCCAGTTTAAGCATAAGTCGTCACGAGGTAAACGGACATTCTTAAGGGGCATCCCATATAAGGAAGCACGATGCAACGACCTTGTCAGGGAGCCCAATACAACCTCCAAACCATGTGATGGTGTACGGAGAAGTAAAATTTGTGAGAACGACCTATAATGAGCAGAGCTCGAGGCAATGAGGCTTATAAGCCACAGGAAAACGTGTTATGTAAATTTGATCGATTGCAGGAATTAATATTATACAAGTAAATAGAGCGGAGAACGAACCACTGCTTAAAGAGTGGGGATACCTTTCGATGTTGTGAAACCGCGGGAGCGGTAGTTATGTGAACCAAGTTCAATAAATATGTTAAGGATTGACCAGATTGTTGTTACCCCAGAACGATATGAATAAGAAAAAAAATACGAAAGGTAATGTTCATACCAGTTGTGGAGACCGGAGGAGTAATAAGTCTAATAGCAACCACCATAGGTGTGTGATGCTAAATGAAGAGTGAACAACGCTCAAAGTGCATAAAGACTCGAAAAATATGTATTCAGTAGTCATCCAAATGAATGACGAACCATAATACGAATGATGGAAGTACATGAGCAGAAGCTAATATGAGAGTGGATGCCATGTAAGTTAGTGTTGTACAAGAAGTAAGAATACGATGCGCAATAAGCGACCGTTGTATAAGTATGGTTAAACGAAGTATGGCAACTAAGCAGAATTACGAGTTAAACTCAGTGGAAATACAAGGTAAGTGATAACAAATAAACTAGGCAGTAAGCCAGTAGCCAGTATTATGAGATAAAAATCTCAGGGAAACACAGTGTTCATTCCTATTGTTCATTCCTATTGCAATCCCATAAGAGATTTACTGCCAAGAGTTTACGCCTCTGCACTCTGTATGACTGAGTGTTTTGGTATTGCGCTTGCGCGGTAATGATCGAGTGAGATAGCTAGGAAGTTGGGAAGATGTTAATTGTGGTAGAACAACAAAAGACTTATAACGTTATAAGACCGAGGCATAGGAAATGCAAGGTCGTACCAATGAAAGAATACTAGTATAGAACCAAATGTGGAGGCGTGATTAGCAATGAGTGACTGCAGTAACACCGAATGCCAAATATCATTATGGAATATACCTCAAGTGTTGGAAATAACCGAGGGAGCACTACATATTAGGTAGTAGCTCAACCTCAACCGACAACAAGTCGGATCAAACTAAGTGAATGATCACGAACTTACACAGCTGCATATGCAGTAAGTTATCTGAACAGTGGATGGAAAGTTTGCAACTCACCAGATTACCGCACGGTAAGAGATACCATGCGTCGGTTGAGAAACCATTCTTCACAAGATGAAGGTGATAAATGGGAAATGTACAATACATTATGAATAACGAATGGGGCAAACTAAGCTCTAAGTTGTCACAGTTGTGCACCAGAAGCCAGTGAACCCATGTTTCAGATACATTGTGAATATGAATAATGGCTGGTTATTAACGACAAGAAGCCTCACAGGCCAGAATCGAAACCGGTGATGAGTTAAATAAACTCCAATGAGAATTCTTGGGTTAGGGACTAAACCGCCAATATGGCTAAGATCCTCTAACCATGGCACATTGTATAATAGACCGCATGGAAGTCAAAACACTTCACGACGGCCGAACAATTTAAACCAATGTTCAGTGATTGATTATGTGGGTGTAATCCCTTTTAAGGGGGGGTAGAGCCTAAAACCACTTAGCGTGTTTTAACGTACAAGTGTACGTGAACTATGTTGTGCATAGCACAAAATAATTTGTTTTGATGATTGGTGCGTATGTAATATGATCATGCGCATTCATTCATGGTGTAATTGTGGTAAGTGCGCACAGAAGATGCGAATACCATTGTGATAAATGTATATACCTTGTTAACTGATATGTGGAGAGTACAAGTGTAAGGGAGTAAAACTCCCGGGGAACTAAAACCCCGACTATGTATGTTATATGATACTAAATGTAAAACCGTATTGTATTTTGATAAAAGTATATATACATACAGTATTGTGATTTATGAAGAGGTATGACACCGACAATTAAACCTAGTGAGAATTAAATTCCCTAGGTAACTTGGATTAAGTTGAATGTGGATGACGATTGATAGACGGAGTTCTATCCCTTGGAGATGTAATGATATGACTAGATGGATTAAAATAGAAAATGGTACATGCGTGAATTAGTTGCTGTTTGAAAATGAAGTGGGAGGTGAAACTTGATTATCATGAGATCAAGGGAAGCCGAACACAAATTGGGGTGGAAAGATAGTTCAACACTGATGCTGATCACATCAGGGTTGGATGATTCTTGAAACTCCCTATAAGTGGTCACAAATAATCACGTTAAGAATAAGATGCAGTTAGCATAAATTGGACTTGGAGTTGTATTGCGTTTTCAAAAAGAATTTTAAATTGGTGTCTTCAAATTTTCAATTGGTAATTTCAAGACTTCAATTAATATTTCCAAGATTCTTAAATGGTATTTTCAAAGGAAGAATTTCTTTACTTGACCTTGTAAAAAGGATTTTCAATTAGTACTTTCCAATAAAGATTTTATCCACTTAACCTCATAAAGAATATTTTTGTATTACTTGCTCACGAGCTGAGGACGTATGAGCCTTTGTCTTCGGACCGGTGACATGAGAAGTATATTTTAAAAATGTATGTGATTGTTTTGATCTCCCAAAGGAACGGGGACCAGAAGGTGTCCATCGCGACCGGGTTCTGCGGGATCACAGTGTATATGTACTCGACATGGGACTCGAGGACTGTAACGTCCTGTAGTCTTAGGACCGAGCCCATGAAGAGATGGAAAAGGTATTTCTGTTTTTATACATGCTAAGTCATGTTGTGTGATATGTGTAATAAATATTATCTAGCCTATGAGTCTAAATGTTGTTACGTTACCCGGACCTTTGAGTCCGAGGTTATTATGTAAGTATGTCATGTATGTATGTAGATATGTTACCCGGATTGTTAATTCCGAGGTTGTAATGTAAAAGTGTGTTTTAGTATGGAAGTCATATCTTGTAAGTAAACCCGGTATTCTAATTAATGGATGCATGGGAAGTTGTGAACTTTGGGGACAAAGTTCTTTTAAGGGGGTAGATTGAAATACACCAAACCTTAATGTGTTAATTAGTTATGTAATTATGATTTTTTAAGGCTAATTAAGTCCTTAATATCATTAGTGAATAAATAAAAACCAAAAAGAAAAAGAAAATGCGTAAAAGTCACAAAATGTGAAAACGCGTGTTTAATTATTTTAGGAAGTATATAACCTTCACTAGGGTTATAAATTTATTTTTATACCCTAATTACACACTAGGAACATGTGGGAAAAATTCCGGAAGAAAACGGATCCAAATAATGTGTTAAAACGCTAACGGAGTCTTAAAGCGCATTTTTTGAGAAAACCCGAAAACGTGACTTTAAATAGTCAAATGACCCCGTAAAAATTATAGTTGATTATATAACTATAATTAAACATTAATGAGACCCTAAGGACCATTAAAATTAAAGAAACGAGAAAAATCCGGAAAACAGGTCTAGATTAGTGAATAGTGTAAAAACGGTAACTTGTGGAGTGTAAATTGTAATAAGGGTAAAAATACTCCCTTCCTTTGTAAAATAAAAGCTGGCACTCTTTCTCTATGAGTCCCACACGTTTTCTCCCTCTCTTACACCTATATACACTATTTTACTACCAAAAAAAAAGAGGAAAAGTGAAAAAGTAACAAAAGCACCTTTTCCTCTTCTCTCTCCTTCATTCCTCCTCTCTCACAATTTTCTTCCTCCCAGCCGGCTCCCCCCTCCTTTATTTTACTGCAATGGCGATTTTTCAAGCCCTCCACAGCTCCATTTCTCCTTCCTCGTTCAAGCCCTAAACAATGTCAAAACAACAAAAAAATTACATATTCTTGTTCACCTCATCTTGGAGCTTCTTTCCCTCTCTTCAAAGACCCAAAATGGTGAACTTAATCTCCATGGCCATAGCTCAATCTTGAAGGAAGAACCCCCATTTTTGGAGCTAAATAGCTCCATGTTGTTTTAAGGTAAGAAAGGTACCTAAAGTCTCTTCTTTCTAGCTTCTTTTCAACAAAAAAAAATACCAACGTGAACTTCTTGTTGGTCCCCATTCCAGCCGTTTTTTTTGTCTTCATTATGGGAGTGGAGCTTTCCTTGTTCAATTGCTAAGACACTTCATTTAGAAGTTTGAACGTAATTCCCTCTTTTTGTGATTTAAACCTTCTTTTGCATTCTAGGGTTAGTTCTAGAATTTAATCTTAATGCTCATTATTATCCCTTGGGAATTGGTCTTTAGTTGGCAAATTAATTCCATCTTGAACCGGTTGCAATCAAGGAACAAAGGAGGAGTGAGGAAAGAATCATTTATGAATTTAAGGTAACTAATATACCTTCATGAATACTCTCATTGCTTTTAGTATTTGGGATGGGTAATTTAAGTGAATGAATCAAAAATGGTGTTGAGAAATGTGTTCGGTGATGATGCTTAGTGTTGGTGCTATGGTGAGTTATGTTTTGAATTAAGGGCCTAAGTGCCAAGTTATGTAAGTTGAAATGTTTTGTGGAGGTTGATGTAGATGTGTAGAACCATGTGTGATGTTAGAACCCACTTAAGGGTTTGGATAGTTGGATTATGAATGTTTTGGTATTAGGTGATGAAGAAGATGAAATTTGGATAAGTTAGGTTTGTAACGAAGTTATGGCGAATTTCGGTAGAAATATAGTGGTTTAGATGGTGATGTGAGCTGGGAGAGTTTAAGTGTTAACTAGGTGTTGTTGGGAATTGATTTGATTGGTGAATCACATTGTGGTGTTGGGTGGAGAATGTTGTGGAGTTATGTAAAAATCTGTAGCAAAAGTTAAGATTTTGGTGGCTCAAAATCCTAGAAAAGAGTTTAGTGTGTTTGACCTTATGGAGTGGTGAGTGAACTTGGATTTAGATAATGCAATTGTCTAGGAATGAATTGGTAAGGTTGGTGGAAGTTTATGAAACAACAAAAGAAGTTTCATGTGCACTGTTGTGCTAAGTGTAACAGAGAGTGGAAAATTTGTAGAATTTGAACAAGAAATGGAGTAAGGATTTGACTAAGGATTTGAGATGCTTTAAGGAGTGTTTCAGTGTGTTTTAACATGTAGGAAACATGCGGAAAGATTAGGAAATGATTAGGGGTGAATCAGGGGTTGAAAACTAGTGAAAAACTGTAAATTTTGACAGTTCCAAGGGTGGTCCGGGTTTGCAAATCGGTACGCAAACCAGGACCATAGCAAAAACAAGGCAGAAGGCCATCCCAGGGGGTGGTCCGGGTTTGTAAACCCGGACACAAACCCGGCACACACATAAAAATAGGCAGAAACTCATTTTCGGGATTGGTCCGGGTTTGTAACCCCGGACACAAACCCGGACCAAGCTAAAAACTTACCAGAATGTGTTTTAAAGTGTTGTTATGATGGTGAAGTGAATGGTAATGGTTTTAGATGTTGATTAGGCCTTGTTTGGTGAGTTTTAAAGGCCTTAGAAAGTGTAAACAAGTGTTAGGTTGGATGTGAGAAAGTTGTGAGTTTAAGTACACAAAGTTAAACCGAAATAACGGGATAACGGGTTAAGTACGGGAGTAATAGAAATGTACATGCCGTAAGATTTTGATGTTAATGAAAACATTTGAAATAATACCAGTTGTTTGGAAAACTACCCAGGGAGCGTGAGGTGACGCATTGGAGTAAATCCTCGGGAACACGGTAGAGTAACCCATGGTGTAAGGTATGGTTTTCTTGCAACCCGTGTCCTACCGGGTTACACCAGCTTGTATGCCAACTTGTTTTTCTGTATGTTGCCACCTTGCAAGATAAAGCATGAAATGAGTTTACAATAATTCATTAATGTGGCGTAAATAATTCCGATACCGTTTAACCTTAATTATGTGTTAAACCGTAGCTAACCGACTCTAGGATCACATGAGAGACCGGTATTCGGATTAAACGTCCCAACCCACGGGAGCGTACTAACTACGGCTATCCGTGCCTTAGTTGTATATTGTGGTTATGTGTGTTGTGTGTAGCCTTTGCTTAATGTATCGTTGTTTAACGAATGTTGTTGTCCATGCTTATCGAATGGGATGATACATCCCTTGTGTGTGATTAACCAAACTTGTAACACCAAAAGGTGTATGTATGTAATAAGTTCCATAAAGGAACAACTAACTAATAGGTATATATTATGGGGGGTGAGGAATCCGGTCGTTCCGGTCGCGCGCATTGTTTGGGAGTTGATGTATATATTTGAATTAACTCCCACTCTGTTATGTTATGGTTGTTTTTCCTTCTCGGATTACAATCACCCACAAGCTTAACCAAGGCTTACCTACCTCATCATTATTGGAGGTAGGGGGATATGTGTATAATGTGTACAGTTCTATATTAAGACCGGAATAGCTTAACCAAAGCTATTTATCTGACTCACGTCGGACTAGGGGAATATGTGTATAATATGTACGGATCTATATTAAGACCGACCCATCTAAGTGAGCAAATATGTACGGTGTGCGGACTTATATTTAGTCCGACACACCTTAAGTAAAGTGTATGTTCTCTAAGAAGAACGGTGGTGTGTTGTATACACGTTGCACGGGAAATGTGCGGTAATGTTGTGTAAGTTGATAACCAAAATCAACCCAAATTCAGTGAAAGAAATAGTTGTAGCTCGATCAATTCGGTGAGTGTTGCTTAGTAAGAAATAAGTCCCGTTAAGGTAGAGCCCTCAAGGGACAAGGAATACAATAAGGTGATCTAGCCAATATGATGTGTGAATGTTATGGTTGTATCCTTTTATTGGATGTGTGTGCTTACAAGTATGTTATGTGTTTATAGTTTTCTTGCGTGCTTAAAATGAAATAACCTGCATGCTCACTCGATAATTAGTTGTGCGTGGCCCGGTAGTATACGGGCTGCGGGATTGCCATACCAGCAAAGGTGCTGACCCCCTTTGGCGGCCCCCATTACTTTACAGGTACAATGAAGCTGGCCGCCGATCGAGAGTAGGATGGGGTAGCTGTATATACATGGATGGTTAGTAGTTGTTTATGTAGTTGTAAGAGATGTAAGTCCGAAGTTTGTTGTCAGTAGCTCAAGGTATAGACTCGGTACAGTTGTAATGTAAATGTATTTGTATTCAGTTTGTAACGGAGTTGTAAATGTGAAGTGTAGTGCTCGGTAATCTTGTCCATCAGACCGGTACATTGTGTAAGTAATAGCCTTGTTAGCCACGTGGGTGGCTAACGGTGTGTAACACCCATTAATTAAGTCAAGTGTTATAATGTAATTTCCGCTGCGATTTATGGTTAAGTGTGGTGTTATTAGTTGTGGTGTTACAATTACGCTACTAGCGGGGTCCCGCCGTTTTTCCTCCACTAGGCAGCTATTACGCTACTAGTGCGAAATCGTTCACTTCATAACTCGCTAGGCAGCTATTACGCTACTAGTGCGGTCCCGCCGTTTTTCCTCCACTAGGCAGCTATTACGCTACTAGCGCAAGATCGTTCACTTCATAACCCGCTAGGCAGCTATTACGCTACTAGTGCGGTCCCGCCGTTTTTCCTTCATTAGGAAGCTATTACGCTACTAGTGCAAGATCGTTTCACACCCACCTGCTAGGCAGCTATTACGCTACTAGTACGGTACTCATTCAAAGTATTATAGACTCGTTATAAGTCCTATAGCTAGATGTCAAGAGGTCTAGTTGAGGCTCTCCTAAGTCCTTGTACTTTCAATTGCATTCTAGGCTCATCATAAGCCCTAGGACTGGATGTCAAGAGGTTCAGTTGAGGCACTCCTAAGTCCTCATGCACCCCAAACCTATCTATTGTTAACAGTTGAGGCACTCCTAAGTCCTCATGCACCCCAAACCAATCTATTGTTAGCAGTTGAGGCTCGTCATAAGTCCTTGTGGCATTCAGTCATCATATAATTTTCCCGTCATACCCCTACATTCATAAATTCACGGTTGCATCATATGCACCATAAAGTCGAAGTGAGAATTTTTGGCGCCCTCTGAACCTTGATCCAATTCGGTAAGGGCTTGCAAAATTGAATCAAGGGGAGCCATCTGTAGACACCAAAAATTCTCACCCCATAAAGTAAAATTCAAACAAATAAAGGAAATAAGAGTGTCGTCGCCTTTCTTTTCAAAGCTTATTTACATGCATGCCAAAATGAAACAACCAATTTAAGACAAAAATTTCAAATCAATTTTTATAGCATCCGTTTTCAAGTCCGGCCGTTATTGCTTATTTTACCACTTTGTTTTTTGATTTATTTCATGTTAGTGAGTTAATTTTTATTTGCTTATTCATTTATCTATTCGTTTTATTTTAGCTCACTTCATTTCATTACTTGTGTATTTTATCTCACTTCATTTCGTTGATACACTTTCGCTTGTATTCTCTTTAATAGTACTTGTTTTTATCTGTAACACCCCATCCAACATTAACACCCTTACAATAAACTGCAGCGGAAAACAGACTTCATCACATTACTTAACTTGTTGGTGTTACACGCCGTTAACCACCCACGTGGCTAACAAGGCTATTACATATACATTGTACCGGTCTGATGGACTAGATTCCCGAGCGACTACACATTACTGACCCTTCCATTAGCAATAGAAACAACATACACCTTCCAACTGTACCGAGTATTTATAAACTGATGCCGATAACAATTTCGGTCTTACTACGCCTACTGTATATATACACTTAAATGATTTCCCATGTACAATGTCTACCCCGTCCTACTCTCGAACGGCTTCCAGCTCTCTGTACCTGAAATAGGAAAAGAAGAGAAAGGGTGGCCCCCAAGGGGCTCAGCACCTTTGCTGGTATGGTAATCCCGCAGCCCACATGCTACCGGGCCATGCACAACTAATTGTCATCTTAGCATGCGATTGATTATATTTAAATCATGCATGCAACTGTAAACACACAGCACATAACATTTCGCCTCAATGGGCTCAACAAACGGATAATACATCCTTACTTGATAAGTCACTCATGGTATTCATTATCCCTAGAGTGTTCCTCCTCTAATGGAGCTACTTCCTTAATAGACGACACCTACCCTTAAATCGGGTTATCCTTAAACGTCTCTTGTCACAAACTGGGATTCATTTCCATGATCCACACACTCGATATCGTACATCATATATCATTCCTCACATAACAACATAACAACACTCTTCACGTTTCAACGTGCACATAATAACATCGCAATAGTAATTGCATCACAACAACATCCCATAACATAACGGGAACGGTCCTCTTAGGAACCGACCCAGACATTGTTAATTCACTGGTGAGCCTAGAGAATGGTGTCACCCTCATGGTAAGCTCGTTATACAATAACAACAACACTCATTACCGTCCTAATAGTCGGACGAGTAACTTAAGTTAAGATGGTTCGGGTTGGAGGCCCGAACACACCACAAACACATGTTCCCCCTAAACCAATCATAAGTCAGAATAGGAAAGCTTTGGAGTAAGCTTGTGGGAGATTGAAGACCGGGAAAGGAACTCAACCTTAACATATAAGAGGGTCGATCCTGAAATGACAACGACCCTCATCCTCACACGCGTGGCCAGAACAT
The DNA here is from genome assembly GCA_023374045.1 of Limonium bicolor. NCBI lineage: Eukaryota > Viridiplantae > Streptophyta > Magnoliopsida > Caryophyllales > Plumbaginaceae > Limonium > Limonium bicolor. Next base: position 27,626,286 of record CM041777.1, on the reverse strand, counting down.
GACCGGACTCCTCACCCCCCATTAGTACTATATACTTATAAATAAGTAGTTAGAGATCCATTATGGAGCCTATCACATCCACACAACATACGGTATCATAACCGAGTTAAGCACACAAGGGAGGTTCACACACTTGCATATAACAACAATATCCAACTAACTCACACATAGCCGTGGTTAGAACGTTCCCAAGGTTTGGGTCGTTAACTCCGAATACCGATCTCTCACGTGTTCCTAATTCTAGTTAGCTAAGGTTCAACACTTATTTGAGGTTAAACGGTATCGGAGACCAGATGCGCCACATAATGAATTACTATAAACTCATTACATGTTTTAATCTTACAAGGTGGCAAACACTCAGAAAAACACATTGGCATACAAGCCGGTGTAATCCGGTAGGACACAGGTTGCAAGAAAACCATACCTGTCACCGGAGTCCACTTTATCATGTCCACCTATGTTCCTCGAGCAATTCTCGAACAACTGATAACATTACATGTATTTTTATTAACATCGGGGTAACATGATTGTTTAAAGTCTAATGCTTGTAACTTTTTCCCGTTAACTTAGTTACAAAACTTCACATTTTAACTTGTTTTACTTTTACATTTTAATACAACTTTTCCCCCACTAAATTGTCATTATAACTCACTTAACATATCTTAAACAACCTTATAACATCATTACTAATCAATCCCCATCATTACCTATCATTTTATAACCATAAACAACATTTTTGGTCCGACCGACCTTACCGACCGACCTTGCACAAGGTCGGTCCATTCCAGAACACTTTACCGTCAAAATTTTCTACTCCGACCGACCTTGTAAGTTCGGTTGCATGTTCGGTCGATTCCAGAAACTCAATCCGTACAGAAAATACAAGTCCGACCGACCTTGCAAGTCCGGTCCCCAAGGTCGGTCCATTCCAGAAACTAATTCTCGCAGGGTAAACTGGGCTCGACCGACCTTGGCAAGTTCGGTCGCAAGGTCGGTCTGCCCCAGACCTTTGTTTCCCCTTGCCCATTTAACTCCAAACTTCACCTCAAATATCCTAATATGTTCTAACATCATTTATCACCTTTAATCCTTCATATAACATCCATAAAAACTCATTTTTATAACTCCTTAAACACTTACTCCCTTCTTACCATTTTCATACCTTGAACAACATCTTTAGAGTGGTCCGGGACTTGGTCCTTACCTGAAGTCCCGGACCAATACTTACAGAGATCCTCGGCTGTTTTTAATAGGGTGGTCCGGGACCTTGTACTCACCCCAAGTCCCGGACCAAGACAGTTTTCCAACTCTCGGCCTGTTTTTCATGTATGGTCCGGGACATCTCCCAATACCTAAGTCCCGGACCTCTGTAACAGAATCCCAAATTTGACAATTTCAAGTCTTGTTTCATCTATTCTCTTCATCCACAGATTACCCAAACTTCATACATGAACTTAGGCATATTCTAATACCCAAAATATCACTTTGATTCACCTTTAAACATTGTCCAATTTGTCACTCATTTTTCTTATAAATCTCTTAACACTCCTAGTTCACCAAAACTCATTTAAAACACTTTGAACTCCTTATACATTTTCCAAATTTTGCCATAACTTCTCTTGTATATTCTCACATCCGAACACTTAGGTCAAACACATTTTATACTCAAGACTCCACCAAATTTACACTACATCACAATATAGTGCACAATTTAAATTGCTTGGCACTTAGGCCCTTAAATAACATGGCTCTTAGGCCCTTAAATTGCAATAACCATAAACACTGAATTTCCCACATAAATAATGCCTTTGACCTGCAAATACACCCAATAATACATATGTTCTTTTACTAGTCTCCTTGAGAACACTTTACTAAGTCATTCACCATTGGCTCCTTAGATCATTTTAACAAGCAATATAAGCTCACTTCTCCTAAGGCATTATACCATATTAGGTTAGTATATTTACCTCTTTTCCACACAAACTTCTTTCTTGTTTCCTTATAAACCGGTAAGGTATTTGATTCCTTGTCAACTACTAAAACATATACAAGCAATGAAATGAGTATACAAGCTTCAAGCTTAAACTCATTGTAAACCCTAGGTTACGTTGTTTCAAAAACATTAATGTAGTTGTTTACCTTGATCTTTGAAGAGAGTTTGAATATCTATGAAGAGAGGACTCCACCTAGTCCTTGAAGGATTCAAATGGAGCTAGAACAAAGCAACACAATGAGCACCATTAATGGTGATTTTAGGACATCACACCAACATGAAGGAAATGTCATTTTTCTTTGAGTTTCCTTACCTTGGAGCAAAGGAGAACAATAATATGTGAAAAGGTGAGCTCAAGCTCCTCCCATGGAGATCCCTTGGCACCGAAATGGAGCTCTTGGAATTTTGAAAGGATAGAATTGAAGAGCTTGATGAGACAAAGAGAATGGTGGTGTTTGTTTTTGATTTGGTTAAGTGAGCTAGGAAATATTGGCAATGGAAGATGGCATTTGGTGTTGTTGCTGTAGCATCACCGTGAGAACAGAAAGAAGAGAGGTAGAAGAGAGCTTAGAGGCGTGTGAAATGAAGGAGGAAGGGAGAAATGAAGATAAGTTCTACTTTAGAAGATATTAAGTAGTAAAGTAGAATAGTACTTTACTTTATAAGTTACTTTACTTATTTGATTTATTTTGCATATTGGTGACTCACACCATGAAAAACCGGCCCCCATATAGTTATAAGGGTATAATAGTCTTTGTTGACCAATTTAATTACTTATAACAATATATGTTACAAACTAGCTTATAAAAGTTACTATTCATGAAAACAAGGCACATTGTTGTGAAATTTTTGATTTCCCATTGATATAGACTTCCAAATGTGATACTATATAGTACACATGTTAATTAAAGAGTAATGATGGACATTTAGCCATTCAAAACTCATTTACAAGACAATTTTTCAAAAACGTGCTTTAAGACTCCTTAAAGCACTTTTTGTGTTTTAACTTGTTTTCAAGCTTGGTTTTCTTTGGTAATTGATTTAATATGTTCATTAACATATTTATAAGGTATAGGTATGACCATTAGGTCTTTTACAAATTTATCCCAAGCATAGAGCACATTTTAGCCCATATTAACTTTAAGGTATTTATTTATGTGTTTGGTTTTATTGTCTACCAAGGTTTCCTGAGGACTTTATTAGCCTTATAAAATCATAATTAAATATTATTAAGTCTTGGTAGGCTCTTTGGGTCCTCACCAAGTTCACTCCGAGCTTAGAGCACGTTTTTGCTCAAACCGTGTCTTAGTGTTTTATTGTGTTTTTACTATGATTTAAATTGTACATTGATGTTTCTAAGGCACTTTTTAGCCTTTTAATACCATAGTTTAACATTTACACAACATACCAAGGTTTAGGGTATTTCATTATCATTATCATTTTTAGGATCACTTTCATCATTTTATGTACATTTTCACTATTATATCTGTACCATTATACTTCGTTATGTCGCCAATTCGATTTAACTCACTCTCATCTCATTTTATATTGTTACTTATTTTTATATCTTATTTACTGCTATTCGTGCATAGCTGAAACACATCCATTTTAAGATATTCACTTGTATTTTTACTTCCATCGTACTAGTACTATTTCGTTATTTTATGTACATATTATTAGCACCTTATATTTGTTATCGTTAATATTACTTTGTTTATTCTATCTCATTGACTACTATTGACATGCACCTAATTCAATTTCCATTTTATCACATTTGTTTATATTTTCGCAATCGTCGTATACTAGTATATTGTTTCATGTACTTATATGTTATTTCGGTTAATTTCATATTTTATTATGTTTTGTATTTTACTACTTACATTCCATAATTTCATGACTTTTCAAAAGAAAACAATTCATTTTTCTTGATAGAACCCTATCGTTTTAAAAGAATTCACTCAGTTTGAGTCATAGTTTTATGGTTACTTCTCACATTCTTGTAACAAGTTCAGTTGTAGTTTAGTTGGTTATTGCAAGTGTGGAGGATGCTGGATATCCCAGGTTCGAATCTAGATGTGAGCAAAAGAGCATGTATGTTTTTGTTTTCCTTTCTACTTCCGATCAAGCCTGCCCCATAACCCCAGTCAACACTTGTGGCCCATCCTCACAAAGCCCAAGACAGTACCTACACATAAACACAACCCAGAAGAAGAATTTCAAAAACCCTAGTTGCTCTAGTTCCTCTATTTAATTCGGATGAGAAAACCTACTGTAGCCAGCAAGAAGGCAGACGAAAAGATGAAATAAGAAAAGCCCTACATAATTTTCCTCCCTACTCTTTGATATCCTAAAAACCCAGCCGAACATACCCATTGCCATGTTTTTCTTCTTCTTCGATAGAACCCAGGCCTCCATCCGTTTCTTCTTTCTCGAGTATTTTTCCTGAAATTGGCTCATCTCTCGCAAAACACCAGCCACCACCCCCTCCCCCATCTACCAATCTCCTCCTTCACAAGAATTTTGTGAACAAAACCCACGAACAAGGGTATACATGCTCCGTAATTTACTCTCTTCTTCTTGTTTCTGGCGAATTCAAATACATTGCCCTATTGAAGTTCAAAGCTCAATCCCCGATCCCCTCATACTCCCTGTAATTCTCCGGAAATATGTTTGATTCCTGGTCTATTAAAAGTTCAATTTGTACTTTATGCGGGTAAATAACTATTCACTCTTTCTTTTCTGAAACTTGATTTTAAACTCCTCGTTCATCTCATCTCCTTCCTTCTGTTTATTTACTATTTCTATTCGCAAGAAGAATCCATGAAGGGGATGGAATGAATAAGTCAACTTCACCGAGAAATGCTCAGTGCTAGTGTTGACGTACTTTCCCCCTTTCCCCTTTCCCGTCTTCTGATTTCTCTTTCTTTATTTCTTCTCTGTTTTTGGATTATGCTTCGATTACCATGATGATGGGCCGATGAGAGGAGGTTTGGTTTGGTTGGAATCGTTTCTGAATCTTGTACCATTCCTCCTCTGTCATTTCCTCTTTGTATATTATTCTATGTTCTTAGTTGATTTGATTTCCTCATTGTACGTGTGCTTACACTCAGTACTCAGATGAATACCAAACCCCAAAAATGGGTTTACGGGTTTGAAGAGTTGCATATAATCAGTTTGTAAGTTTGTATCAACTTGAGTCCCTTTGAGGACATGGTGTTCTAGCGCCTTTTGAGAGTCAGTCTCGAGACCCGATGTTGTAGTAATGCGCGTATTTCTTCAGATAAAACCCAGCGTGGGTTCGTGAATTGTGAATACGATGAAGATGTTAAAGTAATATGTGCTTTGGATTTTGGTATCCAGTTACACTCATTTACCGACCTAACTTTTTTGCTCGAATTCTTTGTTTTTTCTTCGGACGATCCACTTCGCGGGTTGAACGAGGAATCGATTAGGCCACTCCTAATGTTTGACGATCCTAACCCAGGCCATCAGAGGCCCACTCTTCTTGATGCTCTTTGCCTTTATAACTTGTAACTTTTTGTATTATATCTTCTTGCAATACATGTCATTCTGGTGATTATTAGAATCTGAAGTATAGATGACATCGGTGGTACTCTGTGATTCGAACTCAGCCAAGTCTTCACCAAATTTCGAATGAAATTAGTATCAGTCGTGTTCATGAATATGTGCGGAAACAAGATTAGCCCTGAATATGAGTCTGATCCAAAACAAACCATGGCGTCCCTGTCAAGAACTGGCAGTTTTCATCCATGGGGTGTATGAGCAGGAGTTCATTCGTTAGTTAGCGTTTCATTACACTTTGATTTCTCTGTTACTTTCACGAGTTAACCTATGCTCTACTATCTGGGTTTTATTATTTTTTAGCAGGAAATACTCACCCTCATCTATTCAACTGTGGTACCTGGCTTTGGGCATTTCGCTGTATTGAATCAAGCTTGTGGACACTGACTAGGCTCGCAAGCATGGACCAAGCTGGCGGACTTTGGAGTTTCATACCACTTCATAGAGACCACTAATAGCTAAATCCTCACCCAAAAGTTTATTATTGACTTTGTTTCAGACGTTTTTTCTATATCATCATTATAATCTATTTAATTTGTTATATTTGAAAAACAAGTCTCATGACCCTGTATGTATTCACCTTCATTGCTTACTATTTGGCACTTCAATTTTGGACTCATTGTTGAGCTTCGTTGATTAAACTGAATATGTTTGTGCGGGCTAATCATAAATAAGGGACGCTAATATGCTGTGTTGAAGTTTTAGAACTACTTGAAGAGTGTCCATTGATTACATTTTTTTGGAGTTCGCTTAGGACTTAATTTTATGGAAATTTTGAGCTTGGAAATTCAAACCTGGTACTCTGTCCATATCACATGTTTAGATATTCTGATTGCTAGTATTGTGTTCAGCTTTTGTTACTGTGTATGCGACACGAATGCCCTATTGATAACCCTTCGAGTTTTTAGGTGCTCTGCTTGCGCTATTTGGTCACCAGTTCAAGTTTATGTCAATTCTTTGTTTAATGTAGAAGTAATTAAGAAGACATGAGACAATAAAAAAAGAGAAAAAATGGAATTATTAAGCAACCGTTAGCATAGGAGTTGTATGGTACTCGGATCTGAATTTCGTTTGTATATATGTTGTTGACCTATGTCCAGCTTTTTTTTATCTCATTTCATTTGTTATCATTACATGTTGCATAGTTCAGGATAGGAATCGTTGGGCCCAGCCCAATATAGAGGCCCAATACCAAGTAACCCTAGATAGCCCATAAGCTACCCCGTGTAGAAAAGCTTTAGGAGAGGGTATCCTCCATGTATACGGGTCCTAGACATGGCCCATGTGAGGAATACTCGTTTTCCTTAAAAAAATTCCAAACCATCCTTTAAAGTCAGAATAAAATACACAATCAACATTCCAATTCAAAATCACTTCTAAAAGTCAAAAATCAAATTCTGTTCCAAAAACCATGTGGGCTTTGCACCCGTAGTTACAATCTAAAACCTGGCCTACCCCGAAATCAAGCCCAATGCTCAATTTGGGCCCAAAGACCACAAACTCGACCCAAATCAATTCAACTCAAGGCCCAAATTGAGCCCATTTCTAATCCTCAAATCCAGTCCAATTCAAAGGCCCAATTCTGACAATTTTTCAAGGCCCACTTTGGTTAAATTTCTAAGGCCCAAACTCGGCCCATATTTCCAGGCCCAAACTCGGCCCAATCTCAAGGGCCAAGGCCTAAATCAGCCCAACAACAATTTTTAGCCCAATCACAAACAAAAACAGTTTTCAGCCCACATTCCAAGGCCTAACCCGGTCCACTCTCAAGGCCCAAGTTGGCCCACTTTTCCAAGGCCCAAGTTTGGCCCATCTTTCCAAGGCCCAAGTTCGGCCCACCTTTCCAAGGCCCAAACCTGGCCCACTTCTCCAAGGCCCATATCCATTCAGCCCAATCCAAAATTCAGTTCCAAAATCAATTCAATATGAGGCCCAAAAAAAAATCATTTCAAATGCAGTCCAAAAATTCAAATCCAGATCAACACAAGGGCCAAAAAAGGCAAAGCCAAAATCAACGAGGGCCAAAGCAAAGCTGTTCCCAATTAAATTCAATTCAATTCTGAATTCATTCAAATTCAATTCAATCCCACATTCAAATTCAATTCTAATGCAATTCAACTCTAACACAAATTCACCTCAATCCAAATTCAATTCAACTCCAAACTCATTCAACTTCAAACTCAATTCAATTCCAAACTCATTCCAATTCAATTCCATTCAAATAAATACTCATTCAACCCCGATTCAACTTTGATTTCAATTCTATTCCAATTTCTTATACACTCTAAATGTCTCATAGACCCGAGCGTCTCACAGACTTTGTCATTCCAATGATTCAAATGTCTCACAGACCTGAGCATCTCACAGACCCGAGCGTCTCACAGACTTCGACATCTCAAGGTTTCAAATGTCTCACAGACCCGAGCATCTCACAGACCCGAGCGTCTCACAGACTAACATCTCAAACCCAAAACTTCTCAAAATTCCAAACTCCTCTTAAATCTCAAACCCATCAAAACCCTTCAAAACTCCAAAACCCAAAAACTCTGAACTACGTAAGGTCTGATCTCAACAGGGAGTTGAGTACGTAGGCAGCCCATCTAGGGTGCGACCTCATTCCAATCAAAACAACCGTTCCCCACTTTCAGGTGGCTCTCATATCTCTCAAACACTCAAAACTTCTTCGGCTCCCACAAATTTCAAACCGTCATACCCTAAGTCTTGTACATTCACTCAACCTCAAACTTTTCACCAATTCCTCTTCTTGGTGCTAGTTTGGCAGATAAGCTCACCTAAACACTCTCATTCTCTCTTCCTTTCCCATCATTCGGCTTTAATTGAATCTCTTTAAGGTTTTGAAAGAGGGCAATCCTGACAATTAGAGACCGAGGTTTCCTCGGTCACCAATCCAAAGTCATGGTCGTTGCCACTTCTGAGGGGTGTAACCTAGTGCGAACCTACACAGATCTTTGATATGACCAGATGAGTCCAATCCATATGTAAATCACAGAGTCAATTAACGGTTCTTAGAACCCTTCTCCTCCCTTCCTAGTTCCTTAGGTCAAACTAGGTGGCGACTCTATTCAATTCCCGCTCATAGGGCATAAGTCCGCGTGGGGCCCATCGAGAGCGAGTGTAGCGCATCCTTGCGCTCCCCTTTATGCTTTCTGGGAAGGACGGACGATTTAGTAGGTATTTGAGGGATGCTAGAATAACGGGTTTTCACCCTCCACAAAATGGCAATTTCTAGGATCTAGGCTTTTCAGTCAAGAATCATATTTAGATAGACCCCCCTCATACCGAAAAATCACCCTCCACACTCATCACACACCTAGGTGAAGTATTCTATCGTCAACTCCTCTTGTATCATTCTATGATACTCACCGTGATTCTTCTGGTTTGGTTTTAAAATTTGAGGTTTAAAAAGAAAGGTTTGTGGTTTTAAAAGAAAATTTCTAGGTTTTGAAATAAAAATCCTGGGTTTTGAAAGAAATCTTCATGGCGTTTCCATGTTTGAGGTCTTGACCAAGTCTAGCTTCTCGCTGACTGGTATGTTTGTTAATACGGTGGTCAGGTCGTTAGGCCTTTCCAAGGTTTTGTTCTTCAAGTTCTTAGGATTGTGGTCCTATGTCTGCTCCACTTATATAGTGGTACTTTAGTAAGTACTTGTTGGTTGTCAAAAGTCTTCTAATGGTCTTGTTGTTGCTGCACTTGCCTTGGCAAGTGCGCGGGTAGGTCGGTTTTCAGGTTATCATATACCGATTATGGTATTGTTTTCATCCGTATTTAGTTTTGTTGGATCTTCTTTTGATCCTTTGATCTTAGTGATCAATTCCTGAGTAACTTCTCAGTGTTCTTGACAAGGTTGTCGTTAATTTGGGTGCTTTCCCGACCTTGGGGTACTCCGTGTACCTTGCTTCATAGCTTGTTCCCCCACTTTTGCGGTGGTTACCGAGGTTTGACTAATCTTTAGGAACTACATTGTAGTCCTGTTGGTGTATGTCTTACGAAAGCCCCTATAGTTGTTTAGACTATGCTATTCGGGTATTACTGCCTCTTGGCGTTGTAGGTTTGGAGTTAATCCAACCCTGACTAATTCTTTAGTCGGTTGTATGTTGCTGACGGTATGGTCAAACGTTTGTCGTCCGCAGACTCCCTTGTCTCGGGTTTTGTTACTCCGCCTTTTCCGCTTCATTGCGTAGTTATGTTTCCCTTCTTGTTGGCTACGCATGGTTCTCGTGACTGTGAAGCATGTCGCCCCATGGTGCCGCAAATTCCATTATCCTGCTGTTAGGATTACTTAATCTTCTGCCGTTAAGTACGGTTTTTGTCCTTCAAATGGGAACCGTCTTCGGGATTTCTAATTCTTGGAATCTACCGTATGACAGGTTCTTTCTCTTACAAAGTTTAGGTTACAACTGCCTGATCGGGTTATCCCGAGTGTGAGAGGTCTTTCCATCTCTCTAGCGTGCTTTCCCCAACTTTACAACGGGGGTTGCGGAGGGTGGGATTGGTTATGTAGGTATCCAGATCATACTAGAAGTTCCTATCTAGCGTACCTCGCACGCTAACACTCAACCCTTAGCCCTAAGTCTCTATTTCCTAACTCGGTATTTAGACCATCAGAGCGATATCTCTTGTTATCAATAGAGGAAACATAGGATGGCCCTCAAATATCAAAAATCAAAAGCTTTCTTAGACACATAAGTACTAAGATAGTGAGGGAAAGCATGATTCTTCTCTGTTCAAGAAGCATGACAGAAAGAGATGTCCTTATTATGCAAAACTAGAAGTTGGTAAATAGAAAAAGTCTTCTATGTAATGTGAGGAGAAGGATGCCCCAAACGCTGGTGCCAAACTTGAATGGTGGTCTTGCTTCCGGGAAGGGTAGTAGTGGCATTCAACTGAGGAACAGACTTAGGCTACACATACAATCCATCCTTAACATACCCTTGTAGAAGAATTTGTTTTGTGGTTAAGCCCTTCAAGAGTATTATCATAAAACTTAAAAAAGACCTTGTTATCCATACAAAAGTATCGTAGAGTCCTGACAAATGATGATTGAGACATGATTAGGAATTTTTGAACCACAATAAGAATGAAAGAACTAGTAAGGAGGAGATTGATATAGAACCTTGATGAGAGATGGATAAAGCTGAGCCATCCCCTAGGCTCACTGTATTGGCCCTTGATACTTAGTAAGTCTAGATAAATCCCTAGTGAAGTGGTGAGTGGCAGCTGTGTCTGGCAACCATTCATAGGGGGAGATTTGGCTAGTAGCATTGATAGAGAATGATGGAGGTGGGGCAGGATGATAAGTCATATTAAGTTTGTGGTAACAAACAGCTGCAGTATGCCCCTTCTTATTGTAGATCTAGCAAAAAAGACGAGTATCTAGCTGACCATTAAACATAGTGGATCTGCCATAACCTCTTCGTAAGGAGGGATTCCTTTTGCCACCCCTAATTATAGTTGTTAGAATTACCACGCATGGTCAAATTATTCTGAGCTGAACCACGGCCATGGCCACGGCCAAAGTTATGCTTAGATTTAAACTGACCAGAAGCAGTAGTAGGGTATGTGGCATTCAAACAAACACTTTCAGTGGTGCTTTTGTTTTCTATTGCAAAATATCCTCATAGGCCAGTAAATATTATAGATCTACTGAGGAGTACAAAAGTTAAATCTAGTTATAATGTTTGTAACCACATTTTCATATTCACAAGGGATACTCCTCAGGATAAACGCTTAGAATTCTCTATCTGTCACTTTGTCACCAGTAGTAGCTAGAGAAGAAACCATAGCCCTAGCTCTGTTAAAATAATCTATGATACTTTCTTTGCAACCTTAGACATGCTCGCTAGTTGGAGATGCAACTGACCTAAGTGTGATGCGGGTTGTGCGGCAAAGGAGTTATGTATCTCTTGCTAGATCTTGGTTGAACTCTTAAGATCAATAATTTGGCCAAAAACCGCAAGAGAAAAGGACCTTAAGAGAATAGAAATAATGAGCTTATCTTGTTGGATCCACTTAGAGTGATCAGGATTAGGAAGACCATCAACAAAGGGGGCGGGCAAGGGTGGGATTTATCGACAAAGTTACAAAGATCATTGCCGCATAGGAAAGGTGTTATCATCCATTTTCATAGGCGAACATTATCTTGTGTGAGTTTTACTATGTTAGCTGCTAATATAGATTGAGTACTCACATTTGTGTTGATTGTTAGTGTAGATATAGCTAGAGATACGACCGTAGATGGAGTTGAAGTTTCACTCTCTGATGTAGCTGGAGTAGTCATACTGTGATTGAGAGATGACAAAGGAAAAAACTCCAAAAGAAGAAGACCAGAAGAGTAATGGCGATGAAGAGGAGATCAGGATCTTGAGATGCAAATCACCCCAAAGCGGCGATTGATGTAGCTCTGATACCATAATGAACCGTGTAGAAGAATGTAATATGACTTTGTATTGATGTGTAAATGTTGTTACAGAAACAATAGATATATATAATATACTAAAGTATATGGTTTATTACGCTGACTGTAATATGGACTTTACAAGTACCGGAAATGGGTAAATAAGACATGAGCCCAAGATATCTCTTATTGGGCCTTTAGACACGATCTAGTAGGAGATGAGTTGGGTTTTGTTTTGTATGGATGGAATGGGTTCTGCATGTCGATAATAAGGGGTGATTTTCCACCGATTGCTTTGCTAGTAGTGAGCAGTTGTCTAGTAGTGAAATTCTCTTTTTGATGTTCTCTTTTGAGTCAAGCTGTGTGGATGTGGTTGCGGTGGTAACCGACCAACCGCTCCAAATCAGCACTCCATCAATTGGTTTTCACTTTTGATGATTTGTCGGTTAGTTAAGTTTTAGAGGATGAGGATGTCCATAGTCTTTTATGAGAAGCCGAAGGGTGGTAGAGACTTTGAAGAAAAGAGAAAGACCGCTAGCAGTGTTGTATTGTGGGTGCATACGAGATTTTAGAGTAGATTGATTGGGCAAGGAAACCACGCAAACCTCCTTATGCGGGGGCCCTCATGGTGGATCGGTTGGATCCTCATGTTCCACCGACAATTATGGGTTCTCTTTTAAAGGTAATATGATTGTTTGGCAGTTGGGAAAGTTACTACAAAAACATTCTAGGGGTTTGCATGTTGGTTTGTATAGGAAGAGCAATCTTGTCAAGTAAGATTTTCTAATTTGCAAGGAGTGACCTACTCTAGGTTACATGTTTTGTGTCAAGGTATGTTGATTGGGTGCGCAAAAATACAAGTTTGGTTGGTAGTTACTGGGGACTAGAAGGTTGGGAGAGGAAACACTACATAGATTCAAGGGTTAATTTTAAAGGCTTTGAATGTCACATGACACATGAAGGAACATCAGTGGTTGCCAGTATTATCTACCTCACTCTATTTGTGCTTGATGTAATGTATGAGGGCTTCACTATGAGATGAATAGAAACGCTTGATATTATTTCCAATCAGTAAACACTAGTTTATACAAATTTGTGCAACGTTCAAATGAGCTATCAAATCCTAAATATTGGGGAAATGGAGAAGTGGAAGGAAGTAGTTGAGGTTGTTAGCATAAATTAATAAACTAATTACATTATCTAAATAAATAACTAAAGGAAATAATTATACGGGGTAAGGCTTTGGTAAGCACATCGGCAAGTTGATCCCGCATGGAGATATGGAGCACACAAAGAACCCCATCTTGAACCTTTTGACGAACAGAGTGATAGGCAATGGCGATGTGCTTCAAGCGGGATTAGATGATCGGATTAGAGGAAAGGAAAGTGGGGCCCATGTTGTCGTAGTGAAGGACGGGCTGGCTGACTCGTTGAGATCCATGAGGAGAGAGAGAAGCCAAAGAATTTCGGAGGCAGTGTCAGCGAGAGCTTGGTACTCAGCTTCAATGAAGGAACGAGTAACAACACGTTGTTTGTGAGAGCTCCAGGAGATGGGAGTTTAACCAAGATAGGGGATGTAGCCCATGGTGGAGACGTAGTCATCATAATCTCCAGCTCAATCAACATTGGAGAAGGCATGGATAGTGGTAGCGGGGACAGGTGGATGGCAAGACCAAGGTGAATGGCAGCGGCAAGGTATCGCATGAGACGTTTAAAGGCAGTCCAGTGCTAATTCGTAGGGGCCTACATCAACTGAGATAGACGATTGACGGTAAGGAAATGTCAGGAAGAGTGAGGCCTAGATATTGAAGGCTACCAACAAGGCCCCGATAGGTGGTCTAGATTTTGAGGACATCACTAGATCGTTTAAGAAGTGGGGTGGTGGCCGAAATTGGTGTGGGAGCCAAACTACAGTCTGTCATATTGGATTTTTGGAGCAGATCATGGATGTACATACGCTACGAGAGAAATAGGCCCCAGAACATGGGAGAACTTCAACACCAATGAAGTAAGACAAGGGGCTAAGGTATTTGAGGGAAAAATAAGCGGCAAGTTGATAAAGGAGTTAGTTGACAGATGTGGGATGACTGCTGATAAGTGTCCAAATGAGCATGCTTTATAGGTGTATTTCATATATTATATTAGCACTTTTCTTGCTCATTTCTCCACTTTGATTAGTTTCTCTCTAGTTATGTTTTATTGATTATATCACAAATTTATTGGTAAAACATGAGGAAAACCAAGCTAGGAGCAAAGTACACGAAGAGACGAACGCGTAGGCGAAAACGGGGATCAAATCGGATCACCTGGTCCGGGCGAAGACTCGCCAGCGCACCCGAGAAGAAAATCTACATGTCCGGACCAGTCTGGTCCGGACGGTGGTCCGGACATGTCGATCTTGCCAGCATGCAGGGCGCAACAACAGCGTGTGAAGAGATAAAATCATTATCTCTTCACACGTTAACACCACCGCCTTACCACTCCCTTTACCCTATTTTTCTCTATAAATACACCTCCATTAATCCATATCTCATTCCACCCCAAACTTATGCCATTTTCCCTCCATAGAAATACCATAAAACTCTCCAAAAATCATACATCTCATCCACATATTATCCACATAAATTCCATACAACACCTCATTCCATAAAAACATTCCATTTCCATACCGTTGTTCTGTCCAACCTCTGCCCAAATATTAGCAGTCAAGATAGTGGAGCTGAATTAATTATCTTTTCCAGATGATTTCTTTTACTTCTCATTCTGTCTTTTTAATTATGTTGGGCTAAGAGGATTTACTCCGGGCGAAGGTTTGGCCGTAATTTGTTTAATTATGTAATCTATATTTCTACCGGTTAAAATAAATACAGTTTGTTACGATTAAAGTTTATCTCTCACCTTTTTAATAAATTTCATGAATTTATTAAAATGCTTTTCTAAGTCTATTTTGATCAGACCGGTGATAAATAGACAGGTTAATTAAGCCGTAAATCTGGAGAAAGCTTATTATGATTTAATAAGTTAGTATTTTCAGATGCAAATATAATTCCTCGCACTTAACCGCCGTTTACATATGTTTTGCTCGAACCTGGATTAGACCGAGCATTTTCTGGTAAACGAGTTCTTATGAGTCTATGACTTAGTCCTTAAGATAATAACAGGAATTTTGCCAAACTATTATAATAAACCGGTAGAGATAACATAATTAATCAGATTATATAAACCTGAACCCGGAGTTCCGTTTAATTTATCTTCAACACAGTTAATCTTATCTGTTGTTTTATTTTACAAAAACAAGTCAATTAATTCCCCCCTCTTGTGACAAGCTTAGGTACTATTTTATTTCACTATAAGTCCCACGGTTTGACCCCGGCCGCTTCTGTCTTACTATACTACTGCGACCGGGTTTTATTTGCAGCCCGACGGATATTTTGAGTATTAATTTCTTTCAATTGTTTTAATTACACCAGTTCTAACCACTCACGATATACAGTCTGCAACTGCCTGTGACAATAATGTCATCCAAATGTACAAGGACGAGGAGGGTGGAGCCTCCACGGTGGAAGATAAATAGGGAGGAATCGGACTGAGAGGGACGGAATCCATGATGGGTGAGAAAGTGTTTGAGCTCAGTCAGCGTACCAGGCACGGGGAGCCTAACAAAGACCGTGCAACGCTTTGTTAAGATGACAAACATAGTCAGGATTTGTGGTGTCAAGAAAGCCAGGTAGTTGGCAAATGTAGACCTCCTCTTTAAGGGAGCCCTAGAGGAAGGCGTTTTTGATGTCAAGTTGCCAAAGAGGCCATCCATTAGTGATAGCGAGGGTGAGAACAACGTGTACAATGACTAGCTTGACCATGAGACTGAATGTTTCATGGAAATCCTAGCCAGGGCGCTGAGTGAAACCCTGACAACTAGGTGTGCCTTGAAACAATCAACGGTCCCATCTAGGTTGTACTTGATTCAGTAAATCCATTTGGTACCGACGTGATTTTTGGACAGGGAGGAGGAACGAGGGTCCATGTTCCATTTTTTAGGAGAGCATTGTATTCGTGTTGCATAGCAGCCCGTCATGAGGGATGTTTAAGGCTTGGGTGATGGTGCAGGGTTCAAAATGAGGAGTCAGGATAGCAGTGAGGTTGAGTTTGAGGACGGGTTTAGTAATACCATGCTAAGAGCGGGTCACAATGGTGCGGGATGGCATAGTCTAAGAAGTGGAGGGTGTGGCGGTGGTCTACTAAGATGGTGGCGCAGACAATGGGGGAAGGAGGAGGGGCGAGCTGCTGGTGGTGGGGGTAGAGGGAAGTGGTGACAGAAGGGAGGCAGCTGGTGGCAGTTCCGGGGATGCTAGAGGTGTGGGCAAAGCAGGTGGGAGGCTGAGATTGGTCCAATCAAGGTGATACCTCAGGTGTGGAAGAGGATGAGAGGGAGGGCCAAAGTTGGGTGTACCGGAAGACATCTTCGACAAAGCGGATATTGCGGGAGATGTAGACGCGATGCATGAGCGGATCCATGTAGTAGTTGGCATGCTGGGAGGTGGAGTAACCAGTGAAAACACACATGATGAACTTCGGGTCTAGTTTGTTAGTGGCATGGAGCCGAAGCCACAGATAACACAAACATCCAAATCATTGCAACTTAACATAATCTGCAACTTTATTAACCACTCGAGTGTATGGGATTCGAGGTGAAGGTTCGGGTGGGTAAGCGGTTAATGAGATAGACGATGGTGAGCATGGCATGAGGCCAGAGGGTGGCAGGCAAACCGAAATGGGTGAGAAGGGAAAGACCGGTTTCAGTAATATGTCAGTGTTTGCGCTCGGAGATGTCATTGTGTTCGGGGGTGTGAGGCGAGGAAGTAAAATGTCTGATGCCATGGAGCTGTAAATAAGGCCGAAAAGCGATAAAATCTCCACCGTTGTCAAGTATAATACTTTAATCGCTTTGTCGAAATAAGTCATCACAAGTTTGTGAAATTGAGGAAAGATGTGAGCGACGTCATTTTTGCATTTCAGGGGATAAAGCCATGTGTAGCGCGTAAAATGATTAACAAAGACGACAAAGTATTTGTATCCATTATAAGAGTAAACATGAGAGATCCAGACGTCGTTGAATATAATTTCGAGAAATCGAGTCGATTGTAGTGAAGATGTAGAAAACAACAGTTTATGACTTTTGTTGATTTGGCAAGGAGGACAATCAGTCTAGCGGAACAATGTGTCATAAAAACAAAATTTATTTTGAAGAAATTGAAAAATAACAGTGGACGGATGTCCTAAACAGTGGTGCCAAACAGCACCGCTAGGCGGGAGTGTAGTGATGTTCGTGGTGGGAGCCAACGAAGGCCAAAGATACACACCACCAATACACGGCCCCGAGGCAAGTAGATTACCACTTTTTTGATGCTTCACAAAACAAGAAGTAGGTAAGAAAGTGTCGTAGCAATTATGTTCAGATGCAAGTTTAGAAACTGAAATGATGTTTTTATGCATAGTGAGAACACAGAGGGTATTCAACAGTGTTAATAAATGTGCAGATGAGTTAACAGGCAAAGTTCCAGAGTGTGTTTTTTTCAAACCTTCACTATTGCCCATGAAGAGCTCATCAGGTCCGGAGTAGAGATATGTTGTTTGAAAGGTGGCGGGGTCATTGATGACATGGTGTGATACGCCGCTATCGACCAGGAAGTCTAGCGCTCGGGTTTGTATCATGATGGCGTTAGACTAAAGTGTTAGCGCGGAGGGTGACGGCGGTGGGCGAGCATTGAGGTACTGGTGGCGGAAGTTCAGGCAGGCAGAAATGACGTGACCGACGACCCGACATCATTGACACTTATCAAGGAAGGGTCGTGAGTTAGAGGGGCCGTGGTTGATGGTATATGGGCGGCCGGTGGTGAGGTTGTGGAGATAAGTGCGCATTCTGGCATTACACGGGTGCGACTGGGCACTGAAAGTAGTGGTGAGTGTGGTGGTGGGAGTAGCCGCAAAGGCGAGCTCAAGTTCCCGCACTAGTAGTTTGTCGTGTAATTCGGCAACCTGAATAGTGGAATCGCGGGACTTGATGGCATCGACGATGACTGCATAGGTCTTGTTCAACCCGCAAAGAATGTGGGAGACGAGATCGTGCCAAGCTCGGTGAGGAGATCCATTGTTTCTACCATCGTTTAAAGGTAGTCAAAGACCAACTACAACCCTTGGACCGTGGGGCGGAGGTGGTCCTTGAGTTGGTTAACCCGGCCTTTGGACGGGTTGGCATAAGTGTTGGAAAGGATGTCCCATGCCTCCTTGGCGGTAGTGGCGCGGGCAATAAGCAAGGCGACAACCGGGGTTAAGGTGCCAACAAGGGCACCGAATAGTAGGCGGTCCTGTCATAACCAAGTGGTGTAGTCCGGGTTGGGCACACCGCCGATAAGGGTGAAGGAGGGCGCCGCCTGAGTACCATCAACAAAACGGAGGAGCTCATAACCGGTTAAGATGGCGATAAGTTAATGTTTGGGAAATTTCACGATATACCCCCGAGGTTTGAGCGAATTTTGCAAGATATCCCTGAGGTTTCATTTTTATTACAAGATACCCCCGAGGTTTCATTTTTTTTTTACGACATACCCCTGAGGTTTCATTTTCATTATGATATACCCCTGAAATTTCAATTTTATTACGAGATGCCCCTCAGTCAGATTCCTTATTTTACTATAACATCAAATGCCCCCTAATAACCTTAGATATATAGTCAAAGTTTTGTTTGAATTTGAAACTTAAATAAAATGCTCAAAAAAATTAAAGTTCATATAAAATTTGACATCAATATCAAAAAATGAATATAATTAAATAAACAAAAAACAAAAAAATTAATAAAAGGAAATGACTAAAAAATTAAAATTAAATTATTTTGAAAAATAAACATAACTTGTTAGGGAGTTACCAAGATATTTGTTAAAAATCTAAAAAATGTATAACAATAATATGAAGAATATTAAAAGCAACAGTTTCATATAATACATAGAAAAAATCATCATTTTAAATTATAAAATAAAGTATAAAAACCATAAAATATGATCATTTCTCTTTTGATTATTGATATCAAATAGTATATTTGTTAATAAACTCATATCAAATTAATGAAATTATCTAATAATTTCTTGTATTTAATTGTTATAAAAAATTTATGGTTTTAAGTCACCGCTATAATATTTTTTAAATAATGTAACAATATAAGTTTTCTAAATAGATTATTTTTTTGTTGTTTAGTCATTTCTATTTATTTTAAACTTTTTATGATTATAATTTTTTATACTTTTATTTATGTTTTTTAAATTGAATTAAAATTTAATTGATCTTTAATTTTTATGTGCATTTTGTTCATATTTTAAATTTTAAAAAAATTTGACCATAAACCCGTGAGGTTATTACGAGGGATATGGTGCGAGGGTAAAATTAGGATATGAAAAATATAATATATCAGAATCTGAACAGAGGGGCATCTCTTAAAAAAATTGAAACCTCAGGGGTATATCGTAATGAAAATGATACCACAGGGGTATATCGTAAAAAAATGAAACCTCAGGGGTGTCTCATAATGAAAATGAAACCTCGGGGATATCTCGTGAAATTCGCTCAAACCTCGGGGGTATCTCGTGAAATTCATGTTATGTAGTTTTGAGGTTTGAGCATAATAACGTTAAAGAAGTTAATAATAGCGAAAGGCTTGTTGGCATCATGGGGGTTGGTCAAGGTGGCGAAGAGTTAGGCCATGGTGGCGAGTGGTGACGGCACAGGGAGGTGATTGGTGGTGCAAGAGGGAGGTAGGCAGGCGTGAGTCGGTGTCCGGAGTTGGGTGCGATGGTGATTGGGTGTGCGACCGGTTGGTATACACTAGTGACTAGGGGTGCAGTGCAGGCAGTAGTTGGCTGAACGGGGCGGCAGGGTTGGTGGTGTTGGCTAGTGGAGCTATGGCGGCCGGAGGTGGTAGCAGTGGGTTGGGCGGTGCGAGCGGGTGGCCTGAGGGGGGGTGCAAGAGGGATTAGGTTATGTGACCGGGAGGGAGGCGCTAGCGAGTGGGTGGGTGCGACCGAGTGTGGGTAGATTTGGATGCACAGTAGTGGGGTGGGTGGCGCAGGGAAGCCGGTGGAAAGGGTGGTGTTGCTAGCGGGGGGTTGGTGGCGCAAGGAAATCGGCGGCATTGGGGTGAGGGCCAAAGAGTTAACAGAGAGGGATCTTTTCGGCTGATACCATATGAGATGGATAGAAATGCTTGATATTATTTCCAATCAGTAAACACTAATTTATATAAGATCCTAAATATTAGAGAAGTGGATGGAAGTAGTTGAGATTGTTAGCAAAACTAATAAAGCTAGTTACATTATCTAAATAAATAACTGAAGGAAACAATTATTGATAATTTGCTTAATACTAATTACCAATGTCAAGTCTAGTACTATAACAAGTACGAGGGATGTAGTGTTTGTTCGACTAGTTATTCAGCAGACTTTGGGCTAGTGGTTTGAAGTCGGAGGTGACCTCATAGATTGTCTAGGAATGGAGGAGGTTGATGAAGATGAATTGAGGATGTTTATGTTGATTGGGATCATCATACCGGCTATGCATGACATACCTATCAGGCAATGCAGGGTGGAACCAGAAATTTTTTATAAGGGTAGGAATTTTTTTAATAATATTAATTAATATTTTAAAATTAATTTTAATTTTTAGATTAATATAAATTTCAATATATAAATTATATTTTTAAAATTGATATTAGATCTATAATTTGACATAAAAATTACATTAAAATTGAAATACATAAATTAATACTCCCTCCGTTCATTAATATCTGTCGTTTTAGGATGTGATTCTTGTTCAAAAATATCTGTCATTCTAGCTTTTTGACACACTTCTTTCCACTTTTACCCCTACTATTTAATATAAAAATAATTATTATCTAAAGGAAAAGTAAAAAGTAGGGGCGCATGCGTCATTGTCCTACTTTTCTTAATAAGTATGCAAGTTTCTAAAATGACAGTTATTGTTGAACGGAGGGAGTATATAAAAAGTGTTTTAACTTTTTTATTTCTTGTTTGAGAAATGGGTATACAAAATTATAAGTTAATGTCAATAATATAGAACAATTAATTTAAGGGTAGGACTTTTTTAATATAATCAATATTTTAATTTTTAAATTAATATAAATTTCAATATATAAATTATATTTTAAAAATTGATATTAGACCTATAGTTTGACATAAAAATTACTTTAAAATTGAAATACATAAATTAATATATAAAAAGTGTTTTAACTTATTTCTTGTTTAAAAAATGGGTATACAAAATTATAAGTTAATGTCAATAATATAGAACAATAGTTTTAAACTAGTAGTTTTTTTCTAAAACTTCTTCTAAAAATCATTTTGAGTAATTCTAATATTATTTTAATTTACAAAATTTTTAATATAAAACTAAAAACACTTGTATTATAAATAGTAAGGGTACATGATTACTAAGAGTACCATAATAATCAGGTTTACTTTAGACTATATTGCTAAAACAAAAATATAAGAGTTTTCTCAACTACTATATAAAAGTAATTTTTTACAATATAATTCTAACAAATATTACATATTAATAGAAATAAAATTGATAATAAAGAATTTGGTGATATCATAGTAATAAACTATATAACAAAAAAACTAAAACTAATTTCAGTATATACCCGAGGGAGCCCACCCACCCTTATCTTCACCTCAGAGAGGATGTAACAGATTCATTCAAATCTCGTTATTCGCTGAATATACTAGATTTTTGAAAGCAATTAATTTTTGCCGCTAGTCTCTATGTATGCTAGTGCCCTTGTTCATTTGGTTTGATTCTTTAGGTGTTATTTGCTATAGTCTTATGCCTCTTCTTGTGTCACGGGTTGGCATGGTTTTACTGGTTTAGTACGTTAATATAATGGCTGATGTTCCAAAAAAATAATAATTACATCATCTAATTGATAGAAAGGCGGGGCAGCTCAAATGTAAGACATAATGACGAACACTATCTAACCTACAACTAATTAATTTGCCAAGTCTTTTACCGTCCATTTGTAAACAAGTTGAAACGTTACAATTTGACATGAGTAATTTGCCAACAAAATTTCAATGTCTATGTAACTTCATATATAGATTGTACAGATTTATTGTAAAGTTTTAAATTGTTATCCCATTATGGAATATTTAGGAGATCTTGACGGTTTCATATGGACCGAATGACTTTTAATTCGACCTTCTTTGAAGGTTAAAAAGAGGTAAATATTAACTCCCATTCACCTTGTTTCTATTCACCTCCGGTTCCAGAATAAGCAGGATTAGACGAGGTCAATCATAAAATTTAACCAATTACCCCTAAATTATGCTCTTTCACTTTTACTAAAGGGTAAAAACATACTTTAAAAACATTCACCTAACAAATTAGCAAGTAGAAAAATTAAACAATAATATTCATTAAACAGCAGAACCTAAGTTCAATTCCACTGTTTGTTTTGAAAACGTGTAAATTATATAGGTTACATGCAGTAGGGCTTGATTCGTTTCACTTTCACCTCACTTAACCACCTCACACTGAGTAACCACAGTCCAAACACTTTAAATTTATAGCATGTCTTGACAATTTAACTGACCTTGTTTTGAGGTCGAGACACCCAACATTTGCAGACACATACAGTTTGTCTACAAAAAAATGTGCGCCAATTTAAAGAGACATTGCGCTAAAACCCATCGATAGAATAAAAAAAATTCTACTACCAAAGATGGATGCTGACTTCCTGCCTCAAATTTCAGTGTGGAATAATATTACCAGATACGGAGGCTACCGCTTTAAACAATACTACTACTACTACTACAAAACTAAAGATATATTGGGCTAAAACCTAACAAAGAACTGAACATGATCAGATCACCCCAGCCTCAATGCACTAAACTATCTAACCAACAAGCTAAAATGCTAAACAGCATTAATCTCAAAGACGAGCAAAACAAGGAAAAGCTGGCAGGCAAGATTTTCTAAAATATCGAAAGAATTGACAATAGGAAACAAAACAAAGGTGTATTTAGACTTTGTAAGCTTCTCCTATGGAAGTGAGTAAGCAGCAGTTATACGTACTAGAGTGGCAAAAGAAAAAGCCACGAGATCTAGGATCTATTTAATCCTACCCAGGAAGAAAACTGCAAGCTTCTTAAGGTACTAAGAAGCGATCCAAATTGAAACAGATATATAAAAGAATAAACTTATAAAGCCACCTCTCACAACTTGCTAGGAATTGGGAAAAAGAGCAGACTTCCCTGAGTGACCAAGTCCCAAAAGACAAGTTCGCTCCAGGCCATTTGCTTGGGCTGACCAGTGATTCTCAAGGGGGAAATGAACTATTGGCGTTTCCAAAGTTGAGGGATTGAACCATGATGCAATCTGAAACACCTCCATCCCCCACTTCCAACAGCATTGATAAACACTCCCCCCAGACATGAAGAAGCTGTTTTAAGATGCGTGTGAGTAGACACATCAATTTGCAACTTCAACTGCTTCCCATCTCACCTCTCCTGTACAACAAAAAGGGCAAAGTACACCGCCAAGAAAAAAAGATGATTATTGGCACTGTTTAAAGCTGTGCAACTACTACTACATTACCGCTACCCAATTACCAACTGATCAACCCAAACTGCCATCTACTCCAACCTCTAGCAGCATGTAGTTCCCTTGCTAGAAAAATTCTGCATCCTACTTCCCTTGCACTAGTGCAATTAGACATAAATTCTTTCCAGAACTATTAAGCAATCAGCTGTCATCATCAAAGCATATGAAGATAATGAGCTCAGTTTGAAGAAAGCTAGCAGAGAGCCTCAAAAGCAACCAAGTAAATAAAGTTTAAGAAGCATAAACTACAAACATTACCAATACCAAGTATGTTAGCTAATTGCCTCGAGACAGCTAGCAGACAGATCTATCATCACACCCAATACAAGCTATGTTTACCAGATCAAAGATCAAAATTAAACAGAAGGAACGATCCAAACTAATAAAACTTATTATAAGGACTTGCAAAGTAAATACTAGATAAACTACTTAAATTCAAGCAAGCCAACCAGCTGCAAAGGGTTCTCGACTTCACAAAGTCACCTCATTTCCACATTTCTCCATGACAGCTATGCCTGAGCCGGAGACGAAAGAAGATTGCACATTCACGATTGAATACTGACTTAACAAAGACCAAAATCATTGTTGTTGAGCTTGCCTGGACTGCGCCCCACCATACCCACCCCCATACCCCCCTTGCCCCCCATAGCTCCCAGCTGTTGCCTGAGACCCATCAGATCTCCATGCTCCAGCACCATACCCAGAATGGCCGTTTGCATCTCCATAACCACTTCCCGTGTAGCCACCACTGCCACCATGCTCCGCAGCAGTCCCACCACCACCTCCTGAAGCATTGCTAGTAGGGTTACTTCCAGATCTACCATAACCAGTCTGATCACCATAACCACTACCATATCCATACCCCTGATTCCCATATCCAGAAACACTACCTGGTGATTGACCAGCAACACCAGAGCTGACCCCACCAGCAGCAGAAGCACCCCAGGGACCAGCATTGCCATATCCAGCAGCACCATAACCAGGGTTTTGTGCACCCCATGAGCTCCTAGCAGCCCCCGGTCCATTTGGATAGCCAGTACCAGAGACATTAGGATTTCCATAGGCTGCCCCAGGGCCACCATAGCCAGGATTTGCACCACCATAACCAGGATAGCCACCATAACTCATGCCACTATTAGCATATCCATAGCCAGGCGTCCCATAAACAGATGATCCATAGGGAGGGAAGGCTCCACCAGCACTTTGACTTTGCATGTATCTACTAGAATCCATTCGACCATCATAAGCACTTGGGTTACCACCAGAAGAGCCGTATCCTTGATAACCTCCACCACTAGACCCACCACCAGAACGGTTCATACCAGGGTTGGCATCTTTTGGAAGTGCACGCTTCACTTCAACTTGCTTGCCACTTAAGTCATGAAAGGTCTTATGGAGGACCCTGTCAACTGCATCTTCATTGTCGAAGGAAACAAATCCAAAACCACGGGGTCTATTGGTAGTCTGGTCATACATGATGACAACATCGGTCACACTACCATAGTTCTCAAAGTACTGACGAAATCCATCTTCAGATAGATTGGGAGGCAACCCACCAACAAAAATCTTCTTAGTCCTGATGTTTCCACCACCTCCTCCAATGTTTCTACTATTGTTATTAGTTCCAGATCTTGCAGTATTTTGTTGTTCCTCTCTTGACAATGCCCTCTTAGCTTCGACCTTAATAACCAAGATAATACATTAAGCTCTATTCACCTCAATTAAAGTCAACCAAGCACACAGGAAACAAAAGCATACGGCTACCAGGGGACATATGGGTACCACGTAAAAAACAACAGTGAACCAGAGAAAGCTTGACAGATCCAGTTAATAGACAGACACAAGGAGCAAGGGCATAATACATTTATCAACATTTCATTCCACTGTAAGACACCCTAGCTTCTAGGCATCTACTCTAGATAGGACAGGTAGTATATGATTAACGGGTTTGTTTACACCGCCAGTTGCATGAAAGGTTTATGACACCAAACGAACCGAATTTGTTCAGAAAATTGTGTGTGTGCTTACGTCAGTGATTTACTTCCCAGCTAATACGCCAGAAAACATCAAATCAATAAAACAGCATAAACCCTAGAAACCAGAAACGAAGCAAAACCGGAACGGCAGCTGCCAACATAGTTGCGCTAACCAAAATCAACTTCACAACAGCATAAAAATATAACCTTAAAAATAAGTTAAAGCTTGGAATTTTTCTATCGACTCTCACTTACAGTTCTACCGTCAATGGTGTGCTTGTCCTCAAGAACTCTATCGACAACCGCAGGGTCGGCGAAGACGACGAAGCCGAAACCCCTAGGCCGGCCACTGACCTTATCCCTCATTATAACGGCCTGCATAACATCACCGTACTGGCCGAAATAATCCTTCAGCTTATCCTCCGAAGTTTCCCACGAAACCCCACCAATAAAAAGTTTCCCCTGATCCGAATCCATTCCTTCTCTCTTTCGCTGCAAAACCCCTCCCACTCTTAGCTACGTTGTTAGGGTTTCGTAATGAAATTCTCCTCCGAGCTTCTTCTGTAACTCGTTGCAGCTCCGAAAAGAGAAGAAAGAGGGGGGAGAGGGAGGAGCGGGGTGTCGAGGGTTTGAGGAGGAAACACCGACTGAGGCCTCGGGAGTGAGGCGGGGAGAGGGAATTGGGGATGAAGATTGAGGAGTCAACTGAAGATGCGAATGGAATAATCGCTGGCACTGTGCGAAATCGGACGGTTGAGATTTAATTACTAGACGATGACGATTTCAGGAAGCTGTGGAGTTGCCTCACTTTTTTGTTTACCGTCTGTCCAGGTCACAAGAATGACCACCTAATCAGCGGATATTTTAGGGTATTTTTGAAATAATTAAAAGGAAGAAGAATTAATTGATATTTTCCTCGGAGACTTGATAGGTGATCAAATTTGGTTCGAGGGGCTGCAAAAGATTTTGGCACTATTCGGTAACTTTGGTAGCATATTTAGTGGTAGGATTAGGTTAGTATATTTATTGATAGTTTTGTGTTGATATATTTTTAATTTTTTTTTAAAAAATATTTAACAGTGTGATATATATGTAATATAAGTTAATTAAACTAGTCATATACGGTGTGTTTATTCTTTCCATATTACAATTATAAATATTATATTACACCATAACTTTATTTTGTTAGTAAAAATAAAAGAAAAATTTTACAAACAGCATATGAGAAAGTGAAGGAAATAAAATTTTTAATATAACCAATAAAATTTTAGTTTTTATTATTTAAGTACATATAACAACTTTTAACAATATATTGTGATTTTTTATAATTTTATAATTCTTATAAATATACAATAGTGATGAAGCGAGGACTAGAGTTTCAAATTTTATGGTAATGTTGTGTGAATTTATTTAGTTAAATTTTAACTTTTAATAACATATTATTTTTAAAAAAACTTTGTATGTTAATAAATTAATAAGATTAATATTTTTATATACTTTTTAAGTTTTTCACTAAAGACATTATCATTGATTTTTTATTATATTAATCTATGTTATTATTTTGAAGCATTGTGTAACTTATAACAAATAAAATAACTTGTAACTAATGTCATAAGATAAGTAACGGAAGTGAAGTGAAGGGGTGCTACGTGAAGGAGAAGATAACATATACTGTCTCTAAAACATGCTGAACGAGACGAACAGCAAAAACAAATAAATGAGTCCAAAACAGCATATGCTCGTGCATTTGTGCTGCATAAATGGCTTGTTGAACGCAACCTATAAGTCTGGTGGGTCTATTTCTGATGCCCGGTTTTTTATTTTTTTGAGCTAGATTGGGATAGACCCGCATTTTTTCCGCCTCTGCCACTATTCGACCCACTCGACCCGATTTTATTTTTTATAAATAACTAATAAAAATCGAATAAATAACAAAATTCTACATAAAACACTAAAAACTTAACAAAATTATATATATAATTTATAAAAATTATATAAAAATTAAATAAAATATACATTAGATTATATATATAGTTTAAAATAATAGTACATATTTAAATTCGGATCGAGCTTTGTTTCGAGCCGAAAATTTTGTGGAAGCCCGTCCAGTTTTTAAGTCCGGTCTAGTTTTTTGTCCAAGTCTGCTTGAAGTTTTTTTCAAACCCAGTTTTTTGGGTTTTTTTACGGGCCGGGCCAGATCAGGTCATTGGGCCGGTTTAGTTTGACCAGCTCTAACTGATAGCGATCATAATGTTTTGGAAAAAACTCATAATATTTCACTAAATTGTTTCATAATTCATGATATACCCCTTTTTAAAAACTTGTTCCTCATATGCCATGAAAATGTTTCGAAATTCATAATATAACACGATTCGGTAACGGACGTTGACTGTGCCCTAGAAAATGACCATAATTTTCCCCTGACACTTAATTTTTATATAATTTTTAAAATTTTAATTTTTTTGAGTTAATGGTTTTTGTAACATTTTTTTTGTTTGTTTGTTTGTAAGTTTACAATATGCCATTGTTTTTACAAAATGTCACTGTTTTTACAAAAAAATCACAATATGCCCCTATTTTTATAAATGGTTCACAATATGCCCCTATTTTTATAAAAACTTCACAATATGCTCATATTTTTCTTTTAAGCTGTTGCAACGACTATTTTTATGTTCAAATTGTTAGTTTGATTTCAAGAACTCTTTTTTTTCCTGTATAAGCACCCTCTTGTTATATAAACAAAACACAAACTTCATACTAAAGTCATGATCATGTTTACAATTATAAGCAATGAAAATTTTTAAACAATTTACAAAAGTGGAGCCAATGTCACTCTCTTACGCAAGAACACTTCAATTGGAGTGGTATGCTACAATTGTTGGGCTTATGGCCTTTTTAATTGGTGGGAAACAGTGATGCATATGCAGGATTGATACAACCCTCGTCCTAAAAGTAAGACACACTTTCAAATAAACCATAAGCCCATCAGTTGTAGTGTACCCTGCCAACTAAAGTGTTCTTGCATAAGAGAGTAAAATTGACTGAAGTTACACATTTGCAACTGATTGTTGAAATTTTTCATTGATTGTGGTTGTAAACATGGTCATGGCTCTAGTATGAAGTTTGTGTTGTGTTTATGTAACAAGAGATTTCTTACATAGGAAAAAAGAGTTATTGACGTCGAACTAACCGCTTGAATAGAAAAATATATGTTACAACAACTTAGAAGAAAAATAGGGACGTATAATGTGAAGTTTTTGTAAAACCAGGGGCATATTGTGAACCATTTGTAAAAATAGAGGTATATTGTGAGCCTTTAAAAAAATTAGAAAATAGTTGTTATAAAAATCACTACTTACAAAAATTTTAAATTAAAAAATTAAACTGGCAGAGGTAAAATGGTCATTTTCCGTGGCACAGTCAACGTCCAGTACCGAATCGTGGTATATTGTGAGTTTCGAAACATTTTCATGGCATATGAGGGTAAGGTTGTGAAAAACGGTACGGGGGTTTAGTACGGATTGTCTCTAGTAGGTGATACGGGAGTACTGATACGATGAGACAGATGTATTGATACGGAAACTTGCACACTTATTAAGGAGAGTAGAACAATGATGCATATACCCCTACTTTTTTACTTTTCCATTTAGATAATAATTATTTTTGTGTTGAATAGTAGGGTTAAAAGTGGAAAAAAGTGTGTCAAAAAGCTAGAATGACACATATTTTTGAACAAGAGTCACAACCTAAAATGACAGATATTAATTAACGGATGGAGAATAAAAGTTCTTAAGAATTAAATAAATTCCACAAGACATTATAATGATAGTTGTTTCCACTCCACAATATTTGGATATGACATAATAGCCTGGAGATTGTACGGGACGGTCATACTGTACTTGGTGCAGCCACATGCCACAGTAGCAAAGAAAAATACATGTCAGCACTCTATATCAAAGCTGAGGAATGGGAACAAACCCAATAACATTTTATTGTCATTAAATGTTTGTAATTTTTTAAATATAAGTCCAAAATAAAAAAATTACACCATTGTTTATCTAAATTAAAGCTCTTTAAAACAAGACCAATCATGGATATATTTTGATAAGTTTAAAAATTTATGTTAGTTACATGTACATATCAACATATATCAATGACACTTATGATTCACCACATACAGTTTAAAATACACCAAATAACATTAATAATTCACCACAAAACAATAATGATTCAGTATTTGTTTCAAAATTTATTATCTAATTCATCACTTATTAGTTAATAAATCATAATACCAATTTCAATGAATTATAATATCAAATTTAATGAATCATAACATAATTTTAGTGTATCATCAGTAACATATAAAAATAAAAATGTAAACAATAATACAACACAAAACAATATTTGGTACGTAAGAAAAATACATGATTCCCCATATAAGGTTTAAAATACATTACAATACAATAATAATACACTAAAAACAATAATGATTTTTTATCGGTTCTAGAGTTTGTCATTTAATTCACCACTTAATAGTTAATGAATCATAATTTCAATTTTGGTGAATCATAATACCAATATTAATGAATCATATATTCATTTTAGTGTATCATCGTAAACATATAAAAATAAAATTTTTACACAATAATACAACACAAAATAATATTTGGTATGTATAAAAAATACACGATTCATCATATGAGGTTAAAATACACTATACAACAATAATAATACACTATAAAACAATAATAATGCACTATAAAACAATAATGATTGTTATCAGTTCCAAAGTTTGTTATCTAATTCACCACTTATTAATTAATGAATTATAATATCAAAATTTAATGAATAATAATATCAAAACTAATGAATCATATTATAATTTTAGTGTATCATCATATACATGTAAAAATAATTTTTAAAAAAGTTGTCAAAACATATCCATGACTGCTTTTATTTTGAAGAGATTGAATTTAGATGAACAATGATATAATTTTTTTTCATTTTGGACTTATATTTTAAAAGTTATAACCAATAGATGTTAATATAGTAAAAAGACAGGCCAGTCAATAAAACAATTCAGTCATCAGCTGACTGAACTGCCAAGTGGATGGACCACATAGAATATGATGCGAGATGGCCGTGGCGTCGATCTACCATGACATAAATGTAAATGTAATTAGTTTAGACCACCCATTAAAATATCATCGGTATCCAATGGCATAAATCCAGAATCCCAATTTGGAGAAGGAGTCAAATCATCTTCATCAATAGAAAAATATTGTCTCTTCCGCCTAATGTCGTTTCCATCTTCTTCACTTTCTAAAATAACTGGAACATTGTTCTCAACGTTGACCTCTTTTTCAATCCATTCATCATCAGAAAGTAACGAACGAGATAATCATTATCATTTTTAGCATTTTTGAGATGTCTCTACTGCAATTTACGATTGTATGCAATAAAAACCATGTTGTTTAAGTGCTCTACTGTTAATCGGTATCTCCTTTTGGTGTGAATCTACAAATAAATTTTTTGTTACAAACTAACATGATGCGTAAAATATAAAATGATGTTGTGATAATGTTGAGAACTAAGATAAGATCTCTTGCCCAATTAAATGTACTCCAATTCCGTTCACATGCTAAAGAAGAACAAGTAAGGCTCAAAATTTTCACCACAAATGATCGAAGTTTTGGAGTTTCATCCCCCCATGTGATCCACCAATCAGCTGGAATCAAAATGTTAATAATAAAATAAATTTATTACACAATGGGAAAATGGAAAATTAGAATATAGAATGTACTTACAAGGAGCTAACTAGGTTGCTTAGGTACGGGTACCGGGAAGGGTACGGGTACAGATACTGGTACGGGAACGGGAAAATGGTAATTATTAAAATTTTAAAAATTGCGGGTACGACAAGAGAAATATATAGATATATTAAATACAACTAAAATAAATTTTATAATTAAATATTAACATTATGAATAATAAAATTATTTAAAGAAGAACAAGTACAAAATACTACCCTATAAGAAAAATAAAAAAATATATCATAATCTCATTCTGACAAAAATACATGTTTTATAATTCTAGATCATCAAATGGTTATAATTCTTCAAATCTTCCAACCATTAAATTTTAAATGTTGTATTTATTCCTAATTTGGTCTTGTACTTTAAAATAATAACTGTCTTTTTCATTGGGTTAGCTACATATTTATTAAATAGTAATAACTCTCTTTATTCATTTTATTCATTGGTTAAGTTTAAAAAAAGAAAAAGAAAACTGTTCCCATATCCTGTCATCTCCCCTACATATCCTTTCATTTTCTCATTATAACAAAAAAAAAAACTCAACAACAAAACAAACATTGACGTCCCCGTTGCGTTTTGACGTTTATCCGTACCAGGGACGTTTTGGGTACGTGGTACACTACCAGATAAACGTCCCGGTGCATCATAGGGAGCTAACTTATGAATGGCTTCTTTGGTTAGGTCAATGCCAAATAAACCTTCCCTCTTGATAAAACTTAATTGTTGGCTCATTGCTTTCGACCTGTCTTCAAAGTTTGAAATCATTTTGTTCATACAATTAATCAGCCCTATCTTAATCGCTGAATGAGTGGACTTATTCTCAGCATATTAGAATCGTGGATTCAAAAAATATGTTGTTGCGTGCAAATCTCTATGTAACTGGAACTCCCACCGATTATCAATGATTGTTCATATCTCAGCATAACAATTGTAATCATCTTTCAAGTTATAAGTTATCTCTTGCTTAGGTTCATCCATAACTCCATATAGAAATCTCATCCTAGAAACTTTCTCAGAATCGGCTAACCCTAGAATTTTAACAAGAGGTTTTGTTGTGCTCAATGCATAACGGACATTTTCCCAAAATTACTCATCTCTTAAAATTAGTTTTTTTACCTCAACACCCTCAGGTTTTTTAGCTTGTGTACATCCAATCCACTCGGATGAGGTGAACATTTGTTCCATCTTTTCACGTAGATCCACTAAACGTTGTAGTGTCAAAAATCCAGTTGCAAATCTCATAGCAGCTGGTCGAACTAAAACCTTCCCCGTAAATTTCTTCAGCAAAGCCAACACCCATGAATTATTATGAATAAATGACGTCACCTAGTAACATTTAGAAGTTATAATATTCTTAAACAATAGTACAACACAAAGAATGGTAAATACAAATAAAAAAATAAACTTCATTTATTACCTTCTTTGCCTTTGTTAGAGCAGCTTTGTGTTGAGGTAGTTTTCCAATATCTTCTAAAATCAAATCTATGCAATGAGCAGCACATGGAGTCCATCATAATCCCTTTCTTTTCTCCATCAACAGTTTCCCAACTTTCTTGTAATTTGAAGTGTTGTCAGTTACAACTTGGACAACTAAGTCTTAACCTACTTCCTCCACAACCTCATCAGGCAACTTAAAAATCAAGTTTGCATCCTTAACTACCTCACTGGCATCAACAGAATGTAAAAAGACATTACCATATGGATTATTCACGACAAAGTTTATCAGTTGTTGCCCCCTTGTGTCTTTCCATCTATCGGATAAGATGGATATCCCAGTTTCACCTCATGTTTTCTTCACCTCATCCACAGATTTGGCAACTTCCTTTACTCTATCCTGTAAAAGAGAAGTGCCCAAATCATGACGGCTAGGTGGCTTGTATCCAATACCATAATTTCCAACAACACGCAACATATTGATGAACGAATCATTCTCCGTGACGATGAATGGAATAACATTGTTGTAGAAAAAATCAACAACTGTACAATTAACAACATTGCGTTGTTCCTTCATAGACAAGCCAATTTTTTTCTCTTGATTGTTTTTTTTTTCACCAATGACTTCACAATCATCTTCCACTCCACAAAACCTAGCCACAAATCTATCCATTGGGACTCGTCTTTTTCTCATATTGTCTGATTCACTTCCTCCACAAGCAATATCTGATAATGCACCACTCAATGTTGTGCAGTGATTATTATTTTTGTCCCTTAGTAACTGGTTGATCTTCTTTGTTTTTTTACTTTATGAAGAACTTGTAATATTTCTTGTTTCACCGATGTCGGAACTTTATCAAAGGTGCAATATCTCCTTGCACCCGAGCTAAATGTTGTTTCATTCTATAAACTCCACCAGTGAATATTTTCTCACAATAACGACAACTAAGTTTTTTTTTCCATTCTCCACAATCTCATCAACATGCTTCCACGCAATATCTCTTTTTTTTTTACTTATTCTTAAAAATACTAATCTGAAAAAATAATAATCACATATCAATAAATAATAGTCACTTGGTCAAACACAATTTCAAACAATCTCAAGTTATATTCAATTCAACATTGAGCACTCACTACCGAAATTACGTATTCGATTCCAATTTATTGTTATATAGTTCAAATTTTGCTAATATAATTTCGTACAAACAAAAATTACTACCTACATTTACTAAAATAATTTTGAACTAATAAGCATCACCGCAATATTCAATTCCAATTTCCAATTAATAATATATATTACAAAACTTTTTTCCATTTCAATATCTCAGCAATCCATTTAATCGTTCAAAAAAATAAAGTAGATACATGATTAACAATCTAATCAATTTACCTAACGCGTTTTTGAACCTCGAGATTGAGCCAGGTTGTAATATGGCGATGGCTAATATAGTCTTTTGGCACTTATTTTGTCTTTTTGTGCTAGTCTGTAGTTTCTGCCGTATGTCAACAATCTATTAGAGATGAAATAAAGGAAAAAGAAAAAAAGAGAATAAGAGGGAATTAGAGACATGCGCTGCATACATGAGGGAGGGGTGTGAGTAGGAAAGAGATTTTTTTTAAAATGTCATAACTTACAAAATATAAATGCAAAAATAAAACAAATTATACCATTGTTCATCACTTTTCGTGCTCTTCAAAATAAGATCAAACATGAATGTGTTTTGATAATTTTTTTATTTTTTGTATGTACATATTTTTTAAGATTTGTTGTGAATCTTAAGTTTAAGAAAAGTGAATCAAAGGTTGTTAAAAAGTGAATCAAATATTGTTAAAAAGTGAATAAGAGATTTGTGTAAAAGTGAATAAGAGGTTTATAAAAAAAGTGAATCTCATAAATAGAGATTGTTTAACTAAAGTGATTCTGATTGTTTGACTAGTGTGAATCAGAGGTTTTTAAAAAGGTGAATAAAATGTTGTTAAAAAGTGAATCACAAGTTGTTACAAAGTGAATCAGAGTAATAAGAGTGAATCTCGTATGCATAAATTGTTTAACTAAAGTAATTAAGAAGTCTAAGAAATGTGAATCACAGGTTTTTGTAAAGTGAATCATAGGTTTAAGAAAGTGAATCAGAGGTTTAAGAAAAGTGAATCAGATGTTTATAAAAAGTGAATCAAAGGTTTTTCAAAGGTGAATCAAAGGTTTAAGAAAAATGAATATTTTGTTTAATAATAGTAAAAGTTAATCCTATCACAAACTTATGTGAGAACAGTATGAACCTTTCATTTATTGAAAGTTGCACTACAAACCATAAAAGTGTCTTCTACGTTTTTAACTTTCCTATGGTGGTTTTTAGAGTGTTTAGGGTAAGATTCATTTTGTTAATGAATAAGATTCATTTTATTATTAAAGAAGATTCATTTTACTAATGAATAAGATTCACTTTAAAAATACCTAGTATATACTCATTCTAAAAATATAAAATTTCAAGTTTACCAAAACATATCCATGATGCATGTTGTTTTGAAGAGCACGAAAAATGATGAACAATGGTATAAAATTTTTTATTTTTGCACTTTTAATTTGTAATTTATAACATTTAAAAAAATATATTATTTTCTCTCTCCTCCTAATAAAGCAACATTTAGCATTCCAAACTTTCTCCTAGACACGTGCGTGGATGAATGTTAATCCCTCATTTTTTTCTTTTCTTTCTACTTTTTTTTTCTTTCTTTATTTTTCTCATTTATTCAGTCAACCACATGTTGACACATGTCTATCTTCATACTAAACCCTGGCGCAAGAGCCAGGGTCGTCATCCCGTTTACCTAATCCAATTTTACACCGACATAAACTCATCTAAATAGTATGTATCACTTATTTCTCATTCATAACAACGATAACAATATAAAAATGAAAAATATATTATCACCGTCATCACCGACTCACCGTTGCTACATTAGAGATGAGAAGGAGGTAGATTGTGGTTGCATACCTCTCGTACAGAGTCTACAAACATGCTTTCACAGTGCAGAGATTTGAGGTTGTCTTCTTTCTCGATTTCTCTTTCTCTTCCTCACGCCTCATGGTCACAGTACACCAACAAAAACCAAAAGAGATAACCTGAGAGATGATGGTGCAGAGCAACCGTATAAGAGGTACAATCCATGAGAATAATCACTCAAAACTTAAGGAAACGAAAAGAATAGAGATTTGAGTGACAAACTAACAGTTCAAAGTCCATAATCAAGTTACATTTTTCTCCTTTCTTGCACTATTGCATATGAATTTCTTCCTGGAAAAACAGAACTCTTGCACTACAAGTTGTGGAGAAGAAAGGACGGTGAAGAATGAAGAACCATGAACGATAGTAATGAATTTATTTTGTTTCTGCAACAGAAGCGTGCAAGAGAGTAATGATTTTTGTTAATAGTCAGTGTAGGCATTTGCTGTGTCTCTTCGTCTTCTAGGCCTTGGTGCTACATATTTCCACACTGACTGTGGGAAGAATTGTACATCATCACTAGGGGTATTCATTCGGTTCGGTTAATTCGGTTATAACCGAAAACCGAATTTATTTCGGTTTTTTTAACCGTTTTTTTTACCGTTTTTTTAAATTTCGGTTTTCGGTTAACTGAATTTTATTTCGGTTCGGTTTTCGGTTATTGAAGATAATATTTCGGTTAACCGAATAACCGTAATATTTTTTAAAATTAAATTTTAATATATAAATATTAATCAAAATTATAATTTTTCTTTTTGAAATTTCGGTTAACCGAATTTATTACTGCTAACCGTTACTAATTCGGTTTTCGGTTCGGTTTTTGGTTATTAAGTAGAAATAAAATTCGGTTTTCGGTTATTTCGATTTTCGGTTAATTCGGTTATTGAGCTGAAATTTCGGTTAATTCGGTTATAACCGAAATAACTAAAACCGATTTTTTTTTCGAAATTCGGTTTTCGGTTAACCGAATTAACCGAATGAGCACCCCTAATAATCACTGATCGCTCCAGTCACCAACTTACAGCATTGTGAAGCTTGATACAGACGAATCAGACGAATAGTCGTATATACGGCCGTTTCACAACTTGAAACACCACCTTCATACATACGAAATCGGTGCGGCATTCTAAGTACGGTTCTTGATGGAAAAGGGCGGTACGGCGTTTAAACGTCCGTCCCGACCTGTTTTTACAACACTGTTAATGAGGGACATTTTCAAAAAAGAGATATATCATGAATTATGAAACATTTTAATGACATATTATGAATTTTCCCTAGTATTTTTAATTTTTATGGAACATTATGAGCTTTATGAATGTTTGTAAGACAAGGTAATTTGTTGTCTACCTAGTTATAGATGATTATATACATGCATCTTTGATCCATTAAAACTATATATTAGTATATAAAAAAGTACTGATATATACATTAAATTAATTTCTTGTACTAAATATACATATTAATATCTCAATTTGTACTGTAAATTTGTAAACATGTATTTTTAGTATATACAAATTGTATCATTATACATATAGACAAACATAGCTCTAGGAGTGGTTGAAAATACCAACGCTGCATGATTGTTTTTTATGGTAATGACTGGATATACAATGAATTGCCGGATCTCCATTTATTTTTTTGGAAGGATACCACAGATCTCCATTTAGGTGGATGAGTATAGTGCACCTAGAATCATTCGGTCTTCCGGTTAAAGATATAATGAAGTTACACCTCAGTCCCACATAGTATAGTATAACTGTATAAGATTCTTACTCTCAATGTACTAAGACAACGTAAATGGATTTTATCCAATAAGCATGACTGAGATCATCCATTGGAGGCTATTATGTGTAATTTTTTTTGGTTTATTGATGTTCTCTCCCTTAATACATTAAAAATAATAGCATTATTATTTACAGTCACGTTTGTACTATATTGTAGTCTTTGATTTTAGTTTAAAAATTAATAATATCCATCTATTAAAATATAAATTTTATAAAAATAGAAAAAAAAACTTAACGTATAGGCAGTAGTAAAAAAGACAATGTAAATGATGAAAACAGTCGTCGGGAAGTTAAATGCATCAGGGCCGCTACTTGCACCAGAGCTGCCCAACGGTTACCTGCACTAGGGCTGCCCAACGGCTGTGTTGGGTGCAACTGGCCCGTGGCTTAACTAGATTGGGCCGTCGTTGGCTACCCAACCAGTGGCCCATCAATGCTTATATTATCCATAGTCTTTTGAAGTCCCTCATAAACTTTCAAAACAAAAAAAATCTGAAACCTTTCTTTTGTTCTTCGCGTTCTTCATCGCGTTCTTTGTGTTCTTCATCGCGTTATTCATGTTCTTCATCATGTTCATCGTGTTCTCCGTCAAATTCAATATTTTTACATCGAATAAGGTAAATCTTCAACTTTTAACTTTGTTTAGAACAAATTTAGTTGATTTTGATCTAATCTTGCTCAAAGCGGACTAAAAACATGTTTAAAATGAATTGTGATTGCTGATATGCAGTCGTTGGGGGGCCTCCTTCAACATAACCATTGGGCGGCTCTGTTACATGTAGCCACTTTGATGGCTCTATGTTTCACAGTCGTTGGGTGACCCTTCGTGTTACAACCGTTCGACAACTTTCTTCTTGTTAGTCGCGCTTTGTTTATCCTTTTTTTTTTTAGTTTTTTAACATTGGTTTTTCCCTTTCAATTTGTATATGGTCAGAGGAAAAGAAAAAGAAGTTGTTTAAGGTATAAAGAAGAAATAGAGACAATGAAGGATACACATGGTGTGAATGTCGCTAGTGTAGATACAGAGCATCCGCCTGCATCAGCCAGGGCTCACATCATCATTAGAAGAACTAGCGATACGGTTACTACACAACCTCATACTGATGTTCCTACTGGACCACCACCATCTACTGCTAGCGGTGTTGGTGATCCTACTAATAAACTACCACCACCATCTACTAAGCATACCGGGCCAGTTCATAATTTTCCTGCTGGACCACCACCACCTGTCACTATACTTCCTATATTTGCAATAGGAAGCAACACGGGGGTCACTCAGGCAGCAAATGATTCTAACCCGGATGACTCCATAAGAGATCATAAATAACAGCATCACATGGTTTACATGACTTCGTCGATTCACCTACTCCCAACGATGAATATATTATCTTATTATAGCGAAGATAATACAAACTACAAAAGAGATTAAGAAACACAAATCTTGAACAAATGATAAACCCATGGCTCACAATAGCCTCATATAATACCACTTCCAATCTCAGACCTATATACAACTGTGATGGGTAAGTTAACTAATACATAAGGTTTTCTTAATTTAAGCAATGTACGGTTGAGAATGATTCCTACCCATTTGAAATCCTTGTTGCCAACTATTTATGTATTGTCTATCAGTGTGTATGTTGTGGATAAAGAAGCTAGATACATAGGTTAAATGAAGAAACATTTGTTTGCTTCCCATTTCCAGTCTTGGTAAATCCCTCAATAAGGTGAAAAAGTCATGTTAACAACCCTTGACTCACATTTTTCACATTGGGATATTATCATTTTTTAGGTTATGATATGCAACTTTGATAATAGAACTCCTAAATTGGTTTCTAAACAACACACATCACACAGTTGTTGGTTGAATCCATGAATATCATCCCTGCTGCTAATAAAGCAACACGTGTCTTATGGGTATGTAAGAAGAAATGGGTTCTCATATCTTCGTCGAATGAAGTCACCCATGCAATGGGGTACTGGTGGCATTTATCCCACTTGTTGGGTATTTGAGTTGTTATGTTGTAAGACTTTCATTCCGCTTTCCTTTAGTGGACTCAAGAGAGGAAGACAAGTAATTAAATGTGTTCATATCTCTATTCTTCTCTTTAAAATGGTGTGTTAAGACAATCATGAACAAGTTGACATTAAAAATATGCGACCAAACTAGGAGGATCTTATTAGAAATCTAGAACCATGGCATGGAAGCAGATGAGAAATTATTGGTAGGAGTTTGATATTTTGTTAGACGGGTTTTGAGAGACTAGCAAGATTTTTGACTTGTTGTGAATTGCATTGGCGGTTGCTACTATTTTACCTTCTATTTACTAATGTGGTGGAAGCTTGTATCACATGCCTTTATGGGAGGTTTCTTGGTCTTTGATTGGTGTTGTGTGTGCCTTAATTTACTATATGTGGGTCATAGATAGGCCTTGCAGGTGTTGTTTTGTTTTCTTAAGCGAGGTGTGTGGATCAGTTTGTCTGTTGCACTCTATGACATTTAAAAGATACTGATGGGTTATAACCTTTTTATACCAATAATTTTCTCACTAGGACTATACCTTAAGGAGGTTAACAAGGCCGCCATCAATGTTAGGGGTTATGCACCTTTTGGTTTGTTTTTTATTTTGTATACGGCTTATTGGTCATACTTATTAAAGATCTTGCACGAAACAAGTAAAGAATTGTTTCTTCTTCTTTTTTTACTCTTGTTTCACTTCAAGTCATTTACACCCCTTTTATCATATCATCTATGGTGCATAGTTTTAATAGGTCAAATAAGTACTTGGAAGATATCTATAATCTTTTGCCCTGTTACTAATATAGACCATAAGTCATAGTGTTTCCTTAAAAAAAACAGATAGTTAACATTACTACATATAAGATCTATGAGGGCAATTTTTTTGCCTCTATAAATAAAAAATTGCCTCTGTAGATAATTAGAGGCGACAAAATAATTGTCTCTAAAAGGTCATCCCTATTTGACTATGGAGGCGATGATTTGCCTTTACTGATTCAAAATATGGAGGCAACTCTACTCGCCTCCTTTAATTGAAGTCAAATAAGGCAAGCTAAAACTCGCCTCTATTGGTATGTAACAATGGAGACAACTGGCTTGCCTTGCCTCTATTGATACTAAACAAATGAGGCAACCTTCTTAACTCGCCTCCATTGATGGTGAAAAATTGAGGCAAGTAGGCAGACTTGCCTCTCTTGGTCTAAGGATAAAGGCATAAAGCTTCTACCACCACCAGCAATGGAGGCAACCAGCTTAACTCGCCTTAGTAGTTCGCTATCATTAAAGGCTTAGACAAAAAATCCCTCCATTGATCTTATCAAAGGAGGCAAATTATTCAACTCGGCTCCTTTGGTCTCTGTCCCATGAAACAAAACTTCCTTGAGATGTCAACCAATAGAAGCAAAATACCTAGTCGCCTCCTTTGATTTTTCAAAATAGAGGCAACCTAAAAGGTTGCCCCGGTTGTTCTTTTGTTTTGAAAAAAACTAAAAAGACTAAATTCCTACAAAATATTAAATATCAACAATAATATTATATTTAAACCAATAACATTTTATAAATACACTGCATAATGTGTATATATTTGTCAACTATTAATTACAATGAAAAGAAATTAGAAAAGTGTTAGCTATTAATTGCTATTTATCCTAAAATATTGGCAAACCACCATCTGATCTTATATAACCATAAATGTTGAGGAGATGACTGAGACCTCACTATATCAAGATGGAATGGTTGTTGCATTTCCACGAAAAACTTAAAACTAGGGTTGAATCAAAGAACTCGTTAATAAACCTTTGAAAAAAATCTAAGTCTCATCTGCAAGTTCTACCACAATTTCCTTTCCCCTGAGTCAGATATGCTCATACTGGAAAGCTTTGATGAGAACCGAATAGAATCTTGAGGGAGCTGATCAGCTAGATGATAAGTGGTGAAATAATGTGTAAGGTCTTTATTTACCTTCATTTATGCAACCATTGATACCACTTTATAGAGCAGTTCGTTAATATAGGTGAACTTATATGATTTTGATTACAATATAGGTAAAATCTCATTCGAGCAATGATTTTTGAAGATTCTCAAGACTTTGTGGCCAAACTTTATTGCCATGAGAAGTGTGTCAAAGACAATGGGTCAAATTGGATAATTTCGGTGCAGAAAAACCATTTCTGGTGAAGACCTACCTTGAGACCGCCCATGTAGGGCGGTTAGGAGTTCAAATTCTCCTTCTGGTCCGGACCGCCCCACAGGGGGCGGTCGAGTTGAATCGGCTTCTTTCTGATTCAGACCGCCCCATGCTGACGGACCCTATGGGGCGGTTGGAACGGGATTTTACCCAGAAAACAATTTTTGAAAACGGGAGAAATGAGACACACTTACTCACAAGAAGAAGAAGAAGAAGAACATAAAGACACTCCTCCATTGATCGGATTTCGCTATCATTGTGATTATAGAGAAATAAATACTTACAACTTCCCTAGATCGTGGATGAAATCCAATAGTGAACCCCTGTAACACTCTTGGACTCTGTTAGTCGCATGAAATCGCAAGTTCAACTGAAACTCTGTAAATAAGGCAAGTCAAAGAGCCATCCATGGTAGCTAAAAGTTGAAACTTTATGCGGTACACGATCTTAAAGAATCACATGACCCAATATCACAGATTCCACATAAAAATATACAATGAGTCTTAGCTACAACCATGTGTAGCTATCTTTGGCTACATTTTACATGGTACAGTTTGTATAGTGTAAAAGTACATGTTTTATAAGTTTATTGTATAGTTTATAAAGTTAGTATGTACATTTAGTACAAATTTAGAAAATATCACAATTCTATGTATACATGTACATATACACCAGTGCAGTTTTGAATGATCAACTGTACAGTTTTAAATGACCGAATGTACATGTATGTAGCTATAGATAGCTACATGTGGTTGTAGCCAAGAAATTGGGAAAATATATACTTCAAGCCAAAAGGAATCAAGACCACTATGAAACAAGTAACATGATATTAGTTTTTAAGCAGTTTTGGTTAGGGGTTGAAAACAAACAAGCAATTTGTATAACATGCGGTTAGACAGACTTAAATCATCTAAATTCTTAAAAGCATTCCTAATAACTAATGAGTCTAAAAGGTTATGTGCCTAAATGATTAAGGGGCACAACTGAGCAGCAAGTTTCTTTTCTGAATATCTTTAACAGAAACGATCAAGATGTCTGATCTGAGTTCTACAAATTTTACCTACAAGATGGTTCATACGTAACATTGCATATACACCCCTATGGATCTACAAATAAAATCACAAATAGGAATGATAAGAATCGAGAAAAAGTATAGGTTTCTAATTAAGATATAAACGTTGATCTTGTAGAACTTCTGGTTTACCTTTGCAAGTGTTTATCAACCGCAACTTGACACGTGCAGCTACAGGGTCAAGCACATGTCAAGGCTCCTTGTAATAACTTCCTCATGGGTGATTATAACATGCTTACAAAGAGCATCTTCCAGAGTAGTAGGGTCACACCTGATATACTCAATAAACAAGAAATTCTTAAGACTTGGATATTAAAATATTAAGCCATTAAAGTCTATATAAATAGAAGAAAGCCTTACATAAGAAACTTTACTATTGTTTTAAGATGAAATTTATATTTAGCATCGATGAATACCCATATTTACTCTTGGTAAACTCTACATTACCAATGTGGAGAATGGTAGCTACAAATCTGAAGATTGCATCACGGAGAGGAAAGATTATTAGTGTCCTTTTTCCCTAAAAAATAAGTAACATAGCAAGTACCAAATAAATGGAGTATCCAATGGTGCACAAAAGTACTTGTTCTTCCTTGCTTATACCAACAATCTCCATAGCTTTTCTCGTGGCAAGATACTCTTCAGCATCACTTACACCAACTAACTTATAACACTTCAATTGATTAAGAAAATGAAATGATTTTAGATTATCAAGCTTACATTTATCAATTTCCTGAAAAGATACAGACAAATGGTTACAAAACAAGTTATCAGAAGATTTAACTGTTCCCATTTCCTAGGAAATCCCTGCCAAGGAGCAACTAATGCTCTTCAGTTAGAAATAATACAGCAAGGCCATTCCCATCTCCATTCCAATAAACCAAATAGAACACTATACCTTGAAAATTGCTTATTCCATCTCCATCCACTTTCTACTTTAACAGTTACTATCTTGGAAAAATTAGACAAAGAAACAAGATTATAATCTCCTTCGGTGCAGCTCAAAGAAGGTAGAAACAATGGTAAAGGCGCTCAGAATCTGAAATTTGGCAAACTTGAGATCTTTCTATAAGATATGTTATGAAAAGGATTTGTTTGTTTAGCATTGCCAAAAGCTTCAAGAACAGGATTTGACTGCAATAAGAAAAGAAAATCTGACTTAACAAAGAGTTAAAGTTTTGTTGAGATTAGGAGTCTCCGAATAATGTTAGTGCACATTTCTATACGAGCGGACCATGTTTATACTATCCTGAACAATTGTTTCTGCCTGTCTCACTACAGAAGGCCACCCCAGAAAATTTAACTGCTAGAATCTTTCAAATGCTGCATGTTCATATATACTATAAGCACCAATTACTACATAAGAAAAGCCGCTGAATGTAACAGGGCACACCATGAGGGGGAGAGGGAAGGAGGAGAACCTGCTGTTGTTTTGCAACTTGTTCGCCTAGTTTCATAGCTTGTTTTCGTATAACACCCATTCACAGGAAAATCAAAATGTTTTCCTCGACCTTCTTCACTTCTATCAAGAGCATGACGAAAGAGAGATAATTGAGTTTAGGAGTTTCCCAAATCAAACC
Source organism: Limonium bicolor (assembly GCA_023374045.1). Lineage (NCBI taxonomy): Eukaryota > Viridiplantae > Streptophyta > Magnoliopsida > Caryophyllales > Plumbaginaceae > Limonium > Limonium bicolor. The sequence goes on along the minus strand of CM041777.1, from coordinate 27,581,763 downwards.
GGTGGATGTATATGGTAAGAGCTCCGGAAATCGAATTCATTGTCGACCTCTAAACGCGATGTCCACGACAAGAGGGAGAAGTACACCTGAAGCCATGTTCACAAGATGGAGAAGGTCGCCTCGCACGCAAGTTTGCAAAAGACTGAATGAAAACTTTGAAGATAGGTAACTAGGTTAGGAAATTAATTAGACTTAGGGTAATTTGCAAAAATTATTTTGAGTTCGACGATTTGATTTAGGATCAGTTTGGCTAAAAATTAATGATAAGTAATTTATGAGTATAACAACAACTTAAAAAGAAAATTGTGTCAAATAAGTCAAAGTAGTCTAGTGGTTAAGATAAAGTTTCATAGTTTCATTTGTGCTAACAGAGATTTTAGTAGGTATTATATACACAATTATGTACAAAAGATTAAACTAAGACATGGGGAAAATCAAGAATGTGCCGGGCCTATCATACCCGGCACTAAGCACGACATAAAATAAAAAGTGAAAGAACCTACTCAATCAATACGGGTAGCAAACAAAAACCCGGTCAAAGTAGCATGGAAGCATATTAAGACCAAGAATGTCGAACCCTAGGGACTTGTATAGAAAATTAGTCCTAGCCTTGATAATTACTAAGTAAAGAGGGGGAAAGTGTGGAATATTTTCTAATCCTAATTAAAACTAACCAAACTAAGCGGTATTTACAATGAAATTATCCTAGTTAGAAATATAACCATCCTATTATGCAACCATGATCATTTAATGAACGCCAAGTTTCTGAATTATCCCGAACATTTGAATTTGCCGGACTCGCTGCCGGATTCTCAATACCTGGCATGTTCAACGACATTGAATATGCTGGACACATCCAACCGGGCATAAGATCCGGCAAGACTAAAATGCGAATTTTTATCCCAGTTCCGAACTCCGAAAATAAGGACTCATTATCCAGTTTCGAAACCAACAATCTCTCGTCAGTATTCGACTGAGATAATGAAAATAGATAAGGAAATTCAATTCTTTAAATGTTTTCATCTACACTTATGCATCTAACAACAGTAAAAGATTACTAAGAATTTTTAACCAATTCAACTCTTGTCTTTTGAACCTTAAGCAGAACTTAGAAGGGGAGGAATAAGTAGCTTTCTTATTCTATCCTAGATGAAGATCAAATTCTTAGAAAAACTTGTAGAAATATATTGAATGATCATAGTTTTACAAGAGGATTACATTTCTAATTAAGATACAAAGAGTTCTACCCAACACTCCATACAACTAGAAGAGAATTACAAAAGGAAAGGAAGAATCATAGCCTTAACCCGATGATTTTTGTCTTCTTGAAGATGGTGGATCAAGTATAACTCCCTGGTAGAAGATGACACCACACTTGGAGTGGATGACGGAACTGCAGTATGAATGTTGTGTTTTTGTTGTGTGTGGAATGTCTCAACAATGAAGACTCTCGCCCCTTTTATAAGCAATATTTTCCCACGTGCCGGATTCCATGCCGGGTCGCGTCGATCCGGCACCACGTGTAAAACGCGGGTAACTGTTTAACGGTAATAATTGCTCTTGGCGAAACGTTGCATGTGCCGGATGGAATACTCCCGGCACCATGAAATACCCCAAACCTTAATGTGTGTTAATTATTATGTAATTATAATTTTCTAAGGCTAATTAAGTCCTCAAGATCATTGGTGAAGAAATGAAAACCAAAAAGAAAAAGAAAATGCGTAAAAGTCACAAAACGTGAAAACGCGTATTTAATTATTTTAGGAGGTACATAACCTTTATTAGGGTTATAAATATATTTTATACCTTAATTACACATTAAGAACATGTGGGAAAAATTCCGGAAGAAAACGGATTCAAATAATGCGTTAAACGCTAACGGAGTCTTAAAGCGCGTTTTTCGAGAAAACCCGAAAACGTGACCTTAAACAGTTAAATGACCCCGTAAAAATAATAGTTGATTTTGTAACAATAATTAAACATTAATGGGATTTTAATAACCATTAAAATTAAAGGAATGAGAAAATTCCGGAAAACGGTCCCGGTTAGTGAACAGTGCTAAACCGGGTAAATAAACGAGCGTTTCTGTTAAAAGACGAAAAACGCTCCAGCATGTATACATTAGTGGGCCGGTTTTATTATGTAAGCAGCTCACTCACACATGACTAGTTAACTAATTAATAAGTCAAAATACAAACACCACTTATACCCCCACACTCTCTCTCCTCTATTTTCCTTTTCCCCTCTCTCTCTCTCTTTCCTCTCTTTCCTCCCAGCCGGTTCCTTCTTCTTCCCAAGGCCACCGATTTTTCTCCCTTTCTCCCATGGCTACTTCAACTTCAATGCCATGCCCAAGCTCCATTTGAGCTCCAAATCAAAAACAAATCACATATTCTTCTTCCTCTCATCTTCCTCTATCATCCTCTCTTTTCGAAATTTCAAAAGGATGAAGTTGACCTCCATGGGTTTTCCCCATTTGAAGAGAAAATGGCACCAATGTGAAGCTTGGAGCCTCCTCTTCCTTCTAAGGTAAAAATTTCCAAGAAAAGTCATTTTTCCTTCATCTCATGGTGTAATCAATTTTTCACCATTTTTGATACCTTGTTTTTCTCCTTGTTCTTGAGCTCCAAATTGATTCTTCAATGGTGGAGAAGTTCCCCTCTTGATTCAAGGGTGAAAATCCCTCTTGAAAGCTTCACAAAGGTAAACCCTAACCTTGTGTTCTAGCCCTTTGATTGAATTGAAATATTCCAAGGGTTTAGATAATTAATTGAGTGTGTTTTGTGTTCTTGAATGTTGGGATGGAGTTTGGAAACTCCATGCCCTCTTAACCGATTTTGGAGAAGATATGGAGCAAGAGGAGAATTAAGGAAACTTGTGAAATTAAGGTAAGGAATCCACCTTAAACCTTGTTCTAAATTGTTTAGTGTTTGGGATGGGTAAACAAATTAATAAACCCAAATAGTGGATTGAAATATGTTGGAATGTGTTTAATTGGTTTGGAGAGGTTTGTGAATTAATGTTGAGTTGAGGGCCTTAAGAGCCAAATGTTTTAAGTTTGATTGATATTGTGGTTCATTGAGATTATGGTGGTTGTATTGTTGATGAATTTGAGGATTGTGTTAAGTGCTGTTAGGACCCTTGAAAGGGTGTGGCTAGATGAGGGATGAAAATGATGGAAATTGATGAGGATGAATGTGTAGAGTTTATGGGGAGGTTATGGCGAAATTTTGGTAGAAAATGAGTGTTTTTGACTCTTTGATTTGGTGATGTTTTTGGTTGATTTTGGGTGTATGATGCGTTAAAACCCCGTGGAAATGTGTTTTCGATGGGCTATTTTGCTACTATAAGTTATGTATGTTTTGTGGGGGATTTGTGGCTTGGTTCTAGTTGTTTTCCGTAATGGATTTTGCAGTTTTCGGTATGTCCTAACATGTGTCCGAACATTGAAGTTCGGACATCATACGACGGAAAATTTTCAGAACTCTCGACTTATGTCCGAACATGCAAGGTCGGACGCATGTTCGGACCAACCTTTGTTTTGCATAACTTTTTCGTTTGAACTCCGTTTTGAGTGCCGTTTGCGGCGTTGGATTCCTCTTTTCGAGTACTATCTGTTTTGACTGTTTTGGCATATGTTTATGTATATTTTGATTTAAAATGACCGATAATCTTTTGAACTCCATTTTTGTGTGCTTCAGCCTTCTAATGATAGGGGATTGGATGGTAATGGTTTTGGATGATGTTTAGGCCTTGTTTGGTGACATGTAAAGGCCTTAAAATGTGTAAACAAGTGTTAGGTTTGATGTGAGAGTTGTGAACTTAAGATCACGAGAGTAAAATTAAGTATAAGGGATAACGGGGTTAACTATGGGCTCTAGTCGTTTAACAATTGTATTGCCCCGATTTAATGGAAACAAATGTAATGTTACCAGTTGTTCAAAGATTATTCAAGGAACCTAAGAGAACGCAATAGAGTGGACCTTGGTGACAGGTATGGTTTTCTTGCAACCTGTGTCCTACCGGATTACACCGGCTTGTATGCCAATGTGTTTTTCTGTGTGTTTGCCACCTTGCAAGATAAAGCATGAAATGAGTTTATAGTAATTCATTATTGTGGCGTAATTAATTCCGATACCGCTTAACCTAATTATGTGTTAAATAATAGTTAACCGACCTTAGGTTCACATAAGAGATCGGTATTCGGAATAAACGTCCCAACCCAGGGAACGTTCTAACTACGCTATCCGTGCGTTATTGTATGTTGTGACAATGCGTGATGTATGTGACTTGTTTAATATGTTGTTGATGTTGGATACTGTTATCCGTGTTGTTGAAATGGGATATGATTTCCCTTATGTGCTAACCGAGTTAGTAACACTATGTGATGTATGTATGTGATAAGTTCCATAAGGGAACCTCTAACTAATAAGATATGTATGTATGGAGAGGAATCCGGGTGTCCCGGTCGCGCGTAGTTTGGGAGTTAATATATATATGTGAATTAACTCCCATCCTGTTATGTTAGGGTTGTTTTCCTTCATTGGATTTCGACCTCCCACTAGCTTAGCCAAAGCTTACCTACCCGACCTCCACATCGGGCTAGGAGGGAAATTATGTATAATGTTGGTAGGGTGTTGAAGCTAAGTTCGCTTCGACTCCCTCTTTGTTATGTTACGGTTGTTCTTCCTCCTTGAATTACAACCACCCACAAGCTTAACCAAGGCTTACCTACTCATCACTATTGGAGCTAGGGGGAAATTGTGTATGTTGTGATCGGTCCTATATGAGGCCGCCACTCAAGTAAAGAAAATGTAGTATGTTGTGCTCGGGCTTATATCACCCCGGCACTCCCTAAGTAAAGTTATGTACTCTAAGAAGAGAGAAATTAAGTTGTATGAAATGAAGTGTGTTGTTATGTTGAGTGTGCTAACCTTGTGTTGTATCTATTAATGGATGTTTGCATAAGCATGTTATGTGTGAGTTTGTGTATGTTTGAAATAAATCAATCGCATGCTAAGACGACAATTAGTTGTGCGTGGCCCGGTAGCATGCGGGCTGCGGGATTACCATACCAGCAAAGGTGCTGACCCCCTCTGGGGGCCCCCATTACTTTACAGGTACGAAGAAACTGGAAGCCGTTCGAGAGTAGGACGGGTAGTTGTTGCACATGGGTAGACATTCAAATCGTGTATGTATGGTAGGAGTAGTAAGACCGAAATGTATCGGCGCGGGTTGGTAATTACTCGGTACGGTTGTAATGTAAGTGTATATTAAATGTTGGACATGGAACGGGATTAATGTGTAGTTGCTCGGGAGTTTAGTCCATCAGACCGGTACAATGTATGTATGTTAGCCTTGTTAGCCACGTGTGTGGCTAACGGCGTGTAACACCAAAGAGTTAAGTTATGTTGTGAGTTGTGATTTCCGCTGCAACGCGTTGTTAAGTGTGTTGTTAGTAGTTGGGGTGTTACAAAAAGTGGTATCAGAGCGATACATCGCTCTGATGACTGAAATACCGAGCTTAGGAAGTACCGAGTTAAGAGTTTAGTACTTGGGTTAAGGGTTGAGTGATAGCTTGAGAAGTACGCTAGTTAGGAAACACCAGTGTGTACTGGATACCTACGATATCCATCCCGCCCTCCACAAACCCTATTTTATAACTTGGGAAGAACGCCAGAGAGATGAAAGTCCTCTCTTACTCGGGAATACCCGATCTGGCTGTTATTAAGTGTCCTTATAAGTACGGAGAACCTGTCAAATGGTAGATTCCGAAAGGTGTAAATTCCGAAGACGGTTCCCATTTTAACAATGTCTGCCGCATGAGGTAGCGAAAAGTGAAGAATCTTATGCATAAGAGAATGGAATTTCCAGCACCCTGGGTCAACATGCGGAGCAGTCGAGGACAACCAGCTTGCAACGCACCAAGCGTGCAACAGTAGAGAAGTGAAGTAGTGGAACCCGAAACGAGTGTCTACGGGACTACAGATGTTAACTAATACACCAACGGTATACCAACCGGTTAAGGAACTACAACGTAGTGCGAGGAGGATACAATACTAAGTACAAAGGGGTCTCCCAGGATGGGGAAACACCCTAGTTAATGGTTAACATGTGAAGACAGTAAGATGTACCCAGAAGATTGTTGCTAGGACTGTAAGATCAAGTAAGGGCCAGCAAGGCCACTGATGTTAGTGCGGATGAAAGTAATACCGCAACCAGTGTGTATTGAACCGAAAACCAGTTAGTATGGCGCACTTGCCATGGCAAGTGCTGCTACAACAAGGTTGCGCGGGAGATTTTTTTAACAACTACCGGTATTTAGTAAAGTACCATGAAGTTAAGAGGGATCATCATAAATGTGGAAGGGCTTAATAGCCTGACCTCAGTACTTGGAAATACACCAGTCAACAAGAAGCTAGACTTGGTTAAGGCAAGGAAACGTTGTAAAACCACGAAGATTTTTCTTTCAACCTAAATTTATTTTCAAACTCTTTTCAAAATCAAATTTTTCCTTCAAACCCATTTTATTTCAATACCAACCTTCTTTCTAAACCAAACCAAAAGACCTACACGGGCCTCAGTGCCACATGGTAGGTAAGTATTACCCAGTTACTTTTAAATAACCGGATGGCAACCAGTAAACCCAAGGGTAACAACCCGGGGAAATGGATGGAGTTCATGATAATACAACAGTGAATAACTTTCCCTTGATTAAGTTCGGGAAGCATGGAATGCATATTATCACAGGATAATATAAGAGGAGTTGACAACAGAATACTTCACCTAGGCGTGTGACGGACACTACGAGCGTACCAGCAGTAATGTGGGACGACCGCACTCCGATAGGAGCTTGTGGGCCTGACAAACCTTCTTATGGGGTAGTCGGGCAAGTAGCAATGTATCAGTAGGGTACCCCACGTATGTACACGAGTGGATTCTGGAACACGGGAAGTAGTCGACTCCATACTACGGTCCGAAGTAAAAGTCAAGCAAGAGAATGATTTACCAAGAATGGTGGAAGTAAAGGAATCAGTACAAGTCAACGAGACTAAAAGGAATCAGTAAGTTTATTTTAAGGAAATGTTTAAAGGTGAACAAGTGCGAAGTGCACTGGTTAGTAGGTAAAGACGAGGAATATGTCCCAGGAATCCTGAGGGATGAATGTAGTGGCTGGAGTAAGTACCCAGCCTAAATATGGCGAAACAGATGCCTACTATGGACATGTCAATGTGCAGTGATGGGGATGAGACTCCCGAGATGATCACTAGAGATATCAATCTCACTAAAGAGGATATTTAACCCAACAAAGAACGCAGAGCGAAGTAGTAAATTAAACATACCAATGAGTGCAAGCCAGATGTAATAGCATGACCTAGTAACACCCAAGAACTATCCTTAAAAGGGTGTTTGGATCAACAATGGTTGAATGAGATAACAAGACGGAAACACAAGGGTGAAACTAACACCCAGTTTGAACATAAGTCGTCAGGACAAAATCTAACATCCTTGAAGGAATGTACGGAGAAGCAGATGTGTGTGAACAGCCTACAACGAGTAAAGCTCGAGGCAATAGGGCTTATAAGCCACAAGTAAAATGTGTTAAGGAAATTTTATTGATTACGGAAGTTTATGTTATATAAGTAAAGCGGATAACGAACCACTGCCTTAAGAGTGGGGATACCTATTGATATTGTGAGACCGCAACAACGGTAGTTAAGTGAACCAAGTTTAAGAGACATGTTAGGAGTTGACCATGTTGTTATTACCCAAGAATGGTGAGAGTAGGAATAAATCGAAAAGAGGTGTTTGTACCAGTTGTGGAGACCGCAAGAGTAATAAGTCTAATAGCAACCACCATAGGTGTGTGATGCTAAATGCGTAATGAACAACGCTCAAAGAGCATAAAGACTCAAAAACAATAGCGTGTTCAGCAGTCGGCCAACTAAGTGGCGAAACACAGTGTAACGGCAGAAGCTAATATAATAGCGGATGCAGTATAAGTTAAGGTTATACAATGAGTAACCGCACGGTGCGCAGTAAGCGATCGTTGCATAAGTATTGTTAATTAATAATGTGGTAAATGAGACCAGTTATGAGTGAAACTCAATGGACATACAAGTAAGTGGTGATGATACGCAGACTGGGCAACAAGCCAATAGTCGGTACTATATGATAAGGAAAACAGTGTGAATTCCTATCGCTACCGCATAAGAGATTTACTGTCAAGAGTTTACGCCTCTGCACTCTGTATGACTAAGTGTTTTGGTATTGCCCTTGCGCGGTAATGATCAAGTGAGATAGCTAGGAATTCAGAAGATGTCAATTGTGGTAGGAGTGTAAAGAGTATTATAACGCAATAAGGACCGATGCATAAGAAAAGCACGGCCGTACCAATCAAAGGATACTCGGTTGGCATAAGTGACTACAGTAACATGATTATTAAATATCGGTATGGAATATACCTCAAGTGTTGGAAATAACCGAAAGAGTACTACTCATTAGGTAGTAGCTCAAATTCAACCGACAATAAGTCGGAAGAAACCAAGTAAATCATTGTAGAATACAATAGATTATCATGGAAATGAATAGAAAGTTGGTAACTCACCGAATTCGCTCACGGTAAGAAATACCACGCGTCGGTTGAGAAACCATTATTATCAAGATGAGGGTGATAATCGGAGATGTACAATACAGTAAGAATAATATATGGGGCAAACTAAGCTCTAAGTGATCAAGAGTTGTGCAACAGAAACTAGTGAGCCAGCAATTCAGGTGTTAAATGTGTATAGTGAACATGAGTGCATGGCAAATAAATGATGCCTAAAAGCCTCACAGGCCAGAATCGAAACAGTTAAGAGTTAAAACAAACTCTAGTAAGAATTCTTGGTTTAGGGACTAAACCGCCAATGTGGCTAACATCCTCAAACCAGAACACATCGTATAATAAACCGCGTGGAGATAAAACATTTCACGACGGTAGAACGTTATAAACCAATATTAAGTGATTGATTACGTGGGCGTAATCCCTTTTAAGGGGGGTAGAGCGCAAGACCGCTTAGTGTGTTTTACCGTACAAGTGTACGTGAACTATGGTGTGCATAGCACAAAATAATTTGTTTTGATGATTGGTGTGTGTGTTACATAAACATACGCATTCATTCATGGTTTAATTAGGGTAATTACGCACAGAAGATGCGAATACCATTGTGATAAGTGTGTTATTTTGTTAACATTTGTGTGCGAAAGTATAAGTATAAGGGAGTAGAAAAACTCCCGGGGGAACTAAGACCCCGACTATGTATGTTCAATAATACTAAATGTAAAACCGTATATTGTATTTTGATAAAAGTATATATATACAGTGTTGTGAATTATGAAGGGGTATGAAACCGACATAGAACCTAGTGAGAATTGAATTCCCTAGGTAACTTGGAGAAAGTTGAATTTGGATGACGATTGATAGACGGAGTTCTATCCCTTGGAGATATAATGATGACTAGATGGATTACAAGATAGGAAATGGTACATGCTTGAATTAGTTGCTGTTTGAAAATGAAGTGGGAGGTGAAACTTGATTATCATGAGATCAAGGGAAGCCGAACACAAATTGGGTGGAAAGATAGTTCAACACTGATGCTGATCACATCAGGGTTGGATGACTCTTGAAACTCCCTATAAGTGGTCACAAATAATCACGTTAAGAATAAGATGCAGTTAACAATAATTGGACTTGGAGTTGCATTGAGTTTTCAAAAGAATTTTAAATTGGGTTTCAAATTTCCAATTGGTACTTTCTAGACTTCAATTAATATCTCTAAGATTCTTAAGTGGTATTTTCAAAGGAAGGACTACTTTTACTTGACCTTGTAAAAGGATCTTCAATTGGTATTTCCAATAAAGGATTTCATTCCACTTAACCTCATATAGAGTATTTTCGTATTACTTGCTCACGAGTTGAGGACGTATGAGCCTTTGTCTTCGGACCGGTGACATGAGAAGATATTTTAAAGATGCATGCAATTGTTTTGATCCCAAAGGAACGGGGACCAGAGTGTCCATCGCGACCGGTTCTGCGGGATCACAGTGTATATGTACTCAGCATGGGTCTCGAACCCATGAAGAGATGGAAAAGGAATTTCTGGTTGATACATGCTATGACATGTTGTGTGGTATGTGTAATAATTATTATTTTGACCTTGAGTCCTAATGTGGTTAAGTTCCGGAAGTGTTATGTTATCAAGACCTATGTGTCTAAAGGATGTGGTGTTATCAAGACCTACGGGTCTAAATGTTGTTATGTTACCAGACCAAGAGTCTAAGGGTTGTTACGTATGTGCAAATGTTGTTAAGGTACCCGGACCAATAAGTCCGAGGATACTATGTAAGTATGTTATTTGTTATGTATGTATGGATGTGGATGTGTTACCCGGACCGTTAAGTCCGAGGATGTGATATAGAGTATGTTGGAGTATGGAAGTTTTGTTATGCAAGTAATCCCTGTGTTCTAATTCAAGGGATGCTAGGGAAGTGTGAACTTCGAGGACGAAGTTCTTTTAAGGGGGGTAGATTGAAATACCCTAAACCTTAATGTGTTAATTAATTATGTAATTATAATTTTCTAAGGCTAATTAAGTCCTCAAGATCATTGGTGAAGAAATGAAAACCAAAAAGAAAAAGAAAATGCGTAAAAGTCACAAAACGTGAAAACGCGTATTTAATTATTTTAGGAGGTACATAACCTTTATTAGGGTTATAAATATATTTTTACACCTTAATTACACATTAAGAACATTTGGGAAAAATTCCGGAAGAAAACGGATTCAAATAATGCGTTAGAACGCTAACGGAGTCTTAAAGCGCGTTTTTCGAGAAAACCCGAAAACGTGACCTTAAACAGTTAAATGACCCCGTAAAATAATAGTTGATTTTGTAACAATAATTAAACATTAATGGGAGTTTAATAACCATTAAAATTAAAGGAATGAGAAAATTCCGGAAAACGGTCCCGGTTAGTGAACAGTGCTAAACCAGGTAAATAAACGAGCGTTTCTGTTAAAAGACGAAAAACGCTCCAGCATGTATACATTAGTGGGCCGGTTTTATTTATGTAAGCAGCTCACTCACACATGACTAGTTAACTAATTAATAAAGTCAAAATACAAACACCACTTATACCCCCACACTCTCTCTCTCCTTCTTATTTTCCTTTTCCCCTCTCTCTCTTTTTCTCTTTCCTCTCTTCTTCCCATCCGGTTCCTTCTTCTTCCCCAAGGCCACCGATTTTTCTCCCTTTCTCCCATGGCTACTTCAACTTCAATGCCATGCCCAAGCTCCATTTGAGCTCCAAATCAAAAACAAATCACATATTCTTCTTCCTCTCATATTCCTCTATCATCCTCTCTTTTCGAAATTTCAAAAGGATGAAGTTGACCTCCATGGGTTTTCCCCATTTGAAGAGAAAATGGCACCAATGTGAAGCTTGGAGCCTCCTCTTCCATCTAAGGTAAAAAATTTCCAAGAAAAAGTCATTTTTCCTTCATCTCATGGTGTAATCAATTTTTCACCATTTTTGATACCTTGTTTTTCTCCTTGTTCTTGAGCTCCAAATTGATTCTTCAATGGTGGAGAAGTTCCCCTCTTGATTCAAGGGTGAAAATCCCTCTTGAAAGCTTCACAAAGGTAAACCCTAACCTTGTGTTCTAGCCCTTTGATTGAATTGAAATATTCCAAGGGTTTAGATAATTAATTGAGTGTGTTTTGTGTTCTTGAATGTTGGGATGGAGTTTGGAAACTCCATGCCCTCTTAACGATTTTGGAGAAGATATGGAGCAAGAGGAGAATTAAGGAAACTTGTGAAATTAAGGTAAGGAATCCACCTTAAACCTTGTTCTAAATTGTTTTAGTGTTTGGGATGGGTAAACAAATTAATAAACCCAAAATAGTGGATTGAAATGTATGTTGGAATGTGTTTAATTGGTTTGGAGAGGTTTGTGAATTAATGTTGAGTTGAGGGCCTTAAGAGCCAAATGTTTTAAGTTTGAATTGATATTGTGGTTCATTGAGATTATGGTGGTTGTATTGTTGATGAATTTGAGGATTGTGTTAAGTGCTGTTAGGACCCTTGAAAGGGTGTGGCTAGATGAGGGATGAAAATGATGGAAATTGATGAGGATGAATGTGTAGAGTTTATGGGGAGGTTATGGCGAAATTTTGGTAGAAAATGAGTGTTTTTGACTCTTTGATTTGGTGATGTTTTTGGTTGATTTTAATGGGTGTATGATGCGTTAAAACCCCGTGGAAATGTGTTTTCGATGGGCTATTTTGCTACTATAAGTTATGTATGTTTTGTGGGGGATTTGTGGCTTGGTTCTAGTTGTTTTCCGTAATGGATTTTGCAGTTTTCGGTATGTCCTAACATGTGTCCGAACATTGAAGTTCGGACATCATACGACGGAAAATTTTCAGAACTCTCGACTTATGTCCGAACATGCAAGGTCGGACGCATGTTCGGACTAACCTTTGTTTTTGCATAACTTTTTCGTTTGAACTCCGTTTTGAGTGCCGTTTGCGGCGTTGGATTCCTCTTTTCGAGTACTATCTGTTTTGACGTGTTTTGGCATATGTTTATGTATATTTTGATTTTAAAATGACCGATAATCTTTTGAACTCCATTTTTGTGTGCTTCAGCCTTCTAATGATAGGGGATTGGATGGTAATGGTTTTGGATGATGTTTAGGCCTTGTTTGGTGACATGTAAAGGCCTTAAAATGTGTAAACAAGTGTTAGGTTTGATGTGAGAGTTGTGAACTTAAGATCACGAGAGTAAAATTAAGTATAACGGGATAACGGGGTTAACTATGGGCACTCTAGTCGTTTAACAATTGTATTGCCCCGATTTAATGGAAACAAATGTAATGTTACCAGTTGTTCAAAGATTATTCAAGGAACCTAAGAGAACACAATAGAGTGGACCTTGGTGACATGTATGGTTCTCTTGCAACCTGTGTCCTACCGGATTACACCGGCTTGTATGCCAATGTGTTTTTCTGTGTGTTTTCCACCTTACAAGATAAAGCATGAAATGAGTTTATAGTAATTCATTATTGTGGCGTAATTAATTCCGATACCGCTTAACCCTAATTATGTGTTAAATAATAGTTAACCGACCTTAGGTTCACATAAGAGATCAGTATTCGGAATAAACGTCCCAACCCACGGGAACGTTCTAACTACGGCTATCCGTGCGTTATTGTATGTTGTGACAATGCGAGATGTATGTGACTTGTTTAATATGTTGTTGATGTTGGATACTGTTATCCGTGTTGTTGAAATGGGATATGATTTCCCTTATGTGTCTAACCAAGTTAGTAACACTATGTGATGTATGTATGTGATAAGTTCCATAAGGGAACCTCTAACTAATAAGCATATGCTATGTATGGAGAGGAATCCGGGTGTCCCGGTCGCTCGTACTGTTTGGGAGTTAATATATATATGTGAATTAACTCCCATCCTGTTATGTTAGGGTTGTTTTCCTTCATTGGATTTCGACCTCCCACTAGCTTAGCCAAAGCTTACTACCCGACCTCCACATCGGGCTAGGAGGGAAATTATATATAATGTTGGTAGGGTGTTGAAGCTTAAGCTCGCTTCGACTCCCTCTTTGTTATGTTACGGTTGTTCTTCCTCCTTGAATTACAACCACCCACAAGCTTAACCAAGGCTTACCTAACTCATCACTATTGGAGCTAGGGGGAAATTGTGTATGTTGTGATCGGTCCTATATGAGGCCGCCACTCAAGTAAAGAAAATGTAAGTAGTTGTGCTTGGGCTTATATCACCCCGGCACTCCCTAAGTAAAGTTTATGTACTCTAAGAAGAGAGAAACTAAGTTGTGTATGTTACAAATCGAAGTGTTGTTATGTTGTGTGTGCTAACCTTGTGTTGTATCCCATTAATGGATGTTTGATCATAAGCATGTTATGTGTGAGTTTGTGTATGTTTGAAATAAAATCAATCGCATGCTAAGACGACAATTAGTTGAGCGTGGCCCGGTAGCATGCGGGCTGCGGGATTACCATACCAGCAAAGGTGCTGACCCCCTCTGGGGGCCCCCATTACTTTACAGGTACGAAGAAACGGGAAGCCGTTCGAGAGTAGGACGGGTAGTTGTTGCACATGGGTAGACATTCAAATCGTGTATGTATGGTAGGAGTAGTAAGATCGAATATGTATCGGCGCGGGTTGGTAATTACTCGGTGCGGTTGTAATGTAAGTGTATATTAAATGTTGGACATGGAACGGGATTAATGTGTAGTTGCTCGGGAGTTTAGTCCATCAGACCGGTACAATGTATGTATGTTAGCCTTGTTAGCCACGTGGGTGGCTAACGGCATGTAACACCAAAGAGTTAAGTTATGTTGTGAGTTGTGATTTCCGCTGCAACGCGTTGTTAAGTGTGTTGTTAGTAGTTGGGGTGTTACACACCATGCCCGGCAGATATATTTGTCACGTGGAAAATAACTATTGTCTGTTGACGAGGAGACGTGATTCTTGATGTGCCGGATAGGAGTACCCGGCATTAGCTCCGGCATGGTATGCTCTTACGGTTAGTGCAACCGTTATTAGTCAGAAAACAGGTATATGCCGGTTTAACATAAAATATTCAATTTTCAAAGATCGATCAAAGACTCTTGGGTTTTTCTTTCTCTTTTTTTTTTGTATAAGGGTTTTTGTAGTTCTCTCCTTTTTTCCGGTTTCCAACATTCAGCCCTATTTTTCAAGGGTTTCTGAATGTGGCCAAGACACTCATCAATGGTTTTAATTGTTCAGCCCTATTTTCCAAGGGTTTCTGAATCAACCATGTTTTTTTCATTAAGAACGGGGAATTTAGGAGAAAAACAAAAGGAAAAACTCTCGTTTCTTGCTTCTATTCCGAGGCACTATCTGCAACCTCAATGAATTTTTTTTTTTTCCTTTTATTTTTTTTTTTTTTTCTTTCTTTTCTTCTTCTTTCCTTCTTCTTCTTCTTTTTTTCACAAAACCCTTTTTAAGATTTTCACCCAAAAGAATTCTCACCATTTCGAAAAGAATAGAAACATATTACCCATAAGTAGATCTTAGATAAAAATAGAAGTAAGGTCATATACTCATGTTAATAAGAAGAATCAAGAAGTTAAAAATAAAAATCTATAAGTCATTAGAAGGGTTACCTCGTGAAAGAACAAGCATTCATTCTTTCCTAATCTTGTTTGGTAAAGGACAGCAAAAGGTTTAGTAAAACAGTAATAAGACTCTTAACTTAAACATAGTATTTATATATCTAATACATATTTAATATATTTTTTTTGGGACCCCTGCCCTACACTTGGCAGGAACACTGTCCCCAGTGTTCAAAAGAAATAACTTGTAGACTGTGATTTTTTTTAGAAAAAGAAACATAAAAAAAAATATTTTATAGAAGGGAAAGAGGGACTCCCCTGATAAGTGAAGGTGAAGGTGCCCTACACTTGCTTTGCTGGTTCCATGACAGGGTTAGACGGAAGCGGAAGGGGGTCCTGGAATATAGCAGGTTGAAACGGATTGTTCAGGAGTACTGCTCAGATACTTCTTCAACCTGGAACCATTGACTTTGAACCGTTCTCCTTTGGAATTTTCAAGCTCGAATGTACCAAACTCGGTCATGGAAGTATTAGTGAAGGGCCCAGCCCAACGGGACTTCAACTTCCCTGGAAAAATTCGAAGTCATGAATTGTAGAGAAGGACTCGATCACCAATTCGGAAATCTCGGGGAAGAATGCCTTGATCATGAAGTCGTTTAGTGCGTTCCTTATAGAAAAGGGCATTCTCGAAAGCAGTGTGACGTAATTCTTCCAACTCTGATAACTGAAAGTTCCGTTTGATCCCTGCTTCCTTTATGTCAAAGTTGAGTGCTTTGAGGGCCCAGTAGGCTTTATGCTCAAGCTCTACGGGCAAGTGACAAGCTTTCCCATACACAAGGTGGAATGGTGTGGTCCCGATAGGAGTTTTAAAGGCAGTTCTATATGCCCATAAAGCGTCGTCGAGCTTGGGAGACCAATCCCTGCGAGATGAACGGACCGTTTTCTGCAAGATCCATTTTAATTCACGGTTGGAGACTTCGGTCTGTCCATTAGCTTGTGGATGGTAGGGAAGGGTAACCTTATGATGCACTCCATACTTTGTTAAAAGGTTACCAAATTGGCGGTTGCAGAAGTGAGAACCGCCATCAGAAATGATAGCGCGCGGAACGCCAAATCTGGTGAAGATGTTTTTCTTTAAAAATTTCAGGACGGTTTTGGCGTCTGCTGATGAGCATGGCATGACTTCAACCCATTTGGAAACATAGTCAACAACAACTAGTATGTACTGATGGCCTTGTGATGAGGGGAATGGACCCATGAAATCGATGCCCCAAACATCGAATAATTCCACCTCCAGGATATTGGTTAGAGGCATTTCATGACGCCTGGAGATGTTTCCCATTCGTTGACAACTGTCGCATTGAGAAACAAATTTATGGGAATCTTTGTGTAAGGTTGGTCAATAGAGCCCTGATTCCAAGACCTTAGCCGCAGTACGGGTGGATCCATGATGTCCACCAGCCTCTTTAGAGTGACAGAACTGGAGAACAGATGTAACTTCATGTTCGGGAATGCATATTCGGATGATCCCATCTGCACATACCTTGAATAAGTATGGATCGTCCCAGAAGAAATGCTTCACTTGAGACAAAAATCTCTTCTTCTGCTGAGAGGGAAGCCCATGAGGTAAGACTCATGAGGCTGGGTAATTGGTCATATCTGCATACCACGGCTCCTGAGAGCGTATCTGCAAAGCTTCACACAATGCAATCAATTCTGTAGAGTCCTTGTCAATGTCATCGTTAGAATCAGACTTCTCATTGTCAAACTGCTAGACTCTGAACACCATTTCGTCCGGAAAATATTCCCGGATGGGAATCCCATCGTATGGCCTTTCAATACGGGAGAGGTGATCAGCGACACCGTTGAGACAACCCTTTTTGTCAACAACCAATACATCGAATTCTTGTAGCAGAAGAATCCAGCGTAACAGCCTTGGCTTGGCTTCTGCCTTGGTAAAGAGGTATTTCAGGGCTGAATGATCCGTATGCACAATGACTTCACTCCCCCATAAGTAAGAGCGAAATTTGTCTAGGGCGAAGATGACTGCAAGAAGCTCCTTTTCCGTGGTTGTGTAATTCTTTTATGCATCAACAAGGGTCTTGCTTGCATACGTGATTATTCGCAATACCTTATCTTTTTTCTGACATAGCGCGGCCCCCACAACGTAGTTGCTTGCATCACACATGATCTCAAAGGGGATAGACCAATTGGGGGAGACGACTATAGGGGCTGAAATTAACTTCTCCTTGATGACTTCAAATGCTTCCAAACATTCCTTTGTGAATTCAAATTTTGTATCATTTCCCAATAAATCACTTAAAGGTTTGGTGATCTTTGAGAAGTCAGCAATGAACCGTCGGTATAACCCAGCGTGGCCTAAGAATGCTTGAACCTCTTTGACGGTAGTAGGAGGTGGGAGTTTCTCTATGATTTCGACCTTGGCCCGGTCTACTTCAATACCAGCTTTTGATACTTTGTGCCCCAACACAATGCCCTCCTTCACCATGAAGTGGCATTTTTCCCAATTCAGTACTAAATTTGTATCTTCACACCTGTCTAAAATCAAATCCAGCTGCTGCAAACAATCGTCAAAGGTGGAACCATATACGCTAAAATCATTCATAAATACTTCGATACTCTTTTCAATGAAATTAGCAAATATTGCTTGCATACAACGTTGGAAAGTGGCAGGAGCATTGCAAAGTCCGAATGGCATATGATTATAAGCAAATGTACCATAAGGGCAGGTAAAGGTGGTCTTTTCCTGATCCTCTGGTGCAATTGGAATTTGAAAATAGCCCGAGTAGCCATCTAGGAAACAATAAAATTCCTGACCTATCAATCTTTCTAACATCTGATCTATAAATGGCAAAGGGAAGTAATCCTTTCTGGTGGCTGCATTTAATCTTCTATAATCAATGCACATTCTCCAGCCAGTTGTTTGTCTCTGAGGGATTAATTCCCCTTTTTTCATTAGGGACGGCCACTATGCCTCCCTTTTTGGGAACCACTTGGACAGGACTCACCCAAGGGATATCGGAAATCGGATAGATGATATCTGCATCTAACAATTTCAAAACCTCCTTTTTCACAACTTCTTTCAAATTTGGGTTTAATCTCCTATGCCCTTGCCTAATCGGTTTATGGTTATCCTCCATAAATATACGATGAGTGCAAAAGCAAGGGTCAATGCCTTTTAAATCAGCTAAACACCAACCTATTGCTCTCTTATGATCTCCTAAGACTCTTAACAATTTAGTTTCCTGCTCAGCAGTTAGAAGTGAGGAGATGATAACAGGAAGAGAGTTGTTACCTGCCAGGAAGGCGTATTTGAGATGAGAGGGAAGTTCTTTAAGATCTACCTCAGGAGGTTATTCGATTGATGGAATAGCTTTGAATGGTGAACGGTCTAAGCTTTCTAACGGTGGTTGATACCCATTGTTGGTATTTTTCCGAATACCACATTTGAGTTGGTCAACGATCACCTTGACTTCCTTTGTGGAAGACTCTTCAATTGATGAAACCAAGATTTGCTCCAATGCCTCTAATTCGTGGGAATCAATTGAGGGAAGGAAAAATGTTTCTTCATCATCTTGGAATTCATTTTCACCATTATCTGCTAAAAGCCCAACACAACAAACGGTATGAGCATTTACACTTTTCTTTACCATTTTTGCCATGTCGAACTCGATCTTTTCGTCCTCAACTCGGAAGGTGACTTTGCCCTCATGAACGTCAATGATTGCTCGTGCAGTACTCAGGAATGGTCTTCCGAGGATTAAAGGGACTTCGGTATCCTCATCAATGTCTAAAACCACGAAGTCTGCTGGACTGATGAAGTTGTCGACTCCAACTACCAAATTTTCCACCATTCCCATCAGCTTTATTGAGGATCTATCAGCCAATTGTAGGGAAACGGATACTGGCTTCAATTGACTGCCACGAATCCTGGCGAAAATTGAGTAAGGCATGATATTGATGCTGGCACCAAGGTCACATAGACCATGACCGCAATCAATATCTCCAATATAGCATGGTACAATTGGTAGTCCGGGGTATTTCTGTTTGGGCGGCAGTGCTCGTATCAATGCTGTGGAGCACTCCTCGGTTAGACTGACCATCTCCACGTCCTCCATTTGCCTTTTATTACTGATTAATTCCTTCAGGAACTTGGCATAAGTGGGCATTTGCTTCAATGCATCTATCAGAGGGATATCAATAGTTAACCGTTTAAAAATACCCAAACATTTCTTAAATTGCTCATCTAAGTGCTTTTTCTTAAGCCTATTGGGAAATGGCAATTTTTCAGTAGAAATTTGATTTTTGTGGGAGGAGAGGAATTAGAATAGGGAGAGAAAGGGGTAGGAGCCTGTATCTCCTAAAATTGTACCTCTAGGGAAATTTCTTCCCTGTCAGTAGGATCAACTTGCTTTTCTTTTTCTTTTCTTTGATCCTTACCTATCTCTCTTCCGCTTCTAAGAGTGACTGCACTTATATCATTACTCCCAAGGGTAACTAATTTTGCATGCTCTCTTGGGTTTATTTGAGTTTGTGAAGGTAATTGGCCGGGCAGCCTCTGCTGGGTAAGCATTTGTTGGATCTGAGATTGTAGTGACTTCTGATCCTTACAAAGGGCCGCAATATCTTCCTGTGTATCTCGTGATTTGTTCATCAAGGCCTTCATTAAGTCACGGATCTCGGCCATCTCGGCTTCATGATTGGATGAATGTTGGGGTGGTCTACCACCATATGTTGGTTGCTGGAATTGTCTTGGATTTCCTTGAAATCCGGGTTAGTTATGGGAGTTTGGAGAAGTTTGGATATTTCTCTGCCAAGGTTGCCTGAATCCTTGGTTGTTGTTGACATAATTTACTTCCTCAGATGCTTTTAATTCCTGCAACTTAGGGCACTGTTCGAAATCGTGTGGTCCTCCATACTGTGTACAAAACACATCAGAAGGTAAAGGAAACACAGAGGGGTGCGATACCTGAAGTTGTCGTGTATTTACCACTTTTGCATGCTGGGGAAGGGAGCTCATAGCCAATTGTTCCACCACTTTTTGCAAAGCACTAACTTTGGTGGATTGCTGAGCGTTACTTTCCAGTAATTGTTCATGACTTTTCAATAATTGCTCGATTTTGTTGTCGCTTCCTCCTATTTGATATAGACCTAGGGTGCTACCTCTGGAACCACCGGTAGCCCAATCTCTTATCTCCTCACATAGGGACTCAATCCCATTAAGAAATTGCTCTCCGGGCTTCTTTAGAATATCAGCACCAAGGGATGAAAGTACCATGGTCTTGCATTGATTCACCAATCCTTTGTAGAATAACTGGGAGAGTTGTTCCTTGGTGAGACCATGGTGGGGACAAGTCAGAAGCAAACCCTTGAATCTATCCCACATTTCACCGATGTTCTCTGAACCTGGTTGCTTGAAGTTGTAAATTTCAGCAATCATTTCTAAGGTTCGGCTTGGGGGTAAGAATTTGTCATGGAATTTAGTGGCCATGTCGTCCCACGTGTGAATAGTTTGTGGGGATATGCTATGGTACCACTTACTTGCCATCCCTGTAAGGCTATGAGGAAATAAGGAGAGTCTAGCGTATTCGAGAACCGTATCTTTGGAAGTAAGGCTATTTACATGTTGGAGGAACTTTGTAATGTGGAGTAAGGCTTCATCAGGATTAGTTCCATCAAACATTCCTAACTCTTTCACACATCGGATTTGATGATATGGCTTTAATTTCTGTCATTCCTCATAATCTCTTTGGTTTAGAGCGGGAAGGCTTATGGCGGGTTGTTGACCTTGGTTGGAGGGCCGGTTAATGTTCCTGACGGTCGCCGGTATGTTAGCCATGGTATGGTGATTTCTTTGCTTTCTTTGTAGGTGATGGAATGTTCTTTCTATTTCAGGATTGTAATCGAAAAGAGTTTCAGGGAGACTGTGTGATCTTGTAAGTGGCATTCACTTTAGAAGAACAAGTACCTAAAGGATAACAAAGAGAGATGTGATTTAGATGATAATAACTGAAGATAGTATTATTATTAAAAGAAAGATAATATTGTGCATTACATAACACATATGCTAATTTATATGAAATATACTAGGGATTACATTTTATATATAAAAGATAAAATAAACTAAAATAAAGAAAACTACTAAAGTATATAACTACTAGATAACCCTAAACCTAGTACGCCTAATTCAACTAGTGAATATCGCATATGAGGGAGGCCTTCGGTGAATCATATTGGTGAAGATACCCATATGAGGGAATCTTTGCCTAAGTTCATCCACGGGCATAACCCTCATGCGGGTTGTAGTCCTAAGGCGGTGATAGGTAAGGGCAGGTCTCATCTTCTTCCTCTTGATAAAGATTTCTACCCCTGTACGAGGGTAGAGTTCATTCACTACATAGATATGCAGAGAAAAAGGTCAGACTCCTCACTTTGTAACTTTGCCATCCAAATGTTACTAGATATCCTAAGTACAAAGTTGGACAAAGGGTGAGACAATTGTAAGAGGAAGGAATACATATATAACATAGAGAAAAAGAAAGAAAAATAAGGGCAAAGTTGAATATGCCGAGTGCACTGCCGGGCATACAATATCTGGCACCGACTTTCTCTGATTCTGTCGGCTATTATACATCCGGCAATGAGTCCGACATATTCAAACTATTGGAAAAACAATAACAAATTCAACGAATGAAAGAATAATATGGCAATTACCAGGTTAAGGACTTGGACTAATTCCAAGTCCCCGGCAACGGCGCCATTTTGCTAACAGAGATTTTAGTAGGTATTATATACACAATTATGTACAAAAGATTAAACTAAGACATGGGGAAAATCAAGAATGTGTCGGGCCTATCATACCCGGCACTAAGCACGGCATAAAATAAAAAGTGAAAGAACCTACTCAATCAATATGGGTAGCAAACAAAAACCCGGTCAAAGTAGCATGGAAGCATATTAAGACCAAGAATGTCGAACCTTAGGGACTTGTATTGAAAATTAGTCCTAGCCTTGGTAATTACTAAGTAAAGAGGGGGAAAATGTGGAATATTTTCTAATCCTAATTAAAACTAACCAAACTAAGCGGTATTTACAATGAAATTATCATAGTTAGAAATATAACCATCCTATTATGCAACCATGATCATTTAATGAATGCCAAGTTTCTGAATTATCCCGAACATTTGAATTTGCCGGACTCGTTGCCGGATTCTCAATACCCGGCATGTTCAACGACATTGAATATGCCGGACACATCCAACCTGGCATAAGATCCGGCAAGACTAAAATGCGAATTTTTATCCCAGTTCCGAACTCCGAAAATAAGGACTCATTATCCAGTTTCGAAACCAACAATCTCTCGTCAGTATTCGACTGAGATAATGAAAATAGATAAGGAAATTCAATTCTTTAAATGTTGTCATCTACACTTATGCATCTAACAACGGTAAAAGATTACTAAGAATTTTTAACCAATTCAACTCTTGTCTTTTGAACCTTAAGCAGAACTTAGAAGGGGAAGAATAAGTAGCTTTCTTATTCTATCATAGATGAAGATCAAATTCTTAGAAAAACTTGTAGAAATATATTGAATGATCATAGTTTTACAAGAGGATTACATTTCTAATTAAGATACAAAGAGTTCTACCCAACACTCCATACAACCAGAAGAGAATTACAAAAGGAAAGGAAGAATCATAGCCTTAACCCGATGATTTTTGTCTTCTTGAATATGGTGGATCAAGTATAACTCCTTGGTAGAAGATGACACCACACTTGGAGTGGATGGCGGAACTGCAGTATGAATGGTGTGCTTTTGTTGTGTGTGGAATGTCTCAACAATGAAGACTCTCGCCCCTTTTATAAGCAATATTTTCCCACGTGCCGGATTCCATGTCGGGTCACATCGATCCGGCACCACGTGTAAAACGCGGGTAACCGTTTAACGGTAATAACTGCTCTTGGCGAAACGTTGCATGTGCCGGATGGAATACTCCCGGCACCATGTCCGGCAGATATATTTGTCACGTGGAAAATAACTGCTGTCTGCTGACGAGGAGACGTGATTCTTGATGTGCCGGATAGGAGTACCCGGCATTAGCTCCGGCATGGTATGCTCTTACGGTTAGTGCAACCGTTATTAGTCAGAAAACAGGTATATGCCGGATAGGGAATACCCGGCATTATACCCGGCACTTCATTTCTCAGATTGTCGTGAGTCGTAGTCCGGCGCTTCATCCGGCTTAGTCTTGAACTTTGATTCAGGGACTTATTTCCTTGCAACAAAACATATAAAACATACCAAAATAAGTCTGAACTTTCATAATTCACATTATATATAATATAACGTAAATAATGGTTATTAAATCTAAATGTCGACTATTATTCTAATAACTATAACTACTATAATATGATAAGTCTGAGGCTTACCAATTTGTCCTGGGTTCGATTCATAAACCTATGGTTTTGGGTCACCTCCAATGTTCATAGAAATAGAGGCGATGTTTAAACTTTCTTCCATTGGTCCCTGACTTGACATACACTACGATACACCATTAGGCAACAACATATCTTGCCTACTTTGATTTACATTGTTGTAGTGCAACCAACTGTTTAGTGAAAATTAGAGAAATTTGAGTTATAAGCCTTACATACAACTTTAATTTTTTGCTTTTTTATAATGCTTCTAAAGGCAAAAAACCTATGTGTTAGGTTGCATCACTTTTCATTGCATACCACTTCGGACTATTGTTGGTTCTATTCACGATCAGTAATTTTCATGATTTTCCACCATTCTTCCTCTTTTGTTATTTTCCATCTAGACATAATAATTTCTAGTATGCTTTTCATTTTAAGGATTCTTGTAATACCCTCATCCCACATTGAAATATGAGTATATTAAAGTGATTGTTTATATGGATACATATGGGTTGATTATAACACCAAGGTCTTCCACTTTCAATCCCAAGTGAGGACAAATGGCTTAAGACAACTAGTTTTCAAGCTCGAATGACTTGGAAACTTGGTTGTTGGACAGTTACCCATATGAGGTGGCTTAAGGCCAGAGCCGGCTATTAAGGAGTGCAAGTGGAGCCACAACACAGGGCCCCCACTTATCCGGGGCCCCATTTTTAAGGGTCTTGTTATTTTTTGTAATAATTAACTAATTAATAATTTATATAAAAAATTAAATGTAACAAATTATAAAAAATTATATAATATTTTATTTGAGAACTATATTACTGTATATAGCATATAAAACAATAAAATAATTAATAGTAAAAAAATCTAACATATATAATACTATATGTGCGTAAAATTAAGTATTACCATTAGAATATGGTGGTAAATAAATCTTAAAATTGTTATTCAACAAATTTTTTGTCAATTTTATTTTAAAAAAATTGTATCACATAAGTAAATATTTATTATTTTATATAATAATTTAAAAACTAATTTCTTAGAAAATAACTTTTTGTTAGATAATTTATTAATTAATAAGCAACGATTATTATTTAAATTAATATATAAATTTTTTTATAATTTTTTGTATGTAAGATAATATCTTTATATATTATGACCATATATTTGGACCGGCACAAGGCCCCCAAATTGATTGAGACGGCCCTGCTTAAGGCATGCCTTTGATTAAAGATTCATAAGGACGATTTTCAACTTGTAAACCCTAAATCCCTAAAACTAGCTATAGTTTCATTCATAAACTACATGTAGTTGAATTGTCCTTCTAGGCTCTGTTCGGCATGGCTGTTTTGTAGCATATTTGGGCGGCTATTTTATCTGGCATGTTTATAGCATAAACTACTGTCTGTTTTGTGTTGGCATATTTGTGACTATTTTGAAAACTATTATTTGACAGTGTTGCTATTTTACAGCATAAGTTAGTTACATGCAGTGCGTTTACTGTTTTCTGTACTACAATTACAGATCTCAATTTATAGCTCAAAACAACATATTTGTTAAAAATAAATAAAATAACCACTAACAAACATGCCAAGATAAGTTATTTGTCATCATCAAAGATCCTTACATGTCTAAATCTTGATAAACTTTGTACACCATAAGTTAATACAACTTAAACTATTATTTGATCAGAATTCAACGTGCGATGTATATTATATGTTCTTATTTTTACCCTCGGTTGGTTGGTTCCCTTTGTACCATATAAGATTACTTCAAATTTGAAGTTAAATATGCAGTCGTGTAATGAATATTAATATGTTATCATACCTGTTATTTTTTTGAGCTAAAATAAATTAGTTAATATTTATACAAAAAATATAAGTAAGCAATTTTAAAATAAAAATACGATAATTAATTAGTAAACTTTATTACTGTATATAACATACAAACAATAGACTAATTAATAGTAAAAAAATATGGCCTAAATATTGTTGTATGTACATAAAATTAATATTAAGATTTTATACTATTTTATAATATAAATTGTTACCATTAGAATATGGTATTGATAATCTTAAAACTACTAATTGACTTTAAAATATATTTTTGATAAGACGGGTAAAGATGAGCAGCATAAACGTGGCATTAATGCAACATAAATGCCACATAGCAAATATGTAATGAATGAACATACAAAAAGAAATATGCCAGAGTAAGACATTTATGCAGACTCATTTATTCATGCTTATGCCAAGAACGAACGAAGCCCTAATGTGATTTAAAGTAACATGTATAATGTTTTACACTGTAATGGCAAAATGCTGAAAATTGTTATGTGAAATCATAATTTGTTATTACATTTTGTGTTGCATTGATAGGTTATTGCAAAATGGAGGGCTTAACTTAGTCAGATCTCTAACTGAATTTAGAAACCATGTGCACATACCTTCCCTGCCTCTATTCAGTATTTGTAGTTGTCACACTATGAGAGTTGGCTCTCATGGTATATCAAGTCAACATCATGACAAAACGAGATGACAATGATGAAACATCTACAAGGGGTGCGTGGTGGGAATATTGATGAGGTATAGGGGGTTCAGATTTTGTTGAAAGAGGAGCCCCGTATTGGGCCTGGACCGGGTCTTATCCTGTGTTTCCGGGATGGTCATACCCGTACTATCGGTATTGGTCAGGGTATCCAGTGCCTAGTGCTTATCAGTTTGGGTAGTGGGGGTCAAGGTTCTGGGTGGGGAGATGGTTGGTGCAGGCCGACCGTATTTGGGGAGAGCGGGTGTAACACCCCTCTCCATAAACACGTAATAATCCCTCACATAGCAATAAATAAAACGTCTTACAGCGGAAGAATAAATAACAACATCAATACTCACTCGGGTGTCACCTACCATTACTCGCCCATGCGAGTAACGAAGCAGAACTATATCCAACAACCAACACTACTAAACCGCTGTGATAACGAGATAAATCCTATACATCATAAGTCCATAATCATAACCGTCGACAAGTGAGCGTCTACTCAATCCCGAATATATACAACCGTACCATTATACAAACCACAGACTGATATTGTTATACAAATGAATTCCATGTGCGGTAATTAAAGTAAACCCTAACTACCCTGATCCCGCACTTCGGCTTCGACAATGATCAGCAACCTGCACAATGTGTGTAGTCTCAGCGATAAACGCTGAGATGTCGGGCCTGGACCCTATTGGTCACTTAGTCATTTTAACCATCTTATTATTAGATTGGTTTCATGCTTTACCATTTTACAGATATAATCAATACTGTAACAAACATGCATAAATACATAAGCATCCATCCAATCCAAACATTCATTACATATCACAAACAACAGTTGTACAAACGAACGTATCGAGTTATAGTACTATATAATCGCCGTAGCGAACGCCTTCCTTAATTAATTTAATTTGGCCTTCAAGGCCCCATCCATCCAAACCATGTTTAATTAATTACCAGTTGGGCGTCATGTTGGGACAACCCGATAACCTTACCAATGGACAGTAGTCCTTCCGTACACACAAAGGTGCTCATTTTGCCAGAGGTCCGGAGGCCCCTGACTATTCACTTTGCCTCGTAAGGCGTCCATTTAAAGGCCGTAGCCATGTACCGACAGTAGGTACCACCTGTCCCACGATCCAATTAGGGCTCGTTGGGAAATTACCTGGAGCGGAACCCGATCGGGTACCCCTCAGTGATCACAAATGCGCAACCCGGTAGTTCATAAACTACTAGGATTCCTCCCCTCATCTCATACCAATGCTCTCATATGATTATGATAAACTCTTAGTTTTATAGAGAATACAATTTATTAATTAGCTGCCCAATGGGTCTCACGCATACCTAGAAGTAATCTAGGTTATATTCATGTTCGAGATCCATGCTCTAGAGACTGACAATGTCATGTCTCGTACCTAAGTGTTTTACTTAGGTTACCATATACTTAATATTAATACTAAGGGTATTATATTAAGTAACTGTCATGTCATCACATTAAACACATATGTATGTTTATATAAGTCGATCTATAGTCGACGTAGTGTTTGTCCCGTAGGACGCTCGTGCATAAATAATTAATGCAGTAACACACATAATCACATACACGTATCCACACACATAACACACAAGTTATATCAACCAAATCCGAGCCCGAGGAATTCCTCAGGACAACCCGGATCAAACCCCTTTACATACCGTACACCTCAGACCTAGGATGCGCAGTGTAGTCCACTAATCTCGTCAGGCGCCTTTGTCTGAAGTACGATCTAAACTGTAATAAAACTATAAGTCAGTCTCCATGACTAACTAGATCCGGTATTTCCGAATAACAGGTAACCCCGACAGTTCATCCCCAGATTTCAACATTTAATTGTTACGGGTTCCTCTAAACCAGCCGGCTTGTTACTTAGACTTGTAGGTCGTAATATTTAGACTGTTGAGTTTAATTCATTATATTCCTTTAATCTTATCCATTATTGAACTTAGGCATATAACCTATAGTTGCATGAATACATGCATGATTTATTATATGGTATTATTTTCCCACCATCCATTATAATACATTGTATTATAATCCATTATTCTTTTAGTAAACTATATTTGAATTCAAAAACTTATAACTTACAGTTTATAACTATTTTCATATAATAACCTCCACCATTATATTATATGGTTTCCAACCATAATATATATCCATCCTTATATACATTATTCTCGCATATGTATATATTTACCAATATAGGTAAGTTTCATGAGTTGTAAAACTCTTATATTATATGTTACATTTTTATCATCTTATATGAGATGATCATTCCCATTAATTGTATTATATTATACAACTTATATTAAAATCCTTATCCTAATATTATGTAACATTTTATGTT
Source organism: Limonium bicolor (assembly GCA_023374045.1). NCBI lineage: Eukaryota > Viridiplantae > Streptophyta > Magnoliopsida > Caryophyllales > Plumbaginaceae > Limonium > Limonium bicolor. The sequence continues at coordinate 27,553,235 of CM041777.1, read as the reverse complement.
GTATATATACAACCTCTAAGGTTTATTCAATATATACCTTAGTTTATAAATCTTATTTATTTATAGTTTGTCACATTATTTAATGTGAATATCCTTACTTATTAATTCCATCTAAATCCCATTAATACCATATAATTGTTATAACATTTATAACATTGTAGACCATAGTCTAAAATTCATTTTCCAACCTTAATATATTCGGTACAGCACTATACTTTATTTAAATTCAATTTTGACCACATAACATTATGTAATGTTATACCATATACTAATATCATATAATATGATATTTTTATTTCTTTTAACTTATAACCTATAGTTTTTATACAAAACTATTTTTAATGCCGAAAAGGGCACATCCATTTAATCTAATATTATTATCTTACCATATCTTTATGTTTATTACAAAATCACCCCATTATTTATACCATGTTATATATACCATATAATATAACATCTTTAACTTATAAAAAGGTATAACCTATAGTTATTTTAATTAAAATAGCCGAACAGACCATGTCTTGTTCACATTTACTTTCCAGCACCTTTAACTTTACAAATTTACAATTTGACCACATATATAATGTTATGTCATATATATATATATCATATATATATATCATATATTATAACATTTTAACCTTAATATTAATATAACCTATGGTTATATATACTCCAAATTTCCGAACAGACCTAAATTCTGTTCTAATTATTTTTAACCCACCAACTTTCTATAATTACAATTTGACCCAGTTTATAACATATAGTTTTATAATATCATTGAAACAATATATTATACACTTATTTTATTAAATACTCTTATATAATTCCAAAAATCACCAAACTTCACCCAAGGGTTATAAATATCATTACTAACCCCTAAACTCTCGGTTATTACATTTCCACCCCACTTATTTATCCAAAGTGTAACAATGACATAATAACTATATATTATACATATATAGTTTATTTTAATTCCAAATCCAACCCAATAAATTCCTAAAAATTCCTAATAGCCCATGGGTGTTTAAAATACCATTTTACACCCTTAACTTTTGGTAATCACCATACATACCCCATATGTTATAAAAATGTTGCAATTAAATACATAACTTATTATATAACCATAATAGATTATTAAACTTATCTAATTTGGCCAAAACCTACCATATGGTCAAGGTTGACCTCCTTAATATTGCCTTGACCATTACTTTCCCTATTTACGGTTTATACCCATAATTTTCCAGAAATTACCATTTAACCCCAAAACTTTATAAAACCTTATAATCTTTATTTTAAATCCTTTTAACACCTAATTTTCGGCTTTATTATTATATGGCCCCCAAATTTAATTTAATTATGGTTTAACCCCTTATACCTTGCGGTAATATATATTTGTTACCTAAAATTTAATTTAAACTTAATATACATAAATAAAATGGCCTAAAGTACATGGCCTTATTACAAACATTAGCTTATAAAATAAATTACACATAAAAGCTCCAAAATGCCTTAAACTCTCGGCCTCATCATGTATTTTCCATAAATTACCAATCTTCCACATAAAGTCTTAGTTTGACCTTTATGTTACTTAATTACTTATATAAATTTACTAACTCATTCCTTAACCACCTAAGGTCAAAATATGACCTTATAATCCATATTCACTCACAGCAATATATATACATGAACTTAAACATATATTAATATACCAAAGTTGAGTTTTAAGTGATTTATACCTTGTTTGAGCCAAGGTTAGGCCTTGTTTGGCCAAGGCACTTTAGAGGAAAATTCCCACAGCTTTTTAGATGTGTTCTAACAGCAATATAATGATATGGTTAGGTCCCAAACTTGAACTAACCATAAGAGTAATTTAAGTCATGAAAAACATGAACTTTTACCTTGAAATCTCAAGGTTCTCCCAAGCTGCACTCGGCCTATTTTTCCAACTGAAAGGAGGCATCAAAATACTCTTTAAACTCAGCTATATAACAGCCAATGACCTAGGTAGAAGAAAGCTAGGGTTTACCTTGATTAAAATGGCTTAAAATGGAGTTTAAGCTTGAAATCAGCCACCAAATGAAGTGGTTGCAATTGATACTGATCAAGCATGATAAATGGAAGATTATAAGTCAAGGGAACAACAGAAGTCAACCGGATTTGAAGTAGAAAAGGAATTAAGTGCTTAAAGCACATTTTTACCTTAATTATGTCTTAAGCTTGCTTCCCCCTTGAATATTGAGTTTCAGCCGAGATTTCTCCTTCCCTTTGAACACCAACTCGTTCTATATGAGTGGATGGAATTGGTTGGAAGTTAGATCAATGGAAAGAGGAAGAAAAGATGAAGAGAATGACATATAACATGTTTTGAATGTTTACCTTATGCCATGGGAGTTCCTCTTTGAAGTTGGCTGCTTCCTAGCTCTAAAATGAAGGAAGGGAGGGCCTGATTGCTGGCTGAACTCGTTTGGAATGGGGTAGAAGGAAAGAGAAAGTCAATTTTTGATTATAAGGTAAAGTAAGTTACTTTATGAAATAGTAAATGGTGAGTCATTAGATTGGCTAGATATTTGTTTGGAGGTTGCTTAATGAAGAGGAAATCCTTCTTTACTGTCGAAATTGGGTGGTCAAAGCCAATGGATGAACATTGACCATGGTTTAAGTTAGGTAATTTAATTTAATGTTATTTTGGGTACTATTCACCCAAAATCACCCATTTTGATTTTATTTTTAAACTTGATTTAGACTTTATAATATAGTCTATCATGTCACATTAATGTTATAAAGAATTTAATCTAGGTCTTAAAGTGACAAAAAGTCAATATCTTGGAGCTCATACACAAAAATGTGCTTTAAGGTGTTTTAGTGCACATTTTATGTCCCAAGGTGTTTATGAGCTTGGTTTTCTTTGAAAACAGTTTTATTTTGTTCATTTATGAGTTAATATGCTTAGGACAAAATTTTAGGTCCTAAGGAGTTCATTTGGGTATGTATTTACCCTAAACGGTCAAAGGGTGCAATTCTTGCTTTGTGTTGACCATTGTTGTTCTCAATTGACTTTTAAGGCATGTTTAGGCCTTAATTAATTTGATTAGATGTTTAATCAATGTTTTATTAGTTAGGGGTATTTCAGCGGGCCCCCACTTGGAGGAGGACAGATTTGGTCTAACCCCATCCCGAACTCCTTGTTTGCCCCTAGAAATGATTCCCAGGCCGTTAAAGTGGGAAGCCCTGTTAGAGCATCAATTTCGTTTCGGAAGCCGTTGGGAAGTAGGGTGGGTGATCTCGACTCAGTTGCTGATGAAATTGCAAGGATTGACTGGGTTGGGTTGCAAGATGATAGTAAGGAGTGCGGAATGTCTATCAGTCATGAAGTTTTTGAGGTTGAGCGTGAGATCGATGGTGCCGGTGCATTTTTAGGGGTTAGTTCTATTGATCGTGTTCTCGAGTGCCCCATAAGTGAACATGTAGAGGAGGGAGGAGAAGGTGATGATCTTAGGAGTCTTTTCGGAGACCCTGAATTCCCACCTGGCTTTGAGCCTGGTGGAGTTTCTTCTGGACTGACGGTGGACCCTGAGGAGGAGTATGTCAAGGAAGAAGCTAAGTAGATCCTATTTCTTGCAAAAGTGTTAAGATAATGACTCAATCCGTTACATTTTCTTATGGAGTTAATTGGAAAGTTTCGCCTTCCAATTGTTAAGTTTCTCATAAGAATTAAAACGGTGAGTTATGAAGTCTTTTGAAAGTTTTCCACTAATAAAGGATGAGTTATTGAGGAGTTTTAGAAGATTTTTTTAGCCGTTTCAATGTAGCTATTTATGGGGGTGTTAGTGGACCATTATATCTGACTTAATGTAACCTTTATGAGTTAAGTTACGGGTTATTCAAGTGGGTAGTGAAGGGAGTCATCCTCAGTTATAAATAGGATTGTATTCCATGGTTCAAGACAACATCTCAAAATACAAGGGAAACACAATAGCATTTGTTGGGGTTCGGGAAAATTCTCTTATGATCCTCTTGTAATTCTCCTGAAAATTAGTGATCTCCGTGTTCTTCTTCTCTCGTGGATTAGGCTTCGGGCCGAACCACGTTACATCTTGTGTCACTCTTTTATCTGTGTGCGAATTTATTATCTCATAAAATCCTCACCGATCCTAACAAGTGGCATTAGAGCTAGGTTACAAAATTGTGAGAGATGACAGATACTAAATTCAATATCGAGAGGTTGAGCCGGCGTGTGAGCTTCAATCATTGGAAGACTCATGTTTACGCGGTTCTGGTGAGAGAAAATCTTGTGGCGGCTATTGAAGGTAAGCCTGAAACCATGGCGGATGATGCATGGGTTACCCTTGATCGTAAAGCACGGTGTACAATTCATCTCTACTTATCTGAGTCCGTGCTCGATGAGGTGGAAGATGAGACCACTGCGAAGGGATTATGGGATAAGCTTCAAGCTACCTACATGACAAAGAGCGTCACAAGCAAGATGGTGCACTGGTGTCACCTACAAGATTGTCGAATGAAGGAAGGAGATAACCTAAGGGCACACATTGATGAGTTCATGGCCATTGTTTCAAGACTAAAGAAACATGATGTGTCACTGGGAGATGATTTTTGGGCATGTGCCTTGCTTTGTTCTTTACCGCCCTCGTATGAACATTTTAGAGATACGCTTCTCTTTAATGGCAAGACCCCGGTGCTCTCTGAGATAGTTGATCACTTGATCTCCAAGAAGGCGATGGATACTCGTCGTGGGCCCAAAGGCGAGTCATCGTCAGGTGATGGAGATGCTTTGACTGCTCATGGTGGCAAGAAGAAGGGGAAGGGTAATATGAACAAGGTGAAGTGCTATAATTGTCATGGTCGTGGACATTATAAGCGTGATTGCCCATTGTTAAAAGAGGAGGAGGAGAAACCCAAAAGTGTTAATGCTAGTTGTGTTGAAGATTATGGAGTATTGGTTGTTGGAAGGACCCCAAATCTGGCCGGCAATGGATTTTGGACTCTGGTTGCATTTATCATATTTGTTGTGATCGCTCCATGTTCTTTGACTACAAACCCATTAATGGGGAAGTGGTGCATGTGGGGAACAATGAGCCTTGTGCAGTTGTTCGCCTATGAGGGATCAAGCTGCGTACATATGATGGAGAAATGCGCTGTCTCAAAAATGTGAGACACGTTCCTGAAGTGTCATGGAATTTGTTGTCCATGGGTGTTTTGGATGCTGAAGGGATGAGTTTTTTGGGAACGGATGGAGTGGTGGTAGTTTCCAATGGGAATACGGTATTCATGAAAGCGAGGTTGATGAATGGGTTGTATGTGTTAGAAGTTGACACGGTGTACAACGGGACCGCTTCATGTACTTCGAGTTTTTGAGCAAGTTTTGCTCAGTTGGAGGAGAGAGAACGTTCATGGCGTCTTGGTGACATGGAAGGATTGATCATTAAGAGGGGAAATTGTTAAGATAATGACTCAATCCGTTACGTTTTCTTATGGAGTTAATTGGAAAGTTTCGCCTTCCGATTGTTAAGTTTCTCATAAGAATTAAAACGGTGAGTTATGAAGTCTTTTGAAAGTTTTCCACTAATAAAGGATGAGTTATTGAGGAGTTTTAGAAGAGTTTTTTAGCCGTTTCAATGTAGCTATTTATGGGTGTGTTAGTGGACCATTATACCTGACTTAATGTAACCTTTATGAGTTAAGTTACGGGTCATTCAAGTGGGTAGTGAAGGGAGTCATCCTCAGTTATAAATAGGATTGTATTCCATGGTTCAAGACAACATCTCAAAATACAAGGGAAACACAATAGCATTAGTTGGGGTTCGGGAAAATTCTCTTATGATCCTCTTGTAATTCTCCTGAAAATTAGTGATCTCCGTGTTCTTCTTCTCCCGTGGATTAGGCTTCGGGCCAAACCACGTTACATCTTGTGTCACTCTTTTATCTGTGTGCGAATTTATTATCTCATAAAATCCTCACCAATCCTAACAAAAAGATTTTGATTGTCACATCCAAGACGAGGGGTGTACCTTAAGCAATTTCGAAGAAATCATTCGTGACCACAAAAAGCTTTGCCCGCAAGAGATGTCAGGATTCAAAGGATGGGGTAGGGATTAATTCTGATACTTGTTCGCGGACCACCTCTAGAATTAGTTCCAGGAAGGAGGTAGGGCCAAAGAATCACCTCTTGGGCTTTGGCAAATTCTTTCGTGCTAGTTAGTTAGGATCTAAGTGTTAAGGGCTGGGAAACCTTTTTCAGATTGGTAGGATAGATTTAGTGAAGTATGGGTGTTTATAATTCTTGTTTATGTGTGTTTTGTTTTGATTCTTTCCCGCGTTCGGGGTGTACCTGACCTCGTGCCCTAATTATAAATAAAAAAAAAATCTACATGACACTGGCATTTCACAAGTAACAAGTGTTTTCTATTAGGTGAACCACAAAGGAAAGTTATGATATCAATCAAGTGTTTCTTATTCAGTTACGTATATGACAAGTGACTCCAAGTTGTTACCTTCGCGTTTAAACTAAACTTATGCTTCCTCGTACATGCTGATGGTATATTTATATGATCTAGAAGTACCGGGCACAATAACTTATGCTTCCTCGTACATGCTGATGGTCTATTTATATGATCTAGAAGTACCGGGTACAATATAGCACATAGTGTAGCTTTTATAAGTGAAGTTGTGAAAGATATTGCAAGTGACAACTAATTATGCGACTACTACTGCGACATGTTGCCGAATTCAACAAAGCACCTTACAAGTTGTGGGTGTACACTGAGATAACAACTTGGTTAGTTTCATAAAGAGGTGCATCATTGGTATAGCTGATTAAACTCAATCAGGTCCGGTGATCTGGCCCGGCCTGGAAAAAAGCTCAAAAAATTGGGTTTAAAAAAAAAATTTGGACGAGTTTCGACAAAAAACTAGATCTAAATTAAAAGTCAAACCGGACTCCGACAAAATTTTAAACACAAAACCCGACCCGATCCGAGTTGTAATATATACTACTATTTAAAAATATATATAATATAATATATATTTAATGTATTTTATATATATAATATATATATATAAGTTTTTATTAATTATTTAATATTTTGTGTTGAATTTTCTTATTTATTTAAAATTTTATTTAGAACTTTATTATTTATTTAAATTTTTATTAATTATTACTCCGAATTAAAAACCGAGCCGGACTCCGACAAAATTTTAAGCCCAAAACAAAACCCAACCCGACCCGAGTTGTAATATATACTACTATTTAAAAATATATATAATATAATATATATATTTAATGTAATTTTTATATAATATAAGTTTTTATTAATTATTTAATATTTTGTGTTGAATTTTCTTATTTATTTAAATTTTTATTTAGAATTTTATTATTTATTTAAATTTTTATTAATTATTTATAGAAAAAATAAAAAAAATCGGGTCAGATGGGCCGGGTAGCGGCAAAGCCAGAAAAAATCGGGTCTAACCTGACCCGGCCCAAAAAATAAAAAAATCGGCTTTAGATATTAGAAACAGGCTTAACAGGTCTAAAATTCTTTCCAGTCCCGGCCTGAACCCGACCCACCCGCCTATTTGACCAGCTTTAATTCATTGGTACTCCTTTTATTTTGAGAGGGTATCATACTCTTCTAATCCAATCAATTCATATTTAGTAAATTACTCAGAACCCCCTTGAAGATTTAGGATATTACAGTTAACCCCCTTGTGTTTATCATAATTACTGGTAACCACCTCGAGGTTAAGATATCTTTGACTACGAGCCCCCGAACTATAACTCTATTACCAGGAAGTTAACTATGTGTTAACCTATCAGCTTAATCATATTAGTAAGGTCATGCTGGACAAAAATAACTACTTAATCTACATTGTTATTTTCCTAAAAATGACAACCCTTCCTTGAAAATGCATCTAAAGTGGGATGAGAGAGAGTTAGACAATGTTGATTAAACAATTTTGTTATCCAGTCTGGCATTATTAATGTGATTAAGCTGATAGATCACCATATAGTTAACTTTTTGATCATAGAGTTATAGTTCGGGGGCTCGTAGTCAAAGATACATTGAGGTGGTTACCAATAATTATGATAAATTCAAGGAGGTTAACTGTAATATCCCAAATCCTCAAGGGATGTCTGAGTAATTTACTCTTATAAATATTTTTATTTTAAATCATTTTTTTAACTTAACAACAGTTCACTATATTAAACATAAAAACACTTATTAACATTTTTAAACTGGCCATTGTCGTACATTAATTTGCTTCACCGTCTTATTTTTGTTATTTTTCTTCTTTCTCCTATTTAATATAGGACATTTGGTTAAATATAATTTTTTTAAAATTAGACTAATTTTTCTTGTTAATAGTTTATATAAGTGCTATTGAAGAAAAATTGTTTATACAAAGTATACGTTAGGTAAATTTCAATGTAATTTTTTTTATTTACAAATAAATTAAATCAAGACACTCACACAAATTTTCTTCAACAAGTCTATAATTTTTTTCTTGTAAAATCAATATCTAATAACTTTAATAAGTACATTTGTTTTTCTTTAGTTTTTTGTCCTGCTAGTTTTGACACGGTCAATGTCAAAGAGCTGCATTGTTTAATAAGATTTCTTTCTAAATTCTAGAACCGTGTTTGACAAACACAGTTCCAAATAAATCACTGTTCTGTAATTGACGGGCCAGTCCGTGATTGAGTTTGTGCTTTGTATTGTATTTATTTGGTCATTTTGCCTAGATATGGCATAGATGTTATCGAATCTATATAAACTAAATGGACATATTTCTTTATAAAAAATGGACATGTTGAGTAAAACATAATGCAACGTATTCCAAGATGCACATCAGATCATAAAGAGAAAGTTAGTGGTAAACAAAATTGGGAATCAACATTATTAGTGAGTAGTGACGAAGCACTAGAATATAGATTTTCGGTAACAATAAAAAATCATTAGTAAAAATTAAAATCGTTATTAATCCAATTTATTGTAACCACAAAGTTGTTAGTGTAATCAAAAATTGATTTATTTACTGTAATGATTTTTATCTATTATTAAAAGTTCTGTTGTTATTAAAAATATGAGTTTGTAATATTTATATATTTATTGTAGTCTCGAATATTTTTATCAAGTCTTTAGAATTATCTTTAGTAACAAAATACTTATCACTACTAACAAGTATGAACCATGTAACAATATTTCTTTTTTACAAGAGAACATAATAAATAACAAACACTATGGCTTTGGTTGTTTCAACTTTTTGTTAGAAATTTGGCAGCACTTTTTTTGTACAACTTTTTTTTTTAGTCTATTTGCAGTTATTTTGAAAAGTAATGTTGGTAGCTATAATCCACGGTAGTTTTTTAATTAGTTAATTTATAAAAATGTCCTGGTTTCATTCTTGTTCTTTTTTAACGAATGGCTTCATTATTGTTAGTTATATGCTGCGCATCTATTGAAACATGTATTACATTATAAGAAATTAAACCTATAAAACTGTTATTTCTTTTATTAAAAGGTTATACAATATTATTTATATAATTCTATAGAGTAGTAGCTACATACATTACCAATTTTTAGAATATAATTAAACACACACATAGTTATAGTAAAAAAATGTAGTTCTAGGCGGTGGAAGCTCTCTCTCTTCTCTCATCTTCTTCTTATCATTTTTCTTTTTTTTTCTTCACTTTCCCACCGTTTTTTCTCATCTCTTTTGCTTAGTAGTGCTTCTACAGACTAGATGTTAGTTTGATTAGTCGTACTACTTTAGTTCCTAGTTTCCTCTCCCGGTGTTTTACAGTTTTATCCAACTTGTTTTGCTTTTGGGTTTTATGGGTTCTGGGTATGGTTTGGATATTTGATTTTCCACCATTAGTGTTGCTACAAGTGCTGAAAAGTCCGATCTTTGCTCAATGGAGCTGATGGATGCCCCTCGGTATTTATTGACGACTACTGTTGCTAGTAGAGACGGGATCCACAACGTATGTGAAGCCGCGGATAATGGCGATGATGGTGGTGGTGCGGTGCCTGTGCTGGTGAAGGATGGATGATGAAAACTCTCATGCAAGTTTCTTTACACACTTGTTGGAAGTTAGACATGAGATTGTATCTTTTGTCCATGTATTGGCTTATAATATAATATAAAAGTTGCTGCATTTAAAAAAAAATTAAGCACACACTCAGCTGTCTCATTTGTTAATTTAGGCATTGCTTTTATACGTGAGCCGGAAGTTAGAAAAAAATAGAATAAAATATATGTGATAAAAGGCTGTGTGTTTAATTAGGAGTGATATACAAAAGAATAAACTAATTTGTGTGCTTAAAACTAGACATTAATTGTACTTGTCTAACTTATAATTTTATGTGTTTGAAAAATAGACATTAATTGTCAAATGTGATGTGCATTTAGAGATATCAATTTTTATGGATTGTAATGTTTGGAACAAACTCATACTATAAGTTAACACATAAGATATAAATCCTTTATTTTGTTTTAGTTTGAAGTATAAACGGGATCCAATGGGCCTCATTCTTGTAGTCTTTTTCGCAGAGGATTAGGAAGAGGGCATAAAACATTTGAACTAGTTTCGTGTAGTCAATTTTTGTTAAACTTTGATGCTTCCTTTGAAATAATAACATATAGGTCCCCTTCATTAACAAGCTGAATTAGTTTCATCCGGCTTTGATAATAAAGCTTGTCCTCATGTCTTCCTATCATTTGTCTAACTCAAAAGTAAAATCTCATCTAAAGCCACTTGTTCTCTTTTTATTGGTTAACCAGAGTCAATATAGTTAACCACATATAGCTGAATCAGAAACGCGGCTATCCCCGCTTACCGAACGACGCCATAATACTGCAAAAATGTACGTTTAAGGCTCCGTTCGAAGTTTTCAGCAAACGCAGCAAAACCCCGCGTTCATAACCATCATCTGGTTAATCTGTAACCAATTAAATATTGACATTTGACAGTGACTTTATCCAAAAGCAGATTAATCTAGTCAATCGTGGAGATCGAACAGAGTCTAAGGGGTTGTTCTGTGGCAGCATTAAAAAGCTACTCCCTCCGTTAATTAATATCTGTCGTTTTAGGGTGAGAGTCTTGTTCAACAATATCTGTCATTCTAGCTTTTTGATATACTTTTTACCATTTCTAACCCTACTATTCAACACAAAAATAAATATTATTTAGATAGAAAAGTAAAAAGTAGGGGTACATGCGTCTTTTTTCTACTTTTCTTAATAAGTGTGCAAGTTTCTAAAACGACAGATATTGTTGAACGGAGGGAGTACTATACTAGTTTTTTGTTTAATCCCACTGGTTAACAAATAAGGTAATGCCAACTATGTTTGTGTGAGTCCAGTTAATTTAAATTATCCAACAAACAAGTGACAAATGTCACATTAATGTAAAAAAAAATAGAAGGCCTGACCCCTCCGGAAGACAATTACTGACTTTTGATGGAAGCTTCAATGGGAAGCGAAAAGGGAATATATATAGCAAAGAAAAACGAAAAGACTCCTTTCTTTTCTTTTCCGAGTGTCTGTTGAGCTCTTTACACTAGAGTAGAATCAAAATGAACCAACGCCCCTTTTCAAAATGTACTAGTACTTATTTGTTCGAAATCTGGTTGGAGGCAAAACGGAAGGAGACATATTCAAATTTCTCAAGACCCCATCCACTAAAAACAAAAACCTACCCACCCACCCTCAGTCAAAACCTTATTATATCTGCTTGGTTTCCGACTCTTGCAAGCAAGCAACTGAGAAAGCAAGCATGGTCTGGTTACTACTAGCTTGCTTTGGTTACTCCTCCAAGAAGAGAAAACGGCTCAGACCAGCTCGTCATGTTCACTCCGTCGACAATGCAGTTGATCTTCACGCCACCTATCTCTGCATCAATATTTTTGCTTCTTACTTTCTTAAAGCTTACCCAGGACAGAATGTTCGTTTTGATTTCAGGATCAAGGAAGCTACGAACTTCTAAAGGGTTCACCCACATCTCCGGTAGTTCTTGGATCAGCTCCAGATCAGGAACGCGACTGTAATCCCACCCGTTCAAATCTTAAGATCAGGTATAATTCTAAGAAGAAGATTGCTAGCTGTTTGCATCCTTAATTAATATAGCTAGTTTCCAACAGAAGATGATTGCTGTTGCCTCTTGTGTTGTTCTCAATGCCAGGAGACGTTCTTCATGTGGGAACCAAGGAAGAGTAGTTACCAGAAAGAAGGTCAGGTTTGATCTGAATGTGGTGAAATATGAGCCAATCCCAGCTCACTGTGATGATGATGATGAGAATCAAGATGACGGAATAGTTGAATTCGAAGAAAAAGAAGAAGATGATGATGTGAGTGATGACGACGAAGGAAGCCTTGAGGATTTTCTTCTCGGGTTAAGCGGGTCAAGGATTGTGAGATCTATTCACGGAAATTACAGATACAGCAACTGCTACGAGGATGACGATGAAGAGGAAGAGATCACATTTGAAGCTGATGATGATCTTGACCAGAAAGATCAAGAAGGAGAAGAAGAGGGTATTTGCATTTTTGATCCTCGTGGCGTGTATGATGATGAACTGTCCAACTCGAGTGACTTGTTACCGTCCAAAGCTGCTCCTTACCATGAAAAGGATCCTTCTGCGGTGCAGGATTCTGGCTCGCTAGAAGGACAGAGTGCTCGATCTCAAAGCTTGTACGATGTGATGAAGAATCCAGTTCTGATCCCCATTGAGAATCTCCATCAGTGGAAAACAATGAAGGCAAAAAAGCTTCAGCCGGTGGCTTGAAAATTCAATTTCCAGGTTGCTGAGATCCTGGGTTCTCTGGGTTTCCTTCTTAGTTCTAAGTTTGGAGTGTGAATTTGTTGGCAACAGTTCTTGTAAATCTTCCATCTTTTTCCTGTGTGATCGTGTGCATTTTCGGTTTAAATTCCCTTTTCATTTTCTTCTTCTTCTGATGCAATACAATACAAGCGAATTGATACGACAACATGGACCCTGTTTTCTGATAGATAATCCCCTGAGCTAATACCAACTCCCGGCAACTCAAGTGGTAAATTAATTGCTTCTAAAACAGATACAGAGAAACACTATACACGGACTCCAAACGTGTTGCAGCTTCAAGCTTATTTTTTCAATAACACTTCAACATTTCTACAGCAAATCAAAAAGCATATAAACATCAATATACAAAGGCTCCTAAACGCCAACTTCTCGAATTATTCACAAAAAACATAAGATTACCACATATAAGGTCAATGAAGTAAGTGGGTATTCAGATGTACACAGCCAAGCAATACAACACATCAAAGAAAATCCCTGATGTTTCTTATAATCGGCCTCCGTCCCTCCACCCAGACTAAAAGTTAATCAAGAGTTGAAATCTCAGATTCAGAGTTCAAATGATCAGGCATCAAGGGAACTTCTCTTATTTTTTTTTTCTTTTTGAATCTCTCCAGTCTGTCATTGCTCCAAACAATAGATTAACCTCTCTTATCTACCCTGAAGCAGAGGAGGCCATTAGCATATAAGAGCTGGTTGATCCAATCCATTAGCCTGTATGGACTTCTCAACTGTAAAGGTGGCCAGCATCACATTGCGCTCCGTGCAGAAACGATCACCATATGAATGTCTACGATCAAGTCTACATAATTGTGCAGAAACAAAAATCTACCTCCTCCTCATCACTGTCACTCACATCACTGCAATGCAAATAGAAGGAGACAATTTATAATGACAATATTAAAATTTAATAAAGCAGATAGATTGGACAAAAGATGTAGACTATCCGGATTTCAGGTTGTATTTAGCATGCCATGATTGCTTATCTAATCGGTACCAGGAGGATGATTTCAGACAAAAGATCATATAACTGTATGAGTTGTATTGTCAAAGTAATGTAGAGTTCACAAGCCTCTAGCCAGATCTTGGCAGACAGAAGATAGGCCACACTGAAAAATAGCATGGTTTCTTGTTAAAGATGTGTTGGACCCCTATTTCTTACTTCTAGAAATCATAAAAGACACATGCCAAAATTACCAACATAAATTAGTATTGTCAGTAAATATTAAGATATCTAACAACTTCAGTCAGAGAAACCTTCAACCCTTTAAATGCCTGCACAAGAAACATGAGCCACAGGGAATAGCTATTTCAAGTAAATCAGATTTTTTAAGCTTAACGAAGAAGGTCAGCTACAATCAGTCTTTTATTGTTCCAGTTTGATCTGCCTTTAACACCAGATTTTAGCACCAAAGCACAATCATAAAGTTTAAGATCAGCACAGAATTGGAAAGAACTTCCTCAGATATACCAAAAAGAACAGAACCATATGACTAACGCGTTCCTCCCTTTTTACTCTGAAACAAAAAAAATCCTACCATGCCATTGTTTCTTCCCTTCTCTTTGATTCTTTTCCCTATCCAAAAGCGCAAGTTAAAAAAGTATCAATCATCAGAGATCTCTCACCCTACCTTTAATTCCTCATAGTTCTTATGCATCGTAATAAAAAGAATGCATCTTGGGTTTCCATACTTGACTTTATACATCATATCCCTTTCTGTTATGCCCTTGCAAATCCAACAATAATTCTTCTGAAGATAATCAACTAGAGTATAATGCAACATGAACAAACATCATGCTTGTTTGCTTACCCTACTGTACATAATGCTCCCCATAAAAACTTATCATGAGACCTAAAAGGTTAATGGGTTACTCTTTCTTAGTACAGTATCTTCACCTCCAGGAATGTTAGAAAATATTTTCACTTCAGCTCAACAGGAAAGCGTAAAATACAATCTTTCTAGATAGATTCCTCGAGCCAATAAATCTCATTGATTAGAAAACGATTATTTATTTTACTTAGTAAGGCTGCTTATGGACCTAGTACTAAATCTCATTGATCTATCAACTGAAGCCGATGAGAAACAGCAAAGAGGGAAGGATACATTGAAAGGGAGGCAATGCAGAGGAAAGAATAATAGGAAGGGATATAAACTCATATGATGTAACACAAACATACAGCGTAATTCTTCATTACCAATAATATTTAGTTCTTCCATTGATTTAGCAATATTCAGATTAAAAATCAGCAAGTAATTTTTTTTATATGGAACTAACTTAAAAGCTTTTACTCCTGGCACCAGCCCATAAATAGCCAAAAGACCCTAAACCGGTCATAAGCATGACATGAAAAGAATTAGACGTTGATAGAGGCCTAAATCCTAATAAGCCATTAGATAGTAATCAGAACTCAGAAGTACCATAAAAATTTAACATTCTAATTTCTGCATATGTAGAAAAGCAATCCTCTTGACCTGATAGACGTTTAAAGTCAAAGGCTGAACATGAAAGCTACACTCATGTAATTATGTCCATGATGAAGTAACAACGGAGGGACAGCAAAAGCATGCAGCTTCAAAGCATCAATGAGAAGCATGCTAGCGGGGGTATAAATCTAGTCTTTATTTGTCCTAAATAGTAGATACATGTCAGGTCCACCAGCGAAAAGCACCAGCAATCTCAAGAATCTCATCCGATAATTTGCACAGCAATAGTGTTCTCTAACAAAAGATGGTCAAGTTTTGTGTTTCCTAACACCCTTCAGCAGTGAGATGGAAAGATCAGACTTAATCTTAACACCTAGACATAAATACAGAACCACTAAGACAAATCACAAATCCGCAGCAGTTGATGACCAGCCCAGTCGCAAAATTTATATGTCCATCGGCATTGAGCTAAAAGTAGAATCTGAAAAGCAGACATAATGAGAAACCAATATGAAAAATCAACCAATAAGAAACTAAATATTCTAGAAGCCTTACCTTGGAAGGAATTCTACTATCTCTGCAAGCTTATTCCCATTGGTATCTTTCCACTTAACTTTCCTCTTCCTCTTCGGCTGATCTTTTTCTTCTTCTTGCTTAGCTCCCTTTATATTTCCCAGTAACGACTGAGCCTCGCTATCGTTTACTTTATTCACACCAGCTTCTATCTCCTCAGGCTCTAAGTCAGTAATTGGATTAACTTTAGAGTCTCTAGCACTTGAATCCATCACTAAGACTCGAAATCCTCGACAGTAGGATAGAGAAGCGAACAAGGGAAAAAGTCAGCTTAGAATTGATCCAATAGAAAACCCAAATGAATAAACGCAAAGGATTATGTTGACTCTTGACGGACGACCCAAACAACTCTAACCCCTTCTGATTGAGTCATAGCATGTCCCTTCGGTGAGTAGGAGTAAGAATATGGGCAAAATATCAAAGGAGAAAAAGGAAAGTAAACCCAAAAGCCCTTCAGTTGAAGAAATCTTCAAAGTGACTCTGGGACATCCGCTGAGGGGATTTTGGATGCCACTCAAGCGGGTTCAAAGTCCCCCATTAGAGGATCAGGAGGGGGATTGAGATCATATTTTCCTCAATTAATTATCTTCGATGAGGGATCATAAGATTTTGCCCGAAATGATGCGACAGCTTCGCTGTAGCGGCACAGTAACTCACACCGGGGGTTTTTAGTTTGATCAAAATCTTGGATCGTGAGAGCAACTACCAAATCTGCTAGAATAAGCAGGAATGCTCCAGACAGACCAGAGAAAAATACCCGACAATAACCACAGAGAAAAAGGCCAATTCGGGGGAGGGAAGGAGAACAAGACCAGACATGGAAAAGATGGGGGGAGAAGAGACGATAAATTAGCGATGAAACGCAGAGGTTCCGCGTGTAGATATAACTGCCTAGTTTGTGCGCGCGGCACTTTGATCGTCATCGGACGACGCAGATTCTTTTTTTAGACATCAACGATGCAGATTCAGTTCAAGAGGAAGCGCATTTTTAGCAGATCTAGATTTGCATTTCCCGGTGATTTTAAGTTGAATTATGGGATTTTTTAAGGACTAACACTTAAATTGATGTAAAATCAGGTTTTAGAGCGTGTGTCTATAAACACACCCAATAGAGGTCCATATTCACGTTCAAATTTGCTTTGATGATATGTCATTATATGTTTTGCTAATTTATAAAATGCTATTAAAAGAGAGGAAAGTTATGAATGTTAGTATAATTGTTGACTAGAAGGAAAAAATACCCATACAAGTTATCACAGCACTTTTAAAGTTCATAATATTTAATGAGTGTTAAAAAATTAAAAAACTGACTAAATATATATATATATATAATAAATAAAACTATGTTAGAAAATTTTGATTTTAATGAAAAAACATATTAAAATATTATAAATATTTAAAAATTAAATATTTCTTAAATTTTTTTGTTGAATTTATTAAGTACCATAATAAAATATATATATAAATTTAAAACATAACTTGTTTTCTATTATATGATAATTTTTTAGTGTTACTTCATAAATGATCATTTCTAATTTTAAAATAATATATTTGTAAAAAAACCAAAAGTATACCTGCAAATAAAATATAAAATTTTAAAGACAGTATAGTACTTCAACGTTTTAAAATAATTTAATAAAAAATTACTTGGTAGAAAAAAGGTTATCTTAAAAAAATTCAAAAATTTATCAAAGTGTAGATATTATTTGATAATTATTAATATTTTGTACATTTTCTAAAAGAATTAATATTTTTTCCAAATAGTTTTTAAATCTATTATGTCTTTAAAAATTATATTCCGATACTTAATAAACCTTTCTAAAGATAATAATATTTTATGATATTTTTACAAAATTTTACCTTTATCATTTATTTAATATGTTTTTAGAGTTATTTACATTCTTTTTTATAATATTTCGATTTTTTTTTGAACTTCATAACACTAGTGACATATTGTGAAATTTCAAACAGTTTGTTAAACAACGGGGATAATTTTGTTTTTTTTTCTGTCACCAGTTATAGCGATTTTTCATGAATTTTGGGAAAAAATATAGTGATATTTTATAATTTTCTTTGTTTTCATTAACATTTTATGAATTAGTAAAAAAAAAATATTGATATTTTATATAATTTCCTTTTTTTACTATTATTGTTGTTGTGAACATTCCACATTTTTCATTAGTAAAAAACTTGTTAATGTCTTGTTTTAAATGTACGATCGAATACAATTTTTCTAGAAGAATAACACAAATGTATACGTTATCCTTAATTCAAATCTATATGATGCCCGAAATTTTGTGTATGCATTGTAAAGACATGAGAAGCATTGTTAATTAAGCTGGTCCATGGAAGATTTTTGAAGGCTAAATTATGTAATCAACAACATCCAACCACTTCCAAAAAACAAACATTAAGACTTGCTTCAAAACCCCAAGACCAAATAACAAACCATCGCTAGTTTCTTCATCATTTTAGAGACACAAACAGATAGACCAAAATCAAAGGTAATCATCATTTATACCTAACTTACCGTTATTACAAGGGGGTTGCTATTCACAGTACAAAATTACTAATCACCGCATACAATTTTTTTTTAATTCATATTGACGTTGTACACATGTAATGATGTGTCGTTGTGTTTTTTTTTTCCAAAATGATATCTGAAAGTAAATTTACCGAAGTAGTTTGTAGTTGATTAGTAGTGAATTTTACTAGTTACTTTTTTGTTGGAATCAATACAGAAACCTTTTTTTTGTAAAAAAAGTGTTGGATTACATTTTTATGTGTTTATATTATTAATTTGACTTAAAATTAATTTGTACTGCGAATAGCAATATACTTTACTATTTGTAGTACAAATTTTTTTTTCACCAAACTTAGTTGAATAAGTTTGAATGTTACGGGGAGACACTTTTTTTTGAAATAATAGACAATTGAATGACCAAATTTAAGTCATATGATTAAAACAACAACTAAGTTAAAGAAAAACTAGGTTACAACAACTAATTTATAGAAAAACTAAGTTATAACAACTAAGTTAAAGAAAGACTAAGTTATAACAACTAAGTTAAAGAAAGACTAAGTTACAACAACTAAGTTAAAGAAAAACTAAGGTACAACGTTGATCCAACTATCTAACCTAGATTGTATTTGATGAATCCAAGGTCCGACAGTGTTTGGATCTCTATAAAAGAACCACTGAGGATAGACAGGGGGGAGTGGGGAGTCATCAACCATGCCGAACCTTACGAAATGACCCTGGGGGCAAATTCCTATGTGGATCTCTCCTCTTGGGCTATCACGATCGGTATAATTATCGAGCGGAAGGTATGTGACACTTGCCATACCCCAAAGACAGTAGAGTAGAAAACTACTATCGAAGTGTACTTGTCGCGATCGCCAACCCCATTTCAGTGTTCAGCCATTTCTCTGGAGGTGCTGGCCCTCCTAAATTCCAATGAAGCGCTCTTAACATGTCGTTGTACGGTCCTTCGTTAAAAATGACCTTGTATAGTTGATTCGCAGGTGCTTGATTCTTCATGTGATTGTACAATGCTCTACGGACATCTTTCCACCTTTCTGTTTGCACGTTAATTATGTAGCTACTTTTGGTCGTCATGGAGCACAATTTGATAGAAGAATGGGGCACAGACGCGTAGAAGTTACCATGCCATATCCTAGTAATCTCCGTGATCTACAACGATGAGTAATTCGAGCACTACAGTCCCTCCTCGGCAGAATAAACATAACAACCATGGTGTATTTGGGGCTGGAGGGCGACTACGAGTGGACTTTTATTCATGTACGAAATGATACATCAGTTCGCCGGATGATAGAGAATTACATGGAGTATAATGATTTCATTGTTCATATTCCATTACTTGTTATTTATGATCCTATTCAACCCGATAATGATGATTTTCAACACCAAGAACCAATTTATGAGATGCGACGTAATGTAATAGCACAAGGAATAGAGAGACAAAGGTTAGGAAATAATTAGGTTATTGGTTATTGCGTAATTGATCTTGTTAGTTCTCGTGTTGTCATACTTTTTGGGATTTATAATCTTTGGTAGATGTTTGGATGTGGAATAAACGTGCTGGCATTGATCTTAAGAAGCACATTTGTCAAATACTGATCGTTAAATTTGAAAGGAGCCATGCATTGTGTGACGACACCAAATTCTACCAAATTCTTCTTCTGCCGAGGCCCATAAATATCACAATTCTTTCTCTCAGGCAGCAAGCACAACAGAAACAAAGGCATTCCGGGAAGTTTAGATTGAAGCTGGTCACACATCTTTTCTTTCTTAGGAATTTCTACATTTTGATATATTTCATTTCTAGAAAAAATTTGGCATAGTCTCCCCTGTTTTTCTTATCACCACCGGTTCTAAGAACCTCCACAAAATCAACCAACGGATCATCAACAAGGTCACCAGCATTGTCAGCAATAATTCCACCATCACCAAGTCCCCAGAAAAAAACTATACAACCACACAAATTGCACTAGTGTCTAACACACCAAGTAAAAATGGAAGACAACAAATTGTTCCAAGACGATACTAAGGTTTATTACATCCAAATCCAAGATGACAACCACTAGGGTGCACCATGCTGACGCTGGTAACTATCCCATATGTATAAAGAGCTAAACACATCCTCAAGACCATGAGTTGCAGCCCTTTGTTCTTCTTCTGGCATCCCCTGACGATAATATGACCAGTCCCATGCATTGTTCTCTTGGTAGTACGGGTGTGCAAGCTCACTTGCCTCAGACAGTAGCTGTAACACACTTGGTCAGGTAAGTACACATAAAAAATAAAAGTGATATGTGATAAAGTAGTATGAAAATATGACTTACTAGACAGGGATCTGGACGATGAACTAGGGTGGTCTGATAACTCTCAGGGTTTAGGATCTTCGGGTGTGTATGCTTGGTGTACCAATCTAGGTAGATTGGGTCGCAAGCATGCAACCGCGCATTTGTGGGCGTATACCCTAGAACCAGCAATTTAGGAGTGTTTTCCCACAAACTATACATGGGGGGTATACACAGGTAGGGTGGGGTTTTCCCTCTTTTTCAGACCTTGGGTTGGGTCTAATAGGGGGTTCAGGGATACCCTAAATGTAACCAAATTGGCGCAGACAACGCCCAGGCAAGTATGGCTCATTCAACCCCATAACCTGTATGTTACCTCTATACCATGTGCGCCCTCCATGAACATTAACATTATCCCGACCATAGGGCAACCAATCAATCTACAATGAACATAAATAGTAAGATGTAACCAACAACGAAAGATAAAAATAATAATGGTTCAATGTGTTAGCAACTACAAACACTTACATTTAGAGCAGTCAAAGCATCTAGATGCTCACGATAGCCTTGCAGTGAACGATGATCCTGCACTTGAGAGGTAGATCTCACCCATCTTAGAGCCCAAGGTCTATCATCATTAGAGCGCCAGTCTGGGCTAATCGCTGGTCTTAATGTAGGAAAGTACGCATAAATCCAGCACTGTGCATATACAACACTAGAATGATTAAGCAGTACCAATTATTAATACTCAGTGAGTTATCATATACTAGATGCACATTAGGACACATACCTCAAGTAACATCATAGAACCAACTATCCCAAGCTGGCGATATAACCATGCAAGAGTACCAGCTCCCCATGCATATTTACGAAGCTTGGTAGCTTTCTTCATGGGAGCTACTAACGAGAACAGCTGTGGACTCAGACGACCATTTGATTTTCCAGCTAATATGGTGGTACCGATCAAATGATACAACCAACCACATGCCTGCTTCATTGGGTCTTCAGGTTCATCCCTACAGTGCTGCAACAAGCTCGCAATCGATACAACACCGGTATTCCATAGTGTCTCTGTCATAGTCTCAACATCTTCTCCAAAATCAAGACAATCAGCCATTACCTCCTTCGACATCTCCCCTATCAATGGACGACCGACGATGGGGATTTGCAGTATCATCCACACATCATGCAGGGTAATCGTCATCTCACCGAACGACATATGGAATGAGTTTGTATCAGGCTGCCACCTCTCCACAAAAGCACTGATGAGGGACATATTACTGTATGGCATCGTAATATCCTGTAGGTGCTCTATACCAGAATAATTAAGCATGCTCCTTGCTCTTTTGCAGGTTACTTGATCTTTTGGCCAGCATGTAAGCATCACCCTACCGGATTTGAAACTCAAAACCCCACGATCCTATATAATGACCAATATTCAACACTTACAAAATGTTGTATGATTTAAATGATCAAATTCAGGAGAAGATAGAGAACATACCTTAGTCGAGGTTCATAAGTCAAGCGCTACATGACCCCTGAAGCTAGTGATAACACTAGTGAGTAGTGGACCGCCAGGAACTGGCACCTCTGTCAACTTCCAAGAGGTAGGAATGACTGGAACCATCGCTAGCGCTGCTTCCTCGTCAGTGTCATCCTCCTTATCCATGACTTCATCATCTTCATTATCCTGCTCCTCATCCACGTCGGGTGAGTCCTCATCATCAGCACCACGACCACCGTCATCAGCATGTGGCGAACACTCAGTCATCACATGGTCCTCATCAGCACGGGCGGGTGATGGGCGTGGTGGACGTGATGAACTACCACCGCCTGACGTCTGAGCTTCTAACGGAGCAGTCTGGTGGCTTGCTTCCCCCGAGATATTGTAGCTAGCGTTGTGCAGTGATCTGTCAGACCAAGCACTACTGGATGATGACACCACTGGCATGCGTCTCCTCGGTATATTGAACACCGCCGAGTCATCCTCCGCTACCATTGGTGGTGCAGGTACTTCAAACGTCGGGTCGTTAAAAGATTGACCCGGATGGAACGATGAATGGCGTGCTGCTTCCATGCGGGGGGCAGGATCACTCGGCCCTTCACCAGGAGCACATACACCACGACGATACGAGGCCGTCATAGGCTGCTCCGTACCCCGGTCTTTATTCTTCCTCTTCGTGTATACATTTTTCACTACTTTTTTCAGTCGATCCATCACTGCATACGAATATCACACAGTTATATTCCTCATTCATAACATAAAAATTCAAACATTTATAATCATATCATTCACATTATTACAATTCAAAAAAAAATTCAAACATTTATAAATCAATCACAATATTTATTAGAATTAAAAAAAAACAAATTAAAACATTTAAAAATCATTCACAATATTAGAATTAAAAAATAAACAAATTAAAACATTTAAAAATCATTCAAAATATTAAAATTCAAAAAAAAAAAACTGGGTCGAGCAGCGCAGGTGCTCTACTGCAACCCAGGCGAGCAGCGCCGCTCCTCTTCTTCTCCAGGGTCGAGCAGGCCTCCTACTCGCCTCCATCCACCACGAGCTCCGTAAGTCCTCTCCTCCTTCCTGGTCGAGCCAGCGTGCTGCTCGCCTCCACTGCCTGAACGCGCGCACATACCCCCGAGCCGCAGCACTACTCTATCGCTTCCCATCCGAGCAGCCCATTTGCTCGCCTGTCTCCGAGTAGAGCAGCCGTGGAGCTCGATCGCGCCCAGGTAGAGCAGTCGCGGAGCTCGCCCGCGCCCAGGTAGAGCCGCGCTCCTGCTCGCCCAGTTTTTTTTTTTCAAAATTTTCATGCCAATTTCAAAACTTTCATGCTAGATCTAGCTCAATTGATGTTAAATTTCAAAAACTAACAACAAATTCATACTCAGGACACCCAAATCTATATGTTACAAAAAAAAATCAAAAAACTAAAACTCACCGAAAAAATTTTCCGGTGGTGGTGTCGCGGTGGTTCGGCTGGTGGTCATGGCGGCTCCGGCGGTGGCTCCGGTGGCGGCTCTGGTGGCGGCTCCGGCAGGCAGAAGGGAGGATCAGATGGGAGAGAGAAGAGAGGAGAGAGAGTGAGTAAGAGAGAAATGAAGAAAATAAGGGAGGTTAGGCTACATATAGTCAGAGCATTTTTTACCCGAAATTGACGTTTTGAACTACAATTTCAGTACGACGTTCTGAAAGTGTAACAATGCTTGTAATTTAGTCAAATGTAACATAAATTTCTTTAACTTTCGTGGAGTCGCAATTATAACGTTAAAACGCAATTAACAAGGGTTAACGTCGTTTATTACAATTAAATCCTTTTTCACCCGAAATTGGCATTTTTTAACTGCAAATTCAATACGACATTCTGAATATGTACCAATGTTTGTAATTTAGTCAAACATAACATAAAATGTTGTTTTAATTACGTGGAGTCAAAATTATAACATACAAACGTAATAAATATGGGTTTATCGTCTTTTGTTTCAATTAGAGCATTTTTTGCAGTTTACACTAAACAAAAGATTTTTGGAAAAAAAAAACACAGCGACACATCATTGCA
>CM041777.1:27490089-27528471 GCA_023374045.1 Limonium bicolor | reverse complement strand
GTGGAGTGTCACAGCCGCTATACCCGCTGACACTGGATGACCATCTCTTCAATATGTTGCTGTAGTTTTCCTTCTCCTTTGCTGCTAGATCCTCCGTTCGATCTGCCAATGAGTTCAGTTTGTCCATCACCCTTTCCTCTGTTTCAGCTGGTAGTATCTCAAGGTTTCCGTTGTCTAAAATCTACAATACAGGCACCGATCATCGTATATTAATTATTCAATTAGCAAGTAAGATTAACAACGTATAATGTAGCAAGCTTAGATTGATACTCACCAATTTGAATGCATTCTTCAAGGAGGATCGGATGTAGGACTCAACCAGATCTTCAGACGAACTAGATTGTTTAGTTTATCCAAATCACCATCCTCTTCATCATCGCTACCCGCCTCTTTCCCCTCCAACCTCGTGACATCCTCTTCTAGTATCTTTTTGGCCTGCATCGCAAGCGGGAGCAAATTTTCAATCACCGTAGCAGTGACATTTCCCTTAGGGAAACCATGATGGTAATCCATGAACTTCTTCTCCGTCCAATCAACCATAGACTTGAGGACCGACCGGAGAGTCTTCACATACACACCATCGTTAACGTTATACATGGTTTTTTTAGCATCCCCCGCGACCTCATTCAGCATCGCGAATGCGGCACATAGCAAGTCAGGCTCCACCTGCCCAGTGAGAACATACTGGTTGAACAGTACCCAAGTGAAGCAAACATTGTGCACCTCCTGGCTGAGAGCGAGCGTCGGCCATGTCTTCTTCATGAGGTCAATGAGCTCGTCGACTTCGTCAAGCATCACCGTCTCGTCATTGAGGTCAAAGAGTGATTGCAGTAGAGTGACGTAGATGTGGATGTTTAAGGGGTAGCCGTCGGCCCAATGGCAGACGTTACCGTTGTTGCTGGTGGTGGTACGGCATGCTAGAGCAGCAACACAAGTGCATAGAGAACGCAATTCGTCGGAGGTTCTGCTCGTGTCTATTGGTTTGGATTCAGAGGCGCTGCGGATAATATCTTCGAGCCTGGTTACATGGTGGGTGGTGGTGGAGTCGTTAGGGGAAGATGGGTGGTGAATGAGGCCAGCTTCGAGGACTCTGAGCTGGCGGCGCTGCCAAAAATGGTAGTCGTTGCTGTCGATGAACTCGGTGGGTTTCAGGTTGCGAATTAGCTCTAGAGGTAACACCATTGTGTCTGCCCCTCCTTCCCGCCTACAATTACCAATCTCTATGTTATTAACTAATTAAGAGATTATTTGATTATACATGATCGGAAAATTTGACAAATTCTTCAAATAAGGTTGTAACATTTTATTTTAATCAATAAAGTTAATTACGTATAACATTATTTAATTGCCATGAATCATGAATGAAACAACGAGCAACAAATTAAACTAGTACGTACGTACTTGACCAACTAGGGTGCGCATGAGGGTCTTACGAAGCCGGTTATCACTTTGTTCAGTAATCCTCATTTGGATCCTCATGATCTCAGCAGACGTTAATGGTTTTCTTATCGGTATCGTC
Organism: Limonium bicolor; assembly: GCA_023374045.1. NCBI lineage: Eukaryota > Viridiplantae > Streptophyta > Magnoliopsida > Caryophyllales > Plumbaginaceae > Limonium > Limonium bicolor. The sequence continues at coordinate 27,526,952 of CM041777.1, read as the reverse complement.
CTGGAAGGCACTGGGAACGACTGTTGTTGCTGAGACTGAAACTGGTTCCCTCCTTTTGGGCTCAAAGGCCCAAAAGCTGTAGTCGGAGACCCACCACGCATACCGTTACCATTACTATCACTTGTTCCGGCATCCCTCCACCAATGCTAAGTCTCCTAGTGCATTGATGTGCTACCCTCTTCGATTGTGGTTTCAACCCCAACGCTCGCTTTATCTTGCTCGTCGTACCCATTCCTCCAACACCAGCCGGGGATGAGAATGATGTGGAATTCCTGCCATTGTTGCTCTCACCGCCATCCTTGGAATTACGGGAGGAGTAGAAGGCAAGGGCATGCCGGCCACCAAAACCAGGGCATGAGCGACATGAAGAGAAGAAGATCTCGAAGGCAGCCTCCCTTATGTCGTCTTGATCTAACCCTTTGGTTTTACTGAAGGGCCAAGAGAGGTCGCTTTCAGGAGAAGTGAAAGGTGAAGAGTTGCGTTTTGGGGTGAGGTTGACAGGAGGGGTTGGATCGAAGAAGGTGTCCGGAGTGATGGATAAAGCCCATGGCGGCGCTGATTCGTGCCGGGCATGGCGGGAAGAACTGCGGAAGGGGCCGCCCATCAAAATTAAATTCCTACGTTATAAATTGTCCACTTTATAATCCTTCTTTGATTTTGATCCCGTTTATCATCTTCCACATTCCTCCTTACATTATTATTAGGAAGAGATGAGGAGAAGGAAGACAATAGCTTTCTCTCTCCTCACTTGAAATCAAACAAACAAAAAAAGAATGAATTATTTTATTCAGGCGAGAGAGGTGATCGGAAAGTTTAGAATCAGATGGATAAAAGATTGGAAATTTGTTAGAATAGAAGATGACAACAAAGTAACGTGTCAATGAGGTATGAGGGGAGGAAAGAAAAGAAAAGATAAGTTTCATGCCGAGAAAGAAGAGGAAATTCGTGGTAATTGGGGTGACGGTGAATACCATGTCTGATAGCCTTTAATTCTCCCAAAAATTAGATTTCTCAAAACCATTCCCAAAAACTAGGACACAAATTAATAGGATACTTAATAATTTAGTAATTAATCAACTTAGCTCATTAATAAATCGTATGAACTCATGGACAAAACTCTTTCAGTAATAATATGTACATATTCTTCATTCATAAATATTACATTATCTGAATTATGTCCTTGTGAGTAGTAGAAACAAAATCTCACCAAGTCTAGTATCTTTCTCCCTTCGACGGCGGGAGTAGTTATAAAGCAATGGAGATCGAGAGAAGAGAGAAAGAATTAATGTTGTATTGATTTACGGTGTGTAGAGACTGATTACAAGGATATTTATAATAGCTGGTAAAATATACTAAGACATTAATAATTGGGCTTTATTTTATCTCTTATTACAAATGGGTTTCTAATAGTCAAGATGGGCCACCGGTTTAGTATTCCTCTAATATTCTCCCGCGGTCCCAAATAGTCGGTAGTTGCGATTCACTAGGAAGAAAGGCGATTTCGAGACTGCCGTGCGAACCCGCTCCCTGACGAAGAAGAAATCAACTTCCACATGCTTGGCAAGGTTGTGCGAGACGGGTTTTTGAGCAAGGTAAATCGCTCCAGTGTTACCGCGGTGCAAGATTGTAGCTTTGTGCAATCGAATCCCTAGCTCGACTAACAGTTTTTGAATCCACAGGGACTCAGATATGGCGGTGGCGAGTGCTTTGAACTCCGCTTCGGTGCTGGACCGAGCCACCGTTCCTGTTTGCGGGAGCTCCAGGAGACTAACTTGTCTCGGAGGTAAATGGCAAAGATGGTGGTGGAGCAGCGGTCAAGGCGGTTTCCAGCCCAGTCAGCGTCGCTGTAAACGTGGAGGGAGCCAAGAGCAGTGGCTGGGAAAAACAACCCTAGATCTGCGGTATGTCTCAAATACCTCAATAATCTTTTAGCTGTTTTCCAATGTGTTTCCCTGGGTGCATGCATAAACTGACTGATGTGGTTGACTGCAAAATTGATATCTGGCCGTGTAAAGGCCAGATATTGTAAGCTTCCCACTAGACTGTGACACTGGGAGGGATTTGGGTAGATGAAACTGGTAGAGTCATATAGGTTTTTGTGTCTGTAATGGGTGTAAAATAGGGTTTGGATGTAGACATGTTGTGACGGGCTAGAATCTCATGAATGTAATGAGTTTGTGAAAGTTTTAGACTAGAGGAATTTCGTGTAGCAGTTAGACCAAAACATGATGACGGGGGTCTAGGTATTTAATGGGAAACTCAGTGGCTAGGGTTTGGATTAGAGATGTGATGAGGGATAAGGACCTGCCAGTAATGAGAATATCATCTACATAAAAAGAGGATGTAAACTTTGGTAGTGTGGTGAGTGTAGGTAAATAGAGAGGAATCAGCGTGAGAGTGCTTGAAACCAATATGAAAGGATAATTGCTTAGTCTAGAAAACTAAGCCCGTGGATATTGCTTTAAGCCATAGAGAGTTTCCTTTTGAGCTTACGAACATGATTAGGTAGAGCTTTGTCATTGAAACCACTTGGTTGATTCATGAAAACGTCTTCCTCTAATTCCCCATGGAGGAAGGCATTGTCTACATCCACTTGATGAATAGGCCAATTTATACTTGTAGCAATTACAATGACCAGCCCGATGGTGGTAACCTTCACTACTAGGTTGTATGTTTCAAAATAGTCAATTCTTTGGGCCTGGTTAAAACCTTGGGCAACCAAACGGGCCTTTCATCTTTCAATAGATCCACCTGCATGCTTTTTAGTTTTTAGGATCCACTTGCATCCTAGAACATTCATCTTAGGACAACGGGGAACCAACTCACAGGTTTTGTTTCTTATTAGAGCATTATACTCTTGTTGGATGGCTTGCCGCCATTTAGGGAACTTCATGGCAGTTGTAAAGCACGGTTATTCTGGTATTGTGGGGGTAGTAGTGGAGTTAAGCCAAGGAATGGTGCCATCACTGTATAGCTTAGGTTTTAGGCTATTGGTTTGGGCACTGGTAACCATGTGGTGAGTAGGTGGTGGCAAGGGGGTGTAGGTGAGGCAGGGAGAGTGGAATTTTTAGTAGGTGAATCTGTAAAAGTATGTGAAGTTGTAGAAGTAGGTGCATTTGTAGAACTAGGGTGAACTGGATGAATGTGAGATCAAGGGTGACGGAGGGGTAACTGGGATTGAGGGTGATTGATATGTGGGGGCTAATGTGATGGTAGGTATAAGAACATTGGTGGTAACACTGTGAGTCTCTGTGGGGGTTTTAGAGATGAAGAGCTTAGATTTGTGTAGAAAAAATGTGTCTCCAATAAGGACACGTCTCTGGAAATGTAGAGCCTGTGGGTGAGAGGGTCATAGCATAGGTATCCAGTGTCGCTTAAGGAATAGCCAAGGAAGATGCACTCTTTTGATCTAAGGGATAACTTGTTGCTATTATATGGTCTTAGATTAGGCCAGCAACTGCAACCAAATACCCTTAGATGTGTAAGAAGGGGAGGATGATGATACAACCTTTCAAAGGGTGTGAGATAGGTAAGGGTTTTTGTGGGTAATTTGTTGATTAGGTACACAGCTATAGAAACAACATAGGGCCAGAATTTCAGAGGGAGCTGGGATTGAGAGAGAAGGCATAGCACTTTGTCTACAATATGTCTAATTTTGGTCTCAGCAGATCCATTCTAGGGGTGGGAATGAGGACATGTAAATCTGTGGTTTATGCCATGTTTTGTTGTAAAAGGTTTAAAATCTTTGAATTCTCATCCCCCATCTGTTTGAATTGCCTTAATTTGTCTTTTGAATTGAGTCAGAATGAATGTATAGAAATGAGAAAATACAATGAGGGCAACAGATTTATATTTAAGAGGAAATATCTAAACGAAACATGAAAAATCATCAACTATAAGTAAAAAATACTTATATCCATCAGAAGAACAGAGTGTGCATGTCCTTATAGATCTAGGAATAACAAATCAAAATTATCATTAGATCTAGAATTGCTGGAAAATATGTGGAAGAGCATGCATCTTGCCTTGACAACAGGAAGTGCAAAGTTCATGCTTAATGTGTTTAGAAACAGGAAGATGTAACTTATTCAAAGTATAAGTAATGATAGGAAACTAGGATGCCCAAGCCTCTGGTGCAAACTGGACTAGGAGTAGCAGTGGTGTGGTGTAAGGTATGAAAGGAAGCTGAGGCAGAAGGGAAGAGATAAACTCCATCTTTAGAATCTCCGCTGAGAAGGGTCTCCTAAGTATTGAGGTCCTTCACAACAAAAAAAATCAGAATGGAACTCAAATAAACCTTGTTATCTTAGCAAAATTTGGTAACGGAGATGAGTTGTTTCTTTAGAAGATGAGAGTAGATAATATTCTGTAAGGGAAAAGAGTGAGGAAAGTGAGTGAAACTACCATGCCCTTGAGCTTGTATAGCCATATTTGAACCGTCCCCTAGGGAAATAGTCTCAGTGCCATTGTAGTCTGTACTCTGGAGGTTTAGTTTGGCAAAATCCCCAGAAAAATGATGAGATGCGGTTGTGTCTGCTAGCCAATCTGGAGTAGTGATAGAGGCAGTAGCATTAGCACTGAAGTTGGCTGGAGGGCGAGGCTGGTAGCTTTGATTAAATCTATGGTAGCAGATAGAGGCCTCATGACCTCTTTTGCCACATATATGACATTAAGGCCTAGTGTCGTTATGGCCAGCAAAATTGGTATTAGGTCCAGATTTGGTGGTTTGAACCACAGCCCGAGTAGATCTGCCTTTTCCTCTTTGTGAAGTGTTTCTTCCACTACAATTTGTGGATCTATAATTGTTGTAAGATTGTTTTTGTTTGTTGTTTAGGAGTTTGATTGTAACACCCCCGTCTATTAAGCCTAACTCTTACCATAATCGCTTCGTAACATTAATTAAAAATACATTAATCGCAACATTCGCAGCGGAACACTCTCACTAACTAGGCGGGTGTCACAACCTTCCATCCAAATACTTAGCATCCATCCACAGTGATGACGAGATTTACACAACTCATAACACTTATCAAATGCATCACGAACCATCCGACCCATAAGTAAATCCATATAATTCTAAGAACTATTGAGCAACTATTAAGATTCATGATATCAACCCCATCACTTGGCACATTTAATACAATGTCATGGTCTGGGAAACTCCTACATATACCGTCTAATCAAAATCAGAACCATACCCCATCCCGCACTCCGGCGTCAATCATTGTACACCTACAAAAATGTGGTTGCCAAAAGGCTCAGCACGAGACTGAGTATGTTGAACTATATGATCCTAGGCCCCATTAGGCCACATGAGTTGATTAGTCGTCTTACCATGCTATTCAATTTTCATGTTGTTCCGGTTTACAAGTATATAAAGCTGTAAGTACGGAAAGAAAACATTTAGCAGTTCATACATAACATTAACATAACCATCCAGTCAAGTACACCGTATACATAGAAATCATCCATTCAATCCTTAAAGAGGAATATATAATAACAACATCGAAAGTCGTACTCTCATATGTTCATTTACCATCACTTGATGCCCCGTTTCCACTATCACTCGTATTATCTTATGGGTGCCATGTTAAAGGACAATTCCCCATTAATACTCACCATGTTTAATTAAATTTTGGACAGTGGTCCTCAATGCCAATAATCAGAGATCATTGGACTACCTGAGTCTTGTGAGAGACGTCTATATGGCCGTATCCATATGCCAGACAGCAGCACCCTCTACCAACCGATCTAAGGCGATCAATTGGATTCCTCAATGAGAGGTTCCATACTTGGATCCTCTCTGGTGATCACACTGCGCAACCTGCTGGAACGGATGCAGACCAGGCTTTCCCGTACATATACCACACCACCATACCATCCACCACTTCTCCATAGTTAAGCGTTTTAACCAACTCGTTTGTTTTAGTTTTTGAGTTCTTATGGAGAATTCATTTTATTTGATGCCTTAATAGGTCTTACTCATACCTAGAAGTCATCTAGGTCATATTCATGTTCAATGCCAATGCTCTAAGATCGGTAACACCGAATCTTTTCCTAAGTTTTAAGTCTTAGATAGATTGAAGTAATTTTCGACCAAGTCGTACTTCGTTATATTCACCAACCTTGCTCGTAGCATAAACGTGATGTACAAATCAAGTAATCCAAAGGGCGTCGCGCACAATATAAAAACGCTAGCTTATCGAGCATACAATATCATATAAGCACATGCAATAAATCACACATATCTTCTTCAGCAATTAGCACACAAATGTCTGAACCCAGAGAATCCATCAGGGGTTCAGACCATAGAATCCAACATACCGTACACCGAAGTACAATGCTAGCGTGACGATACACGCTTGTCCTCAATCACCCTGAACCTCGTCCTCTAGCATACGTCCTCTAATGCCCTCAACTCTGGGATACAAACTACATATTAGCTCTCTGTAATACAGACTAATTCGGTATCCCGACTAGTCACTAATCCCCTTAGTAATTACCCCTTGATTGTTCACGTTTATCATTCAGGGTTTAAACAGTTTGGCATTAACTAAATCATCCTCTAACTGTATTGTAATTAACATGTAGTATTTATTTACTTAGGATTTAATCCAAATAACCTATCTCATTTATTCATAGGTTTATTATCTCATCTGTGTTTTGCAGTCAGTGTTTTGGTTTCCGCAGTCAGTATAAAAAAAATACAGTCAAATTTTTAAATTTTGCAGTCACCAGGATACAGTCAGTATTCCAGAGTTCACAGTCGTAAAAAAAAACCGAGTATATATACCCCGAGGCACCCTATCTCACTCTCCACGCTCTCATTTCTCATTTCGCTCAAAAAATCTCATTTCATAACCTCTCAAACGCTCTCCTCCGGCCGAACTCCATTTCCGCGTTTAAGGTAAAAAATTTCACGCATATTTCATTGTATCATATTATTCTATGATTAGGATTAGTTTTAGTACTGATTAACGGTAATCAGAAGTCAATCTAGCATGAAAATCAAAAAAAAAATTTGAACACATTGATCCGTCCGTAAAACGGACCGCCAAACATACCGTCCGTTTCAAACGGTCCATAACGGACGAAATCAAAAGGACAGTGCGTTTGGACGTCCGTTTTACGGACGGAACAATTGGTCCGTTTTACGGACCAGTTTTAACGGTCCGGTTTGCGGACAGATTAAATCGGTCCGTTTTGCGGACCATATTGTTCTGTCCGTTTTGCGGACCTTATAGTTTTGTCCGTTACGGACCGAAGGAATTTGTCCGTTTTGCGGACCAAGTGCTGCTGTCCGTTTCGGACCACTGAAAATGGGTGACTGATTGTTTTTTTTATATGTCTTTTTGTTTTACAGATGAACCGAAAGGACAAACAAAAAGCGGTGACTGATTGTTCTACTTCAAAGCCCAAGAGAAAGAAGGTGACACGATCTGCGAGGGAGGAAATGGAGGCAGAGAGACGGTCCAAGATGCTTGCAGACCGACCATCAGCAGGACGGTCATTTGCTGCCTCTTCTTCTCACCCTGCTGCTACTGCTTCTTCGCGTTTGTCTCCTGTTCATCAGGAGTTTGCGTCACAGAGGAGGTTCTTGTCTGATGGTGATGACGATGACGATGATGACGATGACACCGATGATGATGATGTGGACGAGCTGACGGTCGAACATCAGTTAGCCATTCCTGTTGCACCTGAGGCTAGTCGGGGAGAGGCACCAGATGAGGGTCGGATGCCCACCGATTGGTTTATCACTTCTGAGTCCGTCCCGATTCCCGGTGGTCCTTTAGATGCCGGCCTGCTACGAAGCTTTGGAGGACATGTTGCACTTGATGTGTGGCAAGGAGTGGTATGTATCTCTAACTTTTTTTATTTAATGTTATTAGACTTATAAAAATGTATGAAAACATAATTGTTATATCTCTAGGAGCGTGGATGTTTGACATTTGTTACTAGAGACCCTTTACTGGAAAAGTGGCATGCTGATCTCCTATACCTCGAGAGGAGTAAGGAGGTAGTGAGAGACAGTGGGTTAGCGCATCTTCACGATTGCTCCCACGGATATTTTGATTTGTCATTGATATCTGCTTTCGTGGAGAGGTGGCAGCCAGACACCAACACCTTCCACCTACCTTTTGGTGAGATGACGATCACTTTGCATGACGTCTATCACATTATAGGTATATCTATAGAGGGAAGTGCTGTTGCGTTTGAGGTCCCTGAGGAGTTGCTTGGAGGTGCATCACCGCCGGAGCTGACTTTGGACCACGCGCTGTCTGCAGTCGCTGAGGTGGTAGGCCATTCTTCGGCTAATGTGGTGAGGGAGCAGGGGTTCTACCACAAGGGTGGCGTCCCCTACAGTAAGGTCAGGGATTGGTGTGGCCACGCAGATGCCACGTACGCCTGCAAGGCTCGTGGCTATCTGTTCTACTTGCTCGGATGCACATTATTCCCTGACAAGGGGAACGACAGGATGCGCCTCTACACTTGCTGGCCCCTACAGGACATCGACACCATCTCAGAGTACGCGTGGGGTGCTGCTACACTCGCACATCTCTACAGACAGCTCGGTGTCTCTTCTCGTGCTGAGACGAAGACCATCGTTGGGTGTCTTACCCTACTACAGGTACAAACCGAGAATAATTTCATTTGCGAGCATGCAAAATTAAAATTGTCAATAATAGTGCTAAAAGTTTTTAAAATTTTACAGTGTTGGATCTATGAATATTTCCCTGGTATTTGTCGTCGTCGGATGGTGAATACCGCATCACCTGTCCCATCTGCGGCGAGGTTTTCCAGGATTGAGGGTCTACATATTTCAGACCACAGTCGGCTCGTGGAGTATCGACGACGTTTGGACGCCCTTACACCCGACCAGGTATGGTCCCATCACTTTAGAACTAATTTTTTTTAATTATTTATCTTGTTAGCATTAGTTGACAAATAGAGAAAATTTGAACTATAAGGTTGTGTGGAGCCCATTCGGAGAGGATGCATGGGGGGTCCAGCAGGGTCGGTCCCGATGGTTTGGGCATCTACACATGATGGATATAGTTGAGCCCTACCATCCGAACCGGTGTATGCGGCAGTTCGGCAAGGTCCAGATCATTCCCTCCACTCCACCCCTATGGCCATATACGTCGGTACGGAAGAGGATGACCCAAGACTACATGGTTTTACCATGTTGCATCCCCGGCTATGGAGCAGCCAGTCCAGCATGTATGCGACCGAGTTCGTACACGCACGAAGCGCTTCCCCGGGTGATGACGTGGAGGCAGATTACCTCGACTGGTACCTCGCTCGCACGCATCCGAGACTCATCCCTTCTGGTCGAGCTACAGCCCTGCCTCCTGATCCGAATGTAAGTTGTTATATCTTTTCATCTGCACAATATATCAATCAATTTGTACAAACTAACCTATAAATGTTTTATATGTTTACATCCACAGGTCACGCTCACGAGCATTGCGCGGCTGATGGAGCCGTACTACCCGGCCCCACACCCCGATGGATGGCTGGCGCAGATGCCTCCTGATGACTTGTCCTAGTTTCAGCATACGTTCGATCAGATGTTGGCACAGGTCCAGCGCTTCCAGATCTTCGAGCAGACTCAGAGGGGGGTGGTAGAGGGAGGGGTCGTAGAGGGGGTGGCAGGTCAGGGGGGTTTCTATGCCACCATCTCGGAGGGGTGGTAGATAGTGTTAGTTGTTTATCGTCTGAGACGTGAATTTTTTTGTTGTTGTTGCTTTTATTGTACTTATATTATATTTTTACTGTTGTTGTATTTAACTTTTATTTAACTCTTGTTACGATAAATGCTATCAGACTGTTACTTTATTTACATACTGTTTTAGTTAAGAATCACATGATTATATGAATCTTTCGTGTATAAATTAAACTTTGTAGCTCAGTAAACGGTCACGAAAATAAAGTAATGTCAGTTGATCGCTGTAATAGTCACTTATTCATATATAATCTTCTACCAGTTGGATTATTAATAACATTCTTTATTAGTTGATAGAGTCTAAACTAACAAAGACAAGTATCTTTTTAAAAAATTTCCTCTTCCATAAATATTTCTTTCATTAGGAGATTGACTAATCTAACAAAAATAGTATCTTTTCCATATAAGGTATATTTATAAAAAAAGAGTATCGTTTGGAAATACTACTTATTCCGTATATGTTAATTAAGATTTTTTATTAGTTGATAGAGTCTAAACTAACAAAGACAAGTATCTTTTTAAAAATTTTCCTCTTCCATAAATATTTCTTTCATTAGGAGATTGACTAATCTAATAAAAATAGTATCTTTTCCATAGAAGATAAATTTTATAAAAAATAGTATCGTTTGGAAATTTCTTCTTCCATAAATATTAATCAACATGATATTTCATTAGGAGATTAACAATGTAATAAAAATAGTATCTTTTCCATATAAGGTAGATTTAAAAAAAGTATCGTTTTAAAATACTATTTTTTCCGTATATGTTTATTTTTATAAAATATTTATCTGGTTTGGAAAACATTATATATAGAGAGTAGATATGTGTCAAATTATGCAATTCAAACCACAAAATGAAGAAGAGAAACAATTCAGACTCAGAAGAAACACAACAAACTGTCGGAGATAAAATACGAATTATCCTTAGCCAGAACAAGAAACGACATAGGGAATCGCACAATGATGAAGCATTTGATTTGAACAAACCATTGAATGAAGAAACTGGCTTTCTGGATGATCCTGAGGTAATTTTTGATCAAATTCATTAATTTTTAACTAATCAGTCCGTTTTTAACATTTGAACCGTCCGTTTTACGGACTATTTGATTTGTGTCCGCTATTGTTTGTCCGTAACGAATCTGTTGAATGCGTCCGTTTTACGGACGAAATGTTTGGGTTCGTAACAGATGTCGTCAAACCGGTCCGTAACGGACGCCAACTCATTTGTCCATTACGGACGACTTTGTTAATTTTGCAATTTTCTTTGTTTGTAACGCATATATTCTCTTACTTTTTTGTCAGCCTTCAATCCCACCTCATCACTCCCCTGCTCATGATTATCCGTTTGAGCTTCCAGAAAATGAATGGATTGATACTACTGATGTGTTTCAAACCAATCGGTTGTTTCCTACTAAGCACGCTGTTGTGGAAAGGGTGGACACCGTGGGGCGGCAAAAGGGTCGTGAGTGGATTGTGGTGACCATAGTTCAGACCAGTACAGACGACAGAGTAGTACTTACATGTGAGCGGTGCTGGCATTCACGAAGACGCCAAAGTGATGATGATCCGGTGTAGCGAGGTTGTACCTCCTCAAAAAAGTGCTCGTGTCCATTCCGTATACACGGAAATCGCACTTATAAAGGATGGAAATTGGTTGTGAAGGATGGACGACACAACCACTACTTGCCTAAGGGGCCAGAGGGACATTTTGCTAGACATCCACTGACAGATGATGAGTTGAAAGCGGTCCGTCAATTTCACAAGGTAGGTACTCCCCCACGTGAGCAGTGGCTGCACTGAAGGAGCAAAATCCGGATCTATTCATTGACATAAACTACATTTACAATTTGAACAAGAAGTTGACGAAGGAACATAAGGGAGGACGCCCGGTTATGCAAGTGCTTGTTGATGACCTTCAGGAGCACAAGTATCACGTATTCTGTGAGGGCCGTCGAGGTTTGTCCCTGTGACCATATCATTTCATTGTTGTTTAACATTTTCAAATTTTCATAATATTAATGTATATGTTTTTATTTTATACAGACGATAAGGATGTCACCGGGTATGTCATGTTTGCTAGCCCAACATCAGTCAAGCTTTTTAATGTGTTCCCATATGTCGTCATTATTGATGCTACATACAAGACAAATGTGTATAAGATGCCGCTTGTAGAGATAGTTGGAATGACTTCTGCTGGGAAGAATTTCAATATTGCATACGCATTTGTATGTAGTGAGGACGAAGCAGGGTACAGTTGGGTGCTAAACAACTTGAAGGAGCTACTAATTAAAGGACGTGAGCCATTAGCATTTGTGACCGACACAGAGCTTGGTCTTATGAAAGCTCTCCCTTCTGTTTTCCCCCACGTGTCTCATCTACTCTGTCGTTGGCATATTAACACCAACGTTGATTTGAATGCAAAAAGGTTCTTCCATAAGACGGGAGAAGTGGCTGAGGCGACAAAATATTGGTCCAAGGTAGTCAAGAGCCGGACGGAGGTACATTTCATGGAGGAGTATGCACACATGAGGAAGGTCTACGAAATGAAAGGGAAGCTTGACTGGATAAATTATCTGGATGACACTTGGCTCATTTACAAAGAGAAGTTCGTCGAATGTTGGACAAATTCAGTACCACATTTTGGAAACTGCACAACTAATAGGTATGCGTGATATACTTATGTTTGTTTGTTAATTTAGTGTGTTGTTCATTTTGCATAACACAATCATTGAAGCTCTTTAACGTTTATTGTCATAGAGATGAGAGCTCACACACAGCACTCAAGGTGTGGCTTCAATCTTCCCAAATGAAGTTACACACCATATTCTTCAGGATTGATGGGCTTCTCAAACGTCAATACAATGGATTCTTGACGGATATGGAGATGTCCAAAGACAAGATGGCGCACGAAGACTACTACCGTCTGTTTCGAACAATTCGCGGACGAGTCAACCACAAATGTTTGGTGATCCTTCAAGAAGAACTGAAGCGTGGCAAAGAATTCAAGACGGATGAGCAGCAGTGTGGGTGCACATTACTTTACACTCATGGTCTTCCTTGTGCACACTTCTTATACAAAGTTATGGAAAGGAATGAAAAACTTACACTAGATGTCATTCATGACTTGTGGAAGACGATAGATTTGGATGAGGGAAAATCAATGAAGGAAGAAACTCTAACACAACATGAGGAGAACAAAGTCATTTTGAAATCGTTAACCGATGAAGTTCTTCGTCTAGACGACCATTTGATTGTTCAGCGTTGTGTTAGGCTCATGCAGTCAGTGATTCACCCTGGTTTGTCGTTCGATCTTGATGAGCCTCCTGTTCAAGTTCCACGTGGAAGACCAAGGCAACATAGTTCATCCACGCGAAGGTTAAGACTTGTTTAATAATTTGTTCCACACTTTATTTTTTAATGATTATTTAAACATTTTGGTCATCGTTATCAGGTTCAAGTCAACTCACGAGCGCATGAAGAAAAAAACAAAAACAACAAGATTGGGTGCCGATGAGAAATCAGCTACACCGAAGAAGACAGCCTTGGTACCATGGCGTGATATATAAGACGGATTTCCATTTTCCCATCTATTCACAACCACAGTTCACGAGCAATTTACACGTTACAAGAACGTGTCCGGTGACGGCAACTGTGCTTTTAGAGTGATTGCAGATTGGAGGTATAAATCAGAAGAAGAATGGAGAGGAGTACACGCCTCCATTTACGAGGAGCTAACTCTACCATAGAGCAAAATTTGATGGGCTGATAGACTAGGTGGTATCTCCGATGTAGAAAAAGAGGCAGACATGGTGTTTTGGACAGGAGATGGCTTTGCGCCGCCAAACAAATGGTTTTGCACCACGATAATTCCGCTGGTATGCACCAGATACAACCTTGTTATGATATATATTGATGCTGAGATCGGTAAAGGTTTCACATGCCTTCCATATAGAGATCACAACGATTGAGGTTGTACATCACCGGAGGTGCTATACATGTGTCATGTCGGTAATCATTTCAGACGTGTGGATATGACAGATGATTCCCCTATACCACCCATTTATTTGACATGGGAGAGACTTAAAGATGACTCAGTTGATGGTTGGCATGAGCCATATCTTCAGCGAATCGCACTTTGGATGGAGAAGTATCCGCTACGCCCACGTAATACTATGGTGTGATTTTTTTTTTAGTTATTAAGGAAAGGATACACACGATCCTCATATTTTTAAAACGATACTCTTTTTTATAAAATTTACCTTCTATGGAAAAGATACTATTTTTATTAGATTAGTCAATCTTCTAATGAAAGAAATATTTATGGAAGAGGAAATTTTTTTAAAAGATACTTGTCTTTGTTAGTTTAAACTGTATCAACTAATAAAGAATCTTAATTAACATATACGGAATAAGTAGTATTTCCAAACGATACTCTTTTTTAAAAAATCTACCTTATATGGAATACTATTTTTATTACATTAGTTAATCTCCTAATGAAATATATTTATGGAAGAGGAAATTTTAAAAGATACTTGTCTTTGTTAGTTTAGATATAATCATGTGATTCTTAACTAAAACAATACGTAAATAAAGTAACAGTCTGATAGCATTTATCGTAACAAGAGTTAAATAAAAGTTAAATACAACACAGTAAAATATAATTAAGTACAACAAAAGCAACAACAAAAAAAAAGTCACGTCTCAGACGATAAACAACTAACACTATCTACCACCCCTCCGAATGGTGGCATAAAACCCCCCTGACCTGCCACCCCCTCTACGACCCCCCCTCTACCACCCCCCCCCCCCCTCTGAGTCTGCTCGGAGATCTGGAAGCGCTGGACCTGTGCCAACATCTGATCGAACGTATGCTGAAACTGGGACAAGTCATCAGGAGGCATCTGCGCCAGCCATCCATCGGGGTGTGGGGCCGGGTAGTACGGCTCCATCAGCTGCGCAATGCTCGTGAGCGTGACCTGTGGATGTAAACATATAAAATTTATAGGTTAGTTTGTACAAATTGATTGATATATTGTGCAGATGAAAAGATATAACTACTTACATTCGGATCATGAGGCAGGGCTGTAGCTCGACCAAAAGGGATGAGTCTCGGATGCGTGCGAGCGAGGTACCAGTCGAGGTAATCTGCCTCCACGTCATCACCCGGGGAAGCGCTTCGTGCGTGTACGAACTCGGTCGCATATATGCTGGACTGGCTGCTCCATAGCGTCGGGGATGCAACATGGTAAAACCATGTAGTCTCGGGTCGTCCTCTTCCGTACCGACGTGTATGGCCATACGGGTGGAGTGGAGGGAATGATCTGGACCTTGCCGAACTGTCGCATACACCGGTTCGGATGGTAGGGCTCAACTATATCCATCATGTGCAGATGCTCAAACCATCGGGACCGACCCTGCTGGACCCCTCATGCATCCTCTCCGAATGAGATCCACACAACCTTATAGTTCAAATTTTCTCTATTTGTCAACTAATGCTAACAAGATAAATAATTAAAAAAAATAGTTCTAAAGTGATGGGACCATACCTGGTCGGGTGTAAGGGCGTCCAAACGTCGTCGATACTCCACAAGCCGGCTGTGGTCTGAAATATGTCGACCCTCAATCCTGGAAAACCTCGCCGCAGATGGGACAGGTGATGCGGTATTCACTATCAGACGACGACAAATACCAGAGAAATATTCATAGATCCAGCACTGTAAAATTTTAAAAACTTTTAGCACTATTATGACAATTTTAATTTTGCATGCTCGCAAATGAAATTATTCTCGGTTTGTACCTGTAGTAGGGTAAGACACCCAGCGATGGTCTTCGTCTCAGCACGAGAAGAGACACCGAGCTGTCTGTAGAGATGTGCGAGTGTAGCAGCACCCCACGAGTACTCTGAGATGGTGTCGATGTCCTGTCGTTCCCCTTGTCAGGGAATAATGTGCATCCGAACAAGTAGAACAGATAGCCACGAGCCTTGCAGGCGTACGTGGCATCTGCGTGGCCACACCAATCCCTGACCTTACTGTAGGGGACGCCACCCTTGTGGTAGAGCCCCTGCTCCCTCACCACATTGGCCGAAGAAAGGCCTACCACCTCAGCGACTGCAGACAACGCGTGGTCTAAAGTCAGCTTCGGCGGTGATGCACCTCCACGCAACTCCTCAGGGACCTCAAACGCAACAGCACTCCCCTCTATAGATATACTCATGATGTGATAGACGTCATGCAGAGTTATCGTCATCTCACCAAAAGGTAGGTGGAAGGTGTTGGTGTCTGGCTGCCACCTCTCCACGAAAGCAGATATCAATGACAAATCAAAATATCCGTGAAAGCAATCGTGAAGATGCCCTAACCCACTGTCTCTCACTACCTCCTTACTCCTCTTGTGGTATAGGAGATCAGCATGCCACTTTTCCAGTAAAGAGCCTCTAGTAAGAAATGTCAAACATCCACGCTCCTAGAGATATAACAATTATGTTTTCATACATTTTTATAAGTCTAATAACATTAAATAAAAAAAGTTAGAGATACATACCACTCCTTGCCACACATCAAGTGCAACATGTCCTCCAAAGCTTCGTAGCAGGCCGGCATCTGAAGGACCACCGGGAATCGGGACGGACTCAGAAGTGATGAACCAATCGGTGGGTATCCGTCCCTCATCTGGTGCCTCTCCCCGACCAGCCTCAGGTGCAACAGGAATGGCTAATTGATGTCCGACCGTCTGCTCGTCCACATCATCATCATCGGTGTCGTTGTCATCATCGTCATCGTCATCACCATCAGACAAGAACCTCCTCCTCTGTGACGCAAACTCCTGATGAACAGGAGACAAACGCGAAAAAGCAGCAGCAGCACCAAGGTGAGAAGAAGAGGCAACAAGTGACCGTGCTACTGATGGTCGGTCTGCACACATCTTGGACCGTCTCTCTGCATCCATTGCCTCCCTCGCAGATCGTGTCACCTTCTTTCTCTTGGGCTTTGAAATAGAACAATCAATCACCGCTTTTTGTTTGTCCTTTCGGTTCATCTGTAAAACAAAGACATATAAAAAAAACAATCAGTCACCCATTTTCAGTGGTCTGAAACGGACAGCACACTTGCTCCAAAACGGACAAATTCCATCGGTCCGTAACGGACAGAACTATAAAGTCCGCAAAACGGACAGAACAATATGGTCCCAAAACGGACCGATTTAATCTGTCCGCAAACCGGACCGTTAAAACTGGTCCGCAAAACGGACCAATTGTTCCGTCCGTAAAACGGACGTCCAAACGCCTGTCCTTTTGATTTCGTCCGTTACGGACCGTCTGAAACGGACGGTATGTTTGCAGTCCGTTTTACGGACGGATCAATGTGTTCAATTTTTTTTTTTTTGATTTTCATGCTAGATTTGACTTCCGATTACCGTTAATCAGTACTAAAACTAATCCTAATCATAGAATAATATAATACAATGAAACATGCGTGGAATTTTTACCTTAAACGCGAAAATGGAGTTCAGCCAGAGGAGAGCGTTTGAGAGGTAGAAATGAGATTTTTTGAGCGAAATGAGATCGTGGAGAGAGAGATAGGGTGCCTCGAGGTATATATACTCGGTTTTTTTTTATGACTGCAAACTCTGGAATGCTGACTGTATCCTGGTGACTGTAAAATTTAAAAATTTGACTGTATTTCTTTATACTGACTGCGGAAACCAAAACACTGACTGCAAAAATGAACACTCGTTTATTATTTATATATAGTACACACATCCATATACAAACTATATGTTAACTATATCCTTGACTTACAAACATTTATTTCTCCTTTCAAATTATGAGTTGGTCAACTTGACCTCGTTGGTCAATTAAGTTGACTTGGGTAATTATGTTGACTTGGTTAGTTTATCCAAGTACATAATTTTATACAATGCTATAACCCTTGTAATATATAATTCACTCCTCATTTAATATGTTATACTTTAACATAGGGGCTCATAGCTAGTGGGTCATAATTTATCTTCCCACCTTATAACCTCTCTTATTTAATATTATATGGTTCCAACCATATCATATAATCCATTAACTTCATATTCTTATATGTATAAGAATTATAAACTCATTTATTAAATGATATATCTTACCATTTATGTAAGGTAGTCAACCTTACTTGATTGTGTTAACTTACACAAATTCATACTAAGATTATAATTCTAATGTAATGTGACATTATATAGTATATTATTAGACCTCCAACGTCTAATTAATATCCCACCTTACTTTATAACTTTATTATTCCACCATGTGTACTAGTTTCATTAATGACATTAATACTTTATAATTGTTATAACATTTATAGCATTATGACCATAGCTTAAAATTCAATCTTAACTTCTACTTACAATACATAAGTTTTAGTAACCACTAATATCCTTAATGGTGTTACATTACTTAGCCAAATAACTTCAAACCTTAGAGTTCAAATTCAATTATACTATATCTTATAATTTGATTCCTCTCTAATCTAGTATAATCAAATCCTCCTTGTCTTTAGTTTACTAATATGTATATACATATATTTCCCCTTGCTCTATTAACCAAAATCTCAGTCCTTTGTTTATATATTCTTACACACACATATATATATATGTATACTCCTTTTGAATTAAATGTCATACTGAGTGACTTTTATCCATTCAACCTTGGTGTACTTATAGTGACGCACTTGTTCCTATAATTGTTATCGTTATTAATGACATTATATCAATTCTCCATTAATTCCAACTTAATAATTCAACCACCATTATATAATTCCACACCGTTGGATCAATCGTCCAACCCTTCAGTTATATTTATATATGTATATAGAGTGTATATATATACTTATGTGGTTGTCATAAGTTTCAAGGTCATACTTATATTATATTAATACCCTTGACTTAATATACAACTCTTACTATATATATAAGTATATTCCCGTAAATTTAATGTCACAAGAATGTATAGATTCATATCTCCTAGTCTTTAATCCATCATTATATGTATATAAATTCTCATATAGATATAGAAGTTTTCATATATCTAATATCAACCTTAATACCTACCAATCAATACCGATTTAAATAAAATGGTTCCTTAATTATTTTAATCCATCGCTTAATCAATTTACCAAAACACACATTACAACTTACTAATTCACTACTTATTAGTTTGCCCAAATCAATATCTCAATCTCTATCTACTTCTAACATGGGTTTAAGACCATTACAAAATCTAGTCAAGTGACTAGAGCCCGATTTGACAAACTTCCCATTTAATTTCATTATGACTAATTTTAGGTCCCATCTTTTCCAACTCTCTTAAGTCTATCTCTATTCATCAGGCCCAATTGAAACCTAGACTTGGGCTCAGCCCAATTAGAATTCTATTTCTTCTAACTTTCCTTGAGCCCAATTCAGAATCATGTACTTTAAGTTTTGGCCGATTTCTAATTTTACCCTACATGAACTGTGAACTTCCATATTTTCCTTCTATCCCTTGACCCCCTTTTTTCTTTTGTTTTTCCAGAATTACCAATCGCCAGTAATTCTTAACGAGTCCGATATTATGCCTTCACCCAAAACTTTTCTAACTCACGCTTATACCCTAATTTTAGAAACCCCGGTTTTCCTAAATTTACGACCTTGACCAAACTTCATCTTAATTTCCAGAAACTCTATTTAATCAACTGCAAACACTAAATTCAAATATCGAAAAGCCTCAATTCGATTCCACCCCAAATTCCTCAATTGGAAACCTAAATTGATTTTAATTTCTATAGTCAATTTCGGAAACTCTAAATCTTTTTGAATTTACAATTTTGCCCATATTTCCGAATTCATTTTCACCCTCAATTTCCCCAAATTTACAATCTGCCCCAAATCAATTAGCCAGAAACCCTAATTCGTACAAAAACCCTAATTTCAGGTTTCTTTCCCAATCTAATTTTTGAAACCCTAATTCGATCCTAGAGTCACGATTTTATGCATAACAATTCCACTTGCATTTTTGAAACATAAATCGATTTAGGGTTCTAGTTTTGCAAAACAGAAACCATATGCACATAATGTTCAATTTTTGTACAACATTTCGCTAGGACAACGGCTACACTAGCGCCGAAAATCAGAGAAAATCGAAGAACAAAACTTCCTAAGCTTCTGAGTTCTAACCATAGTTGAAATTGGAAAGCAAAACAGAAAATAAAAAAGGAAATCTACCTAGCGCGGATCTAGATTCGGCCTCCTCCTCTCTCTCGGTTCCAAATAGAGCTCCATATCCGAACCCCTTGCTAATACTCGACTCGCCTTCAGTTTGAACCAAAAGAAGAACAAAAATCTAGAGTTAGATCTTTTTTTTGTTTATGATATCTCGAATTAGTAAGTAAGGGAACAATGAAAGAGGTAGATCTTTTTACCTCTGCTTCAGTTTTGACCGGAAAGGAAGAATTCACCATGACCTCCTCGGTTCTTCCGTAGATCTAGGTTTTGTTTTCGAAACTTCAGAAAGGAGAAGGAAGGGGAGTAAGACTAAATTTCGTTTCGAATGCAGAGGAAACCGAAACACTATGTTCAATCTTACTTTTTTCCCAGGTTCGGTGGTCTCCGAGAAATTAAGAGAGGCGCAGAGTTCGTAGATCCTTGTTCACTAGTCCGCCAGTTGGGGTTTGAAATCGTTGTGAATCAGGAGGGGAGCAGAGGAAGGAAGAATGTGGAGCTTGTATATTGCTCGCCAGTTTAGAGTAGCGAATGTGGGGGAAAACAAAAGAACAAGTGGAGGAATGAGGCGGTGTTTCTTGTAGTAGAAGAAGGAGGAAAAAGTGGAAATGAGGTAGGGTTGGGAATTACCGTGATATAGAGAATGGAGGCGTCGTAATTCGCCAGTTAGGGTTGGAGCTTGTTCGAGCGAGTGAAGGGAATGAAGGGAGACACGCGAATTACAATGAGTTGGGAATGAAGAGAATGGCCACTTTTTTTTTCGTTGATTGGGTCGGGCACTACAGAAGGCGAAGGAATGGCTGGGCTGGGATTACCATGGATTAATGAAGACTGGGCCGGTCCAGTCCTTTGGCTGGTCGGCCCATATATATATATATTTGTTACATTTAATATATCGTTTCTAATTCATTTTATACTCGTTTTGATGTCGTTCGTGACACGTTGTTATGTTTAACGAGACGAATCTTTTTATAACTTCAAATTTATACTTTGAAATAATAGTAATTATTTTTATGTATAAATTATATTAATTAGTATTTAATTTATAATTGGCTTGTGTTTCGCCAATTTAGGCGAAAATGTGACGTCTTTTATTCCGCCTACTTAACCAATGTTGCAATGCCTCAAAATGACCCAAATAACTTATAAGGTGTCTAAGACCTCATTTTCACTCCTAAAATATTTGTTACATGTTTTCCGATGTAAACGATTAATTATATTTTCGTTTATATTTCTTTCGCTAAACCTCCTCAGTGGCATTTTTAAGCTTCGTTAATGTTTCCTAACGACTTCTCAGGGTTTATATCAATATAATATTATTCCCTTTTTACTTATTTAAGGATATTTAATTCCTTAATCTCTCATTAATTACTTTTATTTAATTAATTCATGATTAATAAAGTAATTACTATATGGGGTATTTCATTGATTATGTGGAGTTAAGAGAAAACTCAATGGTGAAGTCATGTTGTGTTGAGAGAGTCATGCCTCAGTAGAAAGCATAAAACCATAGATTTGGCTAGGGGTACATGGAAGAGAACGTGTGATAATAATGGAAACGAGGGAGGAGTAGTCGTGGGGTAGGCCTTTTAAGATGTAAGTTTGAAACTATCGATCAGTAACAATGTGTCCAGTGATAGACAAATAATCAACCAAGGATTTAGCTCGGTTAAAGTAGGTGGTGATATTTTTAGAGGATGTTTTCTAGACAGAGGAACCAGATGGTGAAGGTACAAGAAAAGGACTAGTGAAAGTAAAACATGCTCCCCTCTCTCCTCCTTCCCCTCCCCCCCCCAACATTAGCCACCTTCTGTAGCCGTAAACACCACAAAAAGCCACAACCACCCCACCCTAATCCGCAAAAGTCTCCGCCGCCTTTCAACTACCTAGACTAGCTAATACGAGAATCAACCTCCACATCATTGTCGTAAACTAATACATGTAACTCCAAAAATCACCAATCCGTACCCCTTCTAGTAGTTAAGACCGCCGAAGCCCATGGGGGAGGAGGCGGAACACTCAACAGTGTTCGTGGACAACTTACACGAAGCAACTTCACTGGAACTTTATGGAGAATTTTTCAACCACATGGGAGAATAACAAATGTACACAGACCTACAAAGAGACGTATAGCTATGAATACAAGATATGTATTTGTGGGCTTTGAGTGCAAACAACAAGCAATGAAGGCAATCGACAAGACTAATGGCCTATGGGTGGATGGAAGGAGGATATCCACACAGATGGCTAAACCCCTTAGAAGGGCAAGGAAAATGAGGAATGCACCCAAGGCTAACCACCAATCGCAGGCCTACTACTCATCTCATGAGGAATTCCCCCATGGGCCAATAAACCATGGAAGTGATAATCAGACAGGTCGATCGGAATCTGATGACAAGGCAAGTGGTCCGATCAAATTGGCACCTTCGAATCTACTCATCCCCATACTAGAGGCAAGCTTAATAGTGACGACGAACAAAAAATTTCACGGAAGCAGCTCATGAAATCTTTAAGCTCGATGGGTGAAGTTAGGCACGTAATAGCTAAACTCCATACTCATTCATCGTCATATTTCAAGACGTGAGAGCTAGAAACCGATTCTTACAGGGTGGAAAATGGAAGTTGGATGAGTGGGAAGTGGAATAGTGGAAGGAGGATAAAATCGAACACAAACGTATAGAAAATGTAGCAGTACAAGGGCTCCCACCCCAGGCATGGTGTGAAACGTCGGTTAGGAATATCTTGAGTAGATTTGGCCATGTTTTGGAGATTGAGTCGGATCTGAGCTGCCTCCCAGCAAATCTCAATGTGTTTGTGCTAATTGAGACGCGAGTTTCAAAATCCTCAATGAGGAGGTAGAGGTGATCTTCGATAATATGGTCTTGATAGTCGGGGTGGTTGAGGTCTGGACGGAAGATCTGGGAGATAACCACACAGAGGCAAACATGCCGATGTCGGTACAGGTGCCACCGCCAACGAGGGCGGAACTAGCAACGCTAAGATGAACTGGATAGAAGCTGGAGAGCCTTCGCCACCCCCAACTAACGATCTCGAAGTAAGGCATGCATTAATGTCTAAGCTCCCCCGAGACGCCCCCCTGCAGACGCTTGAAGCAGCGCCGATTGCAATCCCAAGGGAAGTTGTTAATTATGGAGAATTATGGCAGGTGGTATTTGAAACTAATAATATTCAGCAAAAAAAGAAGATTTATGCTTTGGAAGTTGGGAAATTTTATCGGAAAGAAGATGGTTGGACATTGTCGACGACATATGTATGATGGAACACTTTTGGAAAAGTGGAAAGTTATCAGAACTCTTGAAGTGGCTGGAAACTATCGGTACGGGCAATAGTAATGTTGTGCCAAGTGTGCAAAGCCTAGTATTAACTAATGGAACGTCAGATGGTGAGTGGGGCACGTGTCAAGATCAGGAAGTGGCACGAGAAAATTGCGGTCAAGAGGATACGTTCAATGTAAAATCCTCTAACTTTGTCTACACTACATCTGCGGAGCCTAGTCAAGATCGAGTGGTGGATAGCCCATCACTCCTTCGAAGCCCAACTGTTGAGAAAATCCAAAGCATGGTATCCTGCGGATCGCCAAATAATCCAAACAATAGCTACCCCACTCCTGTGGGTCCTGAAAATATCCCAGGTATTGATTACATGTTGACTTATCTCCTCAGGAACACCGGTCGAAGAACTTGGAGGACGATCGAGGTTACACGAAAAGATGGAAGAAAGGCAATTACTCCATCTCGTATGAAGCAAAGAAGTGTCTTAGATACGGCCAAAGGTTGCAGGTCTCTTACCCATATCCAAGCAAATCGTTGGCAAACTTGGACCGCATTATGAGAAGAAACCAAAAGGGGGCGCATTCACAAAAGGATGAGTACAGGAGTAACATTCTTCATCATACAAGGGGCAAGAAGGGCAGATATGGGTAGTAGTGAAGAAAGAAATCTGGAAAATAAAAGTTGTGATGGCGGGTCTCTTGGAAACCCATCTCACCAAACTGTGTAATAAGAGGCGAAATCTTCATGAGGCAGACCAAAGAACGGAGTGGACGGAAATATTCGTAACGGGGCACTCTGGTGGTTTGATTATAGCTTGGTCCCCTAATGACTTTACGGCAAAAGAAATGGCGAGAAATTATCGGTGGATTGCCATGGAAGTTGTGATTATACTGCAGGACTTTACGGGTTTAATTATATTTGTATATGGCCATATAAATCCAAATGACAACAAAGAAGTCTACCAGTAACTAATCTTATTAAAGGGCACGACGTCACTACCAATGGTGGCTATTACGCATTTAAGGAAGTTAGAAATGGGACTGATCGAAAAGGTGGAAATTTGAAGTGTGGAGACTATTGTGTGTCTGATATGGAAATGAAAATTGTATCCATATGGAAATGTAGTGCGCATTTTTCTGTTGTTTTTTTTATGTGTGTTGAAGTCGAGGCTCCACTGGCTTGGGGTCCTCTCATTGGCTTGGAATTTTCCTAGCTGTATTACCATGTAATGGTACTCTACTACACTTGTAGCCTCGTGATAAAAAAAGATAGAGGCCAATTGTAAGTGTAACTGGCCAACTTGAGCATTAGTGAAGGCTTCAAATGACTCATGTAGATAGGACCACACCTGAGCTGAGGTAGAGAAATTCACCACCTGGACGAGAATAGCTTCATTGAGAGCGGTAAACAAAATTGTAAGGGCTTTGATCATGTTGCTTCCATAGAGAAGCAGCAGGATTAAGTTCATCATTGTCCATCAGATCTGGACATGGAAAACTACCATCAACATACTTGTGCAGATTTGTTCCTTTGAGAAAGGAGATTAGGACCGCCTTTCAGATCCAGAAGTTAGATTCATTAAAAATGATGAGATTAGCTGCAGTGGATAATATAGATTGTGTGGTTGGTTTTGCAGGTTTCTCAGCTTGGTGTTTCAACAAACAGTTGGTGGCATTGGTTTCTACAGAGGTGGATCTGGCAAGGGATGATCTTGGAATGGGGGTGGCGGCCATAGGGAAGAAAAAAAGGATAGAAGTGACTTTATAATATTTGAATTGGCTCTTATAAAGCAATGCAGACCGAGAGAAGAGAGAAATAATTATCGTTGTATTGATTTACTCTATGTGTAAAGAGACTGATTACAAGGATATTTATAACAGCTGGTAGAATGTACTAGGACATAATAAGTGGGCTTTATTTTATCTGTCATTACAAATGGGCTTCTAATAGTCAAGATGGGCCACCGGCCTATATTCCTCTAATAGTAGTATTCTCCCTTTAGCGGGAGGTGGTCGTTGTTTAATTCTACTCCTCTTCCCTTACTTTAATATTTGGTTCTTGCTGTTTTAATAGAGTAAAAAATTTATGCTACTTTGGGAGCTTTCCTTTAATTTAGCCGAGGCTGATAGATGGGGACAATAATGAACCGTGTAGAAGAATGTAATGACTTTGTATTGATGTGTAACTTCTATTATATAAATAGTAGATATACATTATAGGGTTTATTAGGTACTGTAATATGGACGTTACAAGTACTGGAAATGGGTAAATAAGCCATGGGCCCAAGATATCTCTTATTGGGCCTTTATGCCCCCACGTTTAATCCATCGAGGCTGTGTAGCAGAGGTAGATTTGACTGAAATTGGAGAAATGTAGAGGAAGATAAAGGCTTGGTTAAGGCATCAGCCAGTTGCTGTGTCGTTGGGATGTGATCACCGCCAGGCTCCCACTTTGCACCCGCTCATGAACGAAAAAATAGTTGGTGGCGACGTGCGTCATCCACGAGTGAAACATTGGATTTCGGGAAAGTGATACCAATTATCACTCGATTTAGATATGAACAAGTTAGGAGATGTTACATTCCTAATTAACCTAAGTAAAACACTTAGGAACGAGATTCGGGAATACCGATCTCTAGAGCTTGGACTCGAACATGAATATGACACAGACTACTTCTTGGTATTTGCGTAAGGCCTCGAAGGCGGTTGTATTAAAATGAATTCTCCAACCTAAGATTATACTTTAGGTAATTGATTACATAATTAATAACATAATGGAGGATTGGTGTATGAGATGGAAATTCAGTTTAGTATCTGACTACTGGTTACGCATAGTGATCACTAGAGTTTAACACCCGGATCGGGTCTACTCTTGTTAAATTCCAACGAACCTACATAGATCGTTGGTCAGAGTGAACTATTGTTGGTACTTGGCTCCGGCCATTTAAGGACGCCTCATTTGGCAAAGTGGAAGTCTCGATATCTACTGATCCTTGGCAATATGAGCACCTTCATGTGTGGGACGAGTGTCCATTAAAAGATAAATACGGGTGTCCTAACATGACACCCAGCTGATGATAAAAGTGAACACAGTGATTAATAATGTGGCCTTGAAGGTTGAGTACGAATACCGCTCACTAAAGCAACCTTCACGTTTTACAGCACTTACTCCTATCCTTTCATTATGCAATGTATGATTGTGAAATGTATGGTGCTATTGATTGAACTGTTATATGTTTACTCCCGTTATTTAGTGCTTTCATTATAAACTGTAAAATGAATCAGCATGTAATTAACCTTATGATAAGGTGGCTAAAATGACCTAAGTGACCTAAAGGGTCTAGAATTACACTTTAGCATATTCAGTGTTTTGTTGAGTCTATACGGTACCACATTACAGGGACTTGATCGAGTTATGAAGTTGGAGTACGGGACCTCAGGTAGAGGACTTTTATTTTTTATTATCGCACTTCTCGGACTTATGTTGTACTATTACATTACGGTTGTAAACTCGTGATTTGGTTTAGTTGCTCACTAGTTGTTTATATTCGGTTTATGGATTTAGTGTTGTATACTATGGTAGTGGAATATCTCGGATCATCATAGCGGTTATCGGTTCAATTAGTATGTTAGATGTTTGCTTCTTTACTCACATGGGTGAATAATGGCATGTGACACTCGAGTGAGGACGATTATACTTTAATTTCCACTGCGACGCTTTTCTAATTCTCCTACGTGAGTGACTAATACAAGATTATCGAGAGGGGTGTTACATTGCTTGCTAGTGAATTTGTCGCGGTTCATGCATGTACTGGAAGATTTTATTTACAGCAAAATGTATGTTTGGGTGGGTTAGAGCTAGGTATTGCAAAGATCCTACAATACTGTGGTACTGAGTAATGTTAGGGTAAAGGGGAGATTCTTTTGTGACAAGGATAATAGATGGGGTAAGAGGGGTAGAAACAGGCTTGGATTTGTCCATATCAGTAGAACAAAGAAGGTTTAGGATGTACTGACTCTGTTCAAGTAAGATACCTGAAGCATAGCTGGTAGTGGAAATCCCTAGAAAATAGGATAGACTGCCCAAAGATTTAACAGGAAACTTTTGTGACAGAATGAGCTTGGGAGACTCTAATAGAACCTGAGAGATCTGTGATGAGGATATCATCCACATACACTAAAACATAGGCCGTCTCTTTATTATGACTAAATATAAATAGAGATGGATCCTTGGAGTGTGAGAAAACTCAACGTCTAGAAGGGTAGAGCTTAGGGTATAGTATCACGCACGTGGTGACTGTTTTAGACCATATAAATCTTTGTTAACCTTACAAACATGAGTAGGATAGGCTGGATCAATGAACCCTGGAGGTTGCTTAGCAAAAATAGTCTCCTTAAGATCACCATTCAGAAAAGCAATCTGGATATCCAGTTGCTCAATTGGCCAATTAAATGAAACAGCTAGGAAAAGCACAACTTTGATAATAACTACTTTAACAACTGGTTTGTATGTCTCCAGATAATTAATACCTTCAGTCTATTTATATCCCTGAGCCACCAAGCGAGCCTTTTTGCTCTCAATGGCCCCTATAGAAGTCCTTTTTGTTTTTAATACCCACTTGACCCCTAACTCATTAAGATGAGGATAATGGGGAACCAAGTCCCAAGTATGATTGTGTAAAAGTGATAAGTCAGGAATTTACCTATTTCTAAAGGATCTTTTGATACCAAATTCGTTGCTATTCACTGTTAAATTCCTGTCTTATAAGCATTTCATGCTTCTCGCTGCAACTGTCTTCTGTTATGGGTTTTGTGTGCTTTTTCAGGTTTTTAATCTCAAAGAAACACATTCCCATCACTGTTGGAACACATGGAAAATCAGACAGCAAATTTGAGTCAAAAACAACAGACTCTCGAATTAAAATCAAGCATGGTCCGGGACCTGATTCTGGAGCTAAGTCCCGGACCACATTGTGACTCAAAATCTCGAATCGAATACAGATATGGTCCGGGACTTATTACACAGCCTAAGTCCCGGACCACAATGAGGCAGATATCTCGACTGGATTTCAAGCATGGTCCGGGACTTTATACATAACTTAAGTCCCGGACCACACAATGAAGGGATCTCGACCTGTTTAACACCATGGTCCGGGACTTTATACAGGACCTAAGTCCCGGACCAAACGGCTGAGTCAGATCTGTAGCGCCGCGAACTTGAAAAGAAGAGATTTATCTCTTCTATTATAAACAGCCGCCCATGCTTAATAATCCTCACTTTCCAGACCCTCATGCACTGCTACTACTTTCCATCTTCTAATCCCACTAAGTCAAATTATTTCCCTAAAACCTGCAACAACACTCACGTAAACAACCACTCACAAAGTCCAGCAGTACACCACATGCTCTACGTATTGAGTTCTATAAATAGAACTCAATTCCTCTCATTCAACACATTCTGGAGTGCATCTCACACTCTCCATCCATCTCCATCTCATTTTCTCACGTTCCATTCATCACCATTTCCATTAAACACCATACACCTTCACAAAATCTGGAGAATACAAGCAGCTTGGGTCTACACTATTTCCTGAAGAGGGAGCAGGAGAAAGCACTGATCACACACTAAGACTCTACTGCAGAGTCATAAATCAGAGTTTCCTCTTTCCTTCCTCTTTAATGTTGTTCACGTATTTTTGCAGTATTTTCATTTCCATGGCTGAGTAGTTTTCATAAATTTCGGTTTGCTATGTAATCCAAATTCTGAGGTTCCATTATCTTTGTGATTTATTTTACAGATTAAAGTGTTGTTCCTTATTTATCTTATAAATCTTGTGATTTGGCCAATTACTTGATTTTATCAGTTTATCTGCTTACAAGTGAGAACTGCGGTAGATAACAGACAACAGGAACAACACCGGTTAATTTAGAGACGGTAATTCCTCTAGGATATTAACTGATCA
Source organism: Limonium bicolor (assembly GCA_023374045.1). Classification (NCBI taxonomy): domain Eukaryota; kingdom Viridiplantae; phylum Streptophyta; class Magnoliopsida; order Caryophyllales; family Plumbaginaceae; genus Limonium; species Limonium bicolor. Next base: position 27,497,729 of record CM041777.1, on the reverse strand, counting down.
TTAAACTGGATTATTCTTAAGGCTGTTAGCAATTAGTAAATTTATAACGAGAGTTAGAATTTATTAGTTGTTAATTAGAATTCACCGAGCGGGAGACCGAACGTGAAATATTATGTTCTAGGATTTTAGTCTAAATTTGGTAAACACACTGAAAAAGGAACCGAAGAAATTGGAGGAATAGTAAACCGGAATTTTCCCTTCTCATTAATTCAAAAACATCATTGTTTTGCTCACTGTTACTCTTGCATTTGTTATCCTTGTTCTTATTTACAGTTTGTTTCAGTATTTAGTAATTCAACAAACAAAACCCCCTGTTACTTGAGTTATTTTACTTTGTTTGATCTTAAATATTAATTAAACTAAAACGCTGCCTCCCCTGGATTCGATAACCTGGAGGGACACTTCTAGGAAAACTTGCTATAATCGACCGGTATTCTTGCCGTTAGGTTTTTACCCAACAAGTTAATGGCGCCGTTGCCGGGGAGGCACGGTTGCTTAGTTTGATTTTATTTTTTTGATCTTATTTAATTTATTTTCCTTTTAGTTTGTTTCATTTTATTTTGTTCTTTTTGAAACTGCATTACTATCAGTTATCTGATCTTGGTTTATGGTAAAACTCGTTCTGAAGGAGACCCTGAATTCGAAATCGAACAAGAGATAGAAAGAGTAACAAGAAGGATTCGAAGAGGTTAGAGCTGGATCCTCCAATTGAGCAGGAGGTGTTCCTAAAAGATTCACCAACAGAAGGAATTGTTGAAGAAGAATTAAACAACCCTCAAAACCAATATGGAGAATCCAGAGAGGCACATGAGGGATTACACCCGCCCAAGCGTCGAAGGGCTCACCTCACCAATAGTAATTCCTGCATTACCAGCAGGAGTGCAATGGCAATTCAAAACGCACTATGTTACTATGGTCATGAATGCACCTCAATTTAGCGGATCAATCACCGAGGATCCCAATGTCCATCTCACCACCTTCCTGAGATTGGTAGGAGCTTGTTCTACATCAGCTTCACAGGAGGTGGCTAGACTGACTCTCTTCCCATTCTCCCTGAGGGACAGAGCTGCAGAGTGGCTAAACTCTTTGACACCCAACAGTATCACCACCTGGACGGAGTTAGCAAATGCATTTTTGGCAAAATATTTCCCTCCTTCTCGGATGCTGATGATGAGAGGAGAGATCACCAACTTTAAGCCGTTCGCTGGAGAAACATTATCTGAGGCTTGGGAGCGTTTCAAAGGGATTGTGCGCAAAGTACCACACCATGGCTTGGGAGAGGAGGTAATTTTACAGTCCTTTTATAAAGATTTGGATCATTCTAGTCGTTTGTTGGTAGACACTTGTGCAGGAGGAAGCCTCATGGAGCTACCAATAGCTAGAATCAAGGAATTATTAGAGACCATTGCCAATGCATCCAATCAGTGGGGAGGTGCGAGAACAGGAGAAGCTGCACCGAAGAAAACCGCTGGAGTCTATGAAGTAGATTCAAATACTTTTCTGGCTGCCAAGATGGAAGCAATGTCAAAGCATTTTGAGAAGATGTGTGCAGTGATGAACCCGCAGTCAAATGCAGCAGCCACCCCTGAGGTCTATCCACCTTGTGAATATTGTGGCAGAGGCTCCAACTTGTGCCAGTGTGTTCCACCACAAGAAGAAGCGGCGAACTATGTTGGTAACAGACCGGGTAATTATTTCGGGAATCAGGGCAACCCTGGTTACCACTCTCAGCAACAGAACCGTTATCAAGCTGGTGGTAGCAACAACTTCAATCAGAGACCGCCACAGCAGTATAATCAAACATACCAGAAACCAATCCAGAATCAGCAGACATTGAGTTCCGGTGCCGGAACATCCTCGAACATGGAAGAAGTACTGGCCAGAATGGATGATTTCATCTCGATTAGCGTGAAGAAGTTTAATGAGCTAGAAACCTTCAATCAGGAGCAGAGAACCTTCAATAATGACCAGAGGACATTCAATAGAAATATCGAGACTCAGTTGTCTCAGATATCCCAACAATTGGCTCAGCGTCCTTTGGGTTCTTTGCCCAGTCAGTCAGAGCAGAATCCAAGAGAGTATGCCAAAGCTGTTTTTGCTGTGGAAGAAGATACTCCACTTGTCGCTGCAATTTTACCAGTTCAACAAGAGGCTAAGGACTCCATTAAAGTTTCTGAAAAACCTAAGGAGAGGGAGTCTCCTGAAACTCAACCTTCTTACTCTCTATTTCAAATCATAAAATTGAAGAATCTATTCCTTTTCCTGACAGGTTAAAGAAAAGGGACCTTGATGAACAGCTTGGAAAATTTCTTAAAATTTTTAAGAAATTAACTAAAGATATCCCTTTTTCTGATATGCTTAAGTTAATGCCAAATTATGCTACACTAGTGGTGATATCTTGGCTAACAAATGTCTTTTGCAGGAAAAGGAAACCGCGAAGAAGGTAACTACTAGAAGTGGCAAAGATAAAACTACTGAGCCTGAGGTGAGCATAGAGCAACCGGTGCTGGAGAATGAGCGGAATTATGAAATTACCAGTCTCCTTCACCTACAACCAGCGGTTTTGAAGTTGCTTCCCCAATTCCATTTCCAAACAGAACCAAGCATTCCAAGGAGGATAGTGAGTTCGATAAGTTTCTTACTTTACTTCGTCAACTATCTGTGGATATCCCCTTTGTTGATTTAGTTGCGAAGGTACCTAACTATGCCAAGTATTTAAGGAAGCTTTTATCCAATAAGGCAAAGTTAGTTGAATCAGGAACTATTCAGCTCACAGAGACTTGTTCAGCGATCATACAGAAGCGCTTACCAGAGAAATGCAAAGATCCAGGAAGCTTCACAATTCCATGCAGAATAGGAGACATCGACTTCGACCATTGTCTTGCTGATTTAGGCGCGTCGATTAGTCTCATGCCATACGCTTTATTTGAAAAGCTTGGAATTGGAGACCTACAGCCTACACGAATGACGCTTCAGTTAGCAGATCGCTCGATGGTTTACCCTTGTGGAATTGCAAAGGATGTGATGGTCAAGGTAGAACATCTGTATTTCCCCTGCGACTTTGTCGTACTCGACATGGCTACAGATCCAACGGTCCCTATTATCCTTGGAAGACCCTTCCTAGCAACAGCCGACGCTCGAATAGAAGTTGCTCATGGTACGATCACTTTAAATGCAGAAGGTGAGCAGCTACTGTTTTATGCTGGCAGGTCTTCTAAACATGTTTTGGAAGCTTCTCGGAGTTCATGTCACCAGGTTGCAAAGACACCAAAATCTTCTGGAATTTCTTGAAAGAACAAAAACATGGTCTAGCCAAAGACCGAAAAGACGGGCAGCTCATTGGGAGGCAACCCAATCTCTTTTCTTCTATCTTCTTGATTTTCATTTTAATTCATGATTTTACATGTGCTAATTCCTTTGTTAGCTGTTTTCCTTTAGTTGTTTGTTGTCACAGTGTAGATGGATGAAAGAGGAGAAACAGAGTACACAGAGGAAACTCTTCGGCTGAAATAAACAGGGTGGTCCGGGACATGATACAAGACTTAAGTCCCGGACCAGAGGGCAAGGCAAGTCTCGAACAAAAATTAAGGGGTGGTCCGGAACTTCAGCCAAATCTTAAGTCCCGGACCCAGAGCAACAGCCACTTTCGACCTATTTAAGCATAGCAGTTCGGGACCTCATCCATACCCTAGGTCCCGGACCAACACAGCTTAACCAAAAAAAAAAAAAAATGAATATTTTGTTCTGCATAACTTCTTTTGTTGCAACGCTGTCTGCTGCTTTGTGATATTCAACAGGATTGCCATCTTTTGTGTGTGCGATATCGGAAGAATACAAAGGAGACTCTGTCGCAATTTTTCCAACACTCCTTGGATCTCCCATTCCTTTTCATAAGTGTGGGGACACCCTCTTCACTCAATTTTCAGGGGAGTTATATTCTTTCTTTTGCACTATGCTCATATTCTGGCAGCAATGAGGGCATTGCTTATTTCTAAGTGTGGGGAGGTTCGTAGTAAAAGGGGCTACGCGTTTATTGCTTATCTTCTTTGTTCCCTGCAACTACTAATTCTCTCTTCATTAACCTTTGATGACCCTCCACAAAAATTTTTCAAAATACTTGGCTTTCATTTGTGATCAGAAGCATTGGTTGAGAAAAACGTACAAGTAGCAAATATCTCTGAAATTTAATCTGAGCTTCGGCCACAAGAACTTTGGTTAGACTGCTTGCATTATCAGTTTTTGGTTAAAATTCTTCTATTTCCTTCAATAAAAAGGTGAGACCATCTTTGTAACTATTTTGTTTGAACTAACTTGGGGCTTTGGGAAAGTTTTGGAATGAATGGAAGGAAAGGACAAAGGCAAGGTACTCCTCTAATCTACTCTGAACCGTAACAGGCCTCTCCCATTCGGTAATTAAGCCCTTGGAGTGCCTCATCACTCATCTACCTAAGATCATCTGATCTGGGATAGAAGGCCCAACACCGCTACAAGGATGGGGAGAAAAAGTCTGGGGGGATGAAATGAATAATGCTTACTCAGAAAAATTGGAAGGAAAGTTCTTTCATGCTAAACAGTTTATTGCAAATTCTTCCTTGATTATGAGTATGTGGCAATGAAAGGTAATGTGGAATATGACATTACTTCTTGCCCCTTGTCGTCCAATGAATTGTGGAAAGAAAAAGGAAAGTAAAGCCCTGAGTACAGTTTGGATTAAACAGTTATGATGATAGTCTCATGCATTTGTCAAACTTCTTAACTTCACTGTTTAAGAAAACTTGCAGTACTAACCGTTGTTTCTTATGACTGTTGTTCTACATTAGATTTCCTTGTACACTTCTCCTGATCTGATTGCAGTAATTGCTTGAGGACAAGCAAAGATTAAGTGTGGGGATGTTGATAAGTCAGGAATTTACCTATTTCTAAAGGATCTTTTGATACCAAATTCGTTGCTATTCACTGTTAAATTCCTGTCTTATAAGCATTTTCATGCTTCTCGCTGCAACTGTCTTCTGTTATGGGTTTTGTGTGCTTTTTCAGGTTTTTAATCTCAAAGAAACACATTCCCATCACTGTTGGAACACATGGAAAATCAGACAGCAAATTTGAGTCAAAAACAACAGACTCTCGAATTAAAATCAAGCATGGTCCGGGACCTGATTCTGGAGCTAAGTCCCGGACCACATTGTGACTCAAAATCTCGAATCGAATACAGATATGGTCCGGGACTTATTACACAGCCTAAGTCCCGGACCACAATGAGGCAGATATCTCGACTGGATTTCAAGCATGGTCCGGGACTTTATACATAACTTAAGTCCCGGACCACACAATGAAGGGATTCTCGACCTGTTTAACACCATGGTCCGGGACTTTATACAGGACCTAAGTCCCGGACCAAACGGCTGAGTCAGAGGTCTGTAGCGCCGCGAACTTGAAAAGAAGAGATTTATCTCTTCTTATTATAAACAGCCGCCCCATGCTTAATAATCCTCACTTTCCAGACCCTCATGCACTGCTACTACTTTCCATCTTCTAATCCCACTAAGTCAAATTATTTCCCTAAAACCTGCAACAACACTCACGTAAACAACCACTCACAAAGTCCAGCAGTACACCACATGCTCTACGTATTGAGTTCTATAAATAGAACTCAATTCCTCTCATTCAACACACATTCTGGAGTGCATCTCACACTCTCCATCCATCTCCATCTCATTTTCTCACGTTCCATTCATCACCATTTGCATAAAACACCATACACCTTCACAAAATCTGGAGAATACAAGCAGCTTGGGTCTACACTATTTCCTGAAGAGGGAGCAGGAGAAAGCACTGATCACACACTAAGACTCTACTGCAGAGTCATAAATCAGAGTTTCCTCTTTCCTTCCTCTTTAATGTTGTTCACGTATTTTTGCAGTATTTTCATTTCCATGGCTGAGTAGTTTTCATAAATTTCGGTTTGCTATGTAATCCAAATTCTGAGGTTCCATTATCTTTGTGATTTATCATTTTAACAGATTAAAGTGTTGTTCCTTATTTATCTTTATAAATCTTGTGATTTGGCCAATTACTTGATTTTATCGGTTTATCTGCTTACAAGTGAGAACTGCGGTAGATAACAGACAACAGGAACAACACCGGTTAATTTAGAGACGGTAATTCCTCTAGGATATTAACTGATCATTAAACTGGATTATTCTTAAGGCTGTTAACAATTAGTAAATTTATAACGAGAGTTAGAATTTATCAGTTGTTAATTAGATTCCACCGAGCGGGAGACCGAACGTGGAATAATTCTGATCTAGGATTTTAATCTAGATATTGGTAAACACACTGAAAAAGGAACCGAAGAAATTGGAGGAATAGTAAACCGGAATTTTCCCTTCTCATTAATTCAAAAACATCATTGTTTTGCTCACTGTTACTCTTGCATTTGTTATCCTTGTTCTTATTTACAGTTTGTTTCAGTATTTAGTAATTCAACAAACAAAACCCCCCTGTTACTTGAGTTATTTTACTTTGTTTGATCTTAAATATTAATTAAACTAAAACGCTGCCTCCCCTGGATTCGATAACCTGGAGGGACACTTCTAGGAAAACTTGCTATAATCGACCGGTATTCTTGCCGTTAGGTTTTTACCCAACAAAAAGGGCAGAGTACTCATGTTTCATGGCCAGTCTCCATTCGGGGTTTTTAAGAGCTTGGGAAAAAGAGGGCTCATCAAGGATCATAGAGGTAAGAGTTTGTGTATGAAGGTATCTGGGTTCAGACCAAGGGATGGTACCATCATACCTTATCACTGGCTGCTGGATATTATTCTTTGCTTTGGTCACCGTGGGATGAGAGGGAACATAAGGGTTAGGAACTGGAAGTGGAGAAGAGGTCAGGGAATCAGTGTCTAGAGGTCAAAGTGAAATAGATTATGGAGACAAAGATGGAGGAAGGAACTGAGAGGGAGAGGGATGAAGACCAGGATGTATCCGAGAGGCAGAAGTGTTTGGAATAAGGACAGGAAGAGTGGGATTATCGTGTGAAGTGGAGGGAATAGTGGGTGAAGAAGAGAGAATAGGAAACGAGTGTTCATCAAATATGACATCTCCGATGATATATAGTTTTCCTGATGCTCGATTCAAACAGATGTAGCCAACCTGATTAGGAGAGTAGCCTAGAAAGACACACTCTTATGTCCTAAAGGTCAGCTTGTGGTTTTGGTGGGGTCTGAGATTAGGGTAGCAAGAGCACCCAAATACTCGAAGAAAGTTGTACGCATGAGGTTTTAAAAAGAGTAGCTCAAAGGGTGTCTTACACGATAATATTTTATAGGTGCTTTGTTGGACAAATAGGTAACATTTTTAAAAGCAAAGGTTCAATAGGAGAAATACATACCAGAATGAGCCAAGAGGAATAACCCCTTTATCAACTATATATCTGTTACGAATCTCAACATATCCATTTTGTTAGTGAGCATGAGGGCAGGAAAACCTGTGAGAAAAACCAAATTGAGTGGTTAAGGACTTCAAAGCCTTAAATTCCTCACCATTATCTGTCTGTATTTCCTTTATAGTAGTAGAGAAATAGTTATGAACTAGCTTGATAAAAGCAGTAAACAAAATACGGATATCAGATTTGGCGGCAA